>RJWH01000475.1:0-600000 GCA_004363575.1 Solenodon paradoxus | reverse complement strand
GGAGCTCTGGGAATGGTGATTTCTCTATACATTTCACTCTGACACATAGGAAAGATTGCCACCTATTGGCCTTCTGTGTGAAACGAATTTGATTACACCTGGTGGCAAGGCTTTTTACCTGCCCACAGACTTAAGGCAAATATAGCAACCCTCTCTTGTTCTCTCAGTACTCTCCATGAACAATGGCAGGCCTCCATCTGATGCCACTATGGTAGGCCCAGTGCTGAGACAGCACACCATACTTTAATGTCTGAAAGAGGCAGGAGCTCACATACAGGGGTCATTTCTGTCAACCAGTGTCTAGACACAATGAGTACATCTCCCGCTCTCTGTCTGTGCCCTGAGCACAGCAGAAAAGGGCATGCCCCTAAGTTGTTCAAAGGACAAACACAGCTGAGAAATGTGGTGAGTTACTACAGTTTGGACTAGCTCAGTGCAGCCTAGCTCTTGCCTGGGAATCTTCTGAGTTACTTAGAATAAGAGTCACATAGAAGCATCTAGGACAAGTCACGACTCTTGATTTTATTTTATCTCTTATTACACACTATCTAGTTTGAAACTTCATTTTACCACAAAAAAGAATGGATCAAGTAATCAGCATTACCTGTAATTTTAGCAATGAGGTGAGTAAAGTGTGGTAACTGACAAATCTTCAGGTGATCTATCTACCTATAAAGTTCCCCTGCCCACAGGTTACGATGCCTTTCTGTTTCATAGGCTCTCTACCAAGTCTCTCTGGTTCTGTCTCACACTTCCAGGCCACCTACCCATTTCCTAAGCTGCTTCCAGAGTAAGTTTTCCAAGATGGAAATCTGATTCTATCTTTCCCCAACCTGAAATTCTTCAGCAATACCCCATCCCCTATCAAAGGAACCCCAGATCTCCAATGAATATATGAACTTTCAGGATGTTTCCCTGTTCTCTGGCCCTCTCCCACCAGTCCACAATCAGCCTCATCCCCAGTGGGAGTGGATGGGTGAGATCAAGACAATCAGAATCAGTACAGCTGAAGGCTAAAAGAAAGCACATTTTATGTGAATATTAAAACTTTCAAGGTAGGGTGGGTAGGATTTTAAAATCTTTTAAAGTCCATTAACAGAGTTAATAAAACAGGAGAAAAGTAAATATATAAAGAGTAAGTCTGTGGTGTTGGCATTGGAATGGGAGTGGAGGAGAAGTCTACCTATCATTTATAATTTTTCAAGAACCAGTAAAATTGCCCTTCTCTTTTCAGTAGTTTATATTTAAAACACAATTTTAATGTTCTACTACTAATACCCTAACTTTATTTAACCTCTAAATAAGTAAAATAAGGTTCGCAGTACTAGTTTGTTATAGAGAAATATACAGAACGCTCAAAGTATTTCCAAACATATTACAGAGAATATTTGTCTTCTAGAAGATTATATGCCCATGCAGTTTCATGTGATAAGGGCCTAGATTAACTTTGTTCTACAAAGAAGGAAAGCCTGATGTATTATATACTTTTCAATTGCCTCCTTAATCTGAGTCAAAAGAACAAAGAATTTTTCCAGAGAAATGAAGTCATATCTGTTTTCAGTGCTGACTAGAGATCAAAAGGATCTTTTAGCAGTTTTATTGGTAATCTTCTGAGGCCTTCAACTAATATTTTGTTTCATTAACGATGAGTGCTAGAGGGTAGACATTTCTACTGTGTACAAGTAAATGGTTGTCAGTCATGAAAAATATCACTTTACTTGAATGAATAAAAACATTTCTGGTTTTCAGTTTGTTTAACAGGAATCTCTCTCTTTTCTTATTCATCTAAAATCCAATAAATAGTGGTAAAGTAGCATTCTATTTTTTTAGGTCAGAAAATGCACAAATAAAGTTTTCTCAGTGTATTGGGTTCCTAGAGCTGATATAACAAAGCACCCAAAATCAGAGACTAAACAACAGAAACACTCAGATTTCTGAGGCCCTAAATATAAAATCATGACTTCTAATTTCTGGTAATTTGGACACTAGTGTTATTAGTCTTATAGAAACGTCAACTCCATCTCTGTCTTCAACTTTGCATAACATGCCCCTTGTTTTCAGGTTGGTGTCCAAATTTCTCTTCTATAAGGAGATACCAGTCATATTGAATGACCTCATTTCCCCATTAAATCTGCAATGACCCCATTTCCAAAGGAGGTCATATGAAGCACTGGGGGATGTGGGACATGATTTCACCATCTGAACTTTGGAAGGACGCAATTCAATCCATCACAATCAGGTAACTCTTTTTATGGACATGCTTAATTAAAAAAAATACCAAGAATACCCAGTTGTAGTTGATGGTTTCCTTGTAATTCTTTCCTCCCTCCATTTAGTTCTGGGTCATCCATGAAAGATCAGGACCAGACAAGGAAGTTGGTAGTGGCAAATCAATCTTCTCTAAACTGCTTCAGGAGACAAGGATCATGTACTTCTGGGACATGATCCTTTGAGGGAATCTCTGCTCTCACTTGGTGAGCCACCAACTTCAAATGGTGAGGTCAGTCATGCTATTTTCCTGAGAAGCAAGATGGGAACATTCTAAGGCAAATTTCCCCCCCCCGCCCACCCCACCAGTGTCTACCACTTTACTTCTAGGACTTTGTAAAAATCAAAAGATGGTTAATCTGGAGTCAGATGAATGCAAACCCGAATCAAATACACAGGGAAAAGTATTTTTTAGCGTAAACTTAGAAAATTGAAAAGTCCTCAAGTACATATGTGTCCTTATTGGTCAGTGTAACTTCAACCATCTCCATGTCTTTTTCCCAAGAATTCTCCTTAAAGTGACAGGATATAACCTGCAATGTTAGGAGACTTGAGGATGCTAACGTCCTTTCTTTCCTGGAGACTTTTCTGGCTCTTTCTTGAGCACAGCAAGACCCTGCCACTCTCTTACTGAACTAGAATACGTTCCAGCTGCATTTCCTACTCCAACATGAGCCATCCAGGTCCCTTCTAATAGCCATTTGATTAATATCTGAGCTCCTCCTTTTCTCCTCAGCCTTGATTCTGGACCACCAAACTCTTCCTGGCTGGCCTAAGAATTTCTCAATTTTAGCACTGAAAGTGCAGAGTCCTGGGATCCCCTCAGTCAGCAAAACTGACATTCAATCTCTTAGTATTAACATACTTTTTGTATAATATATTTCAGTCAATAAATAATCTTGACTTGGTGATAAAGCAGAATTTAAATGGGTAATACACATGAAACAAGCAGGAAAACTACAAAGAAAACCAACTTCTTAACTTCTGGAACAGTAGAGAGCATAGTTAATGCTCTAGTTTCATCCTACCTAGACCGTGTTAGAGCTTCTGCTTGATCCTGGAACTTGTTATGTACATCTTCACTATGTCTGAAACTAAGACCTTTGGGGCATATGCTACGATGCTGCCCTCAAGTTGTTGTCTGTCAGATGCTACCTTACATCATGACTCTTCCATGTAAATCTGCTGGTGACCAGAAACTCCAGCCTCCAGGAGATGCTTATACTGTCTTCTATCGTCATGTCCTCCTGAAGGAGCACAGGAGTGAAATACAAACTGCCAAAGGTGTTGTATGATGGCTGAGGCAGAGAATTTGAAGTGGAAAGAAAGAGTAAACACTAGGACATCTGGAGTACTATCCCAGGAAACTGTTCTGTAGTTCTCTTATGAGAAACAAGGTAGAACCAAGTGAGAGGCTGCCTAAGGGGGTCCATGTGACTGCCTCTGTACAGATAAAAGAAGTTCTCTCAGTCACTGCTACTTCAACTTAACTTACCAAGGGTCAAACTTCCCTAGAGAAGTTTATCCTCAAATCACCCAGTGGTTTCTCCTGCTCCTCTTCTCAGTGTCTGTCTCTCTGAGGACCACAGAGAATGGCAGGAGTCACAGACGGAGAAATAAGGTTTTAAGACTCTGCTCCTGGTCACACACAGGTGTACCTATCTTAACTGCCTCTGACCCTCTAAAGAAAAACCCACCAATGGGCAATAAATATGTCCTAGGATCTAGTCACACACCTTCTGTTGTTCATCATCTGTAGGTACACATGCTAGACAAAGGGAAGTAGAGCTTTATACTTCTAGAAGTTCTTCAAGAGTGAATTTTATTTCTCATCTTCTGGGAAGCCCTGCACCCCTGGAGTTACTCACATTAGAAGTCTGGATCTTCAGTGTATTACGCCTTCACTCAATCCCCTAGCCTCTGAGGACTATTTTACAAGACCTATTACCTATCCAAAACTTTGCATATAATGTTTGGTATAATTATAGTGAAATTTCAGCAAAAGAAGTAAAATCTAAAAACAAACTGAGAAGTTTTTTTTGAGTTATAAAAACAGTGACAAAATATTCAAAATATATATAGGTAACTGAGGTTGACAAAAACTTTTTCAAATGAATGATATTGGGGCCAAAAATAAAGTATTTGCGTCAATTCAGTATTATTTTATTATTTTTACTTAATTATCATTGCTAACTTACCATAAATATTATGAATTAGTCTAAATTCATTTAATTACTATAAATGAAACTACTATGGCAAGTAGAAACATTTTGTCATATTAGCCTGCTGACTGGTTGTTTCCATCAAATGTTTAACAATATACAGTCTGCTTTGCAGGAAACTAGTGAAGAATGAAGACACTCCTGGAGGTGGACTGTACCTGTAATGCTGTGTCCTGTTGGAAAATCTGCTCATGCCTGAGAAAACTACTTCTCTAAGCACTTGCACCAAACTAATTGATCTTTTAATTGGTTCAGTCAACATTCTAGTCTTTGCATACAACACATTCTAATTGCTACAAGCAGCTAGAGAAACACACAGATCTTAGATCATTGGGGCAAGACCAAAGTCTGCTATCAGCCTGGGCTTCAGCCAGTCGCTGCTAAGAGGAGGATGGGCCACAGCATTTCACTAAAAAGCTGCCAAAAACAACAACAAACACACTTCATTCTCTCATCACAGCAAAATTTAGGTAGAAATGCATGCTCACATTATGCATGTATACCAAATCTTCATGGTGTATACCTTAAATATATACAACTCTTACTTAAAAATGTATAAATTTTTAAACCCTCAAATTGTGGAAGGGGAACAGAGTAAATCAATGTACATGGTCCAAACAGGTGTCCAAGCTCAGCTGTTTCTTTCTGAAATAGAATAAAGATTTCATTGCTCTTTGCACTTGCTCTTCCCTAACTGTCTCTTGCACACATAAGACTTCTTTACTTGTTATCCAGTCACAAATTTTTGTAGGCAGTAAACTCCGGGCCTGGGGCACAGCTTCTATGTCTGCTGTGGACGCGTTTACTGCTAAAAATCAATGTTACCTGATGAATGTCTTTTCTAATTCAATAATATCAAGCAATCAGTAAAAGGTTAGGATGAAGCAGGATTTCTCAACGCTACCAGTATTGACTACTTAGGCCAGATAGTTCTGTGCTGTGGGGCTGTCCTATGTTTTATAGGATGCTTGATCTCTGGCCTCGAACCTTGGATACCAGCAGTACAGCAATAACCCCTTCTCCTTGAAAGAAAAAAAAAAAGGTAAAAGAAAGAAAAAAACACCTTCAGTTTTTGCTAAATGTCTTCTGGGGAAATTGCTCCCATTGAGAACTCTTGGACTAAATTGACAAATGTATGTAAGTCAGACACTTCTCTATAAAACCACACAGTTGAGACTTACTCAGTTTTTGTTGAGAAGGTTCTATTCAGTATTCCTATACTTTCTGGACACCTCACCAGAAACCAAACAGTAAAGAACCAAAGGTTGATTTGACATGATCACAAAGGCAGTCATGACAAAATGCTGGTCCTAACCCACCTGGCCCTGAAGGAAGCTTCTGAGGTTATTCATCAGCCTTTGCACAAGTCGTTTACTATCTACTCTCAAAGGCTACTTGATCTCCTAAGGAGCTTGAAGTTATAGTTTTAAGAAATTTAAGGGGAATTAAAATTAAATGGGAATTTGCAGGAGTCAGTCTCTCACTGATAACAGATGATGTAGGTATAAACCATACTTTCCAATTTACAGATGTCAGCATGTGGAAGGGGTTTTCTTATTTCCTCCCATTTCAGCCTTCCTCCTTTCCTCCTTCTTTCCATCTTCCTCCTCTTTTCTCCTCCTTCTCCACCCCCACTCCACTTCTCTCTGTCCTCTTCATTCTCATCCTTCCATTTTTTTCTCTCCATCCTCCCCTTTCTCTTCCCCTTGTCCTTCTTTCCTTCAAAACTTTTTCATTTCTCAAGAAAACATAAAAGTATGCTCTCTAAATTTCAAACTAAAGAATTCTTTTATAATTTGAGTTTAGCAATTTATCATGAATATTGTGTTTGTGTTTAGCATATATCAAGGCAGTATTGTTAAAGTTGTATGGCTAAACCTTTTCAATCTTGTTTATGAAATGTAATAATACTTAATCACAAAATAGAATTTTACTGTTGCCTCTTTAAACAACTAGCTGGACTCTCCTGAGACAGGGAGACACAGAGAGAAGGAGGGATGAGAAGGAGGAGAAGGAAAAAGAGGAGGAGGAGAAGGAAAAGGAGAAAGAGGAGAAAGAGAAAAAGAAGGAGGAGGAGGGGGGGAGGAGGAGAAGGAGAAGGAGGAGAAGGAGGAGAAGGAGGAGAAGGAGAACGAGAAGAAGGAGAAGAAGGAGGAGGAGCAGGAGGAGGAGAAGGAGAAGAAGGAAATTGCAGAGAGAGAGACAGAGAGTGAGAGATAGAGAAACAAAGAGAGACATAGGGACAGAGCAAGGAAAAAAGCCTCTAGCTCATCCCAGGACTTAAACCTACTTTAGACCTGCAGAGCAAAGACAAACATATAATTTAACATTTTGAACTTCACAAATCATGTGGAATACTTCACTTGAAAATCACCTCAACAAGGCTCTCCAGGAACTGACCCCATGGTGCTCCCTAGAGTAGTGTACAAATGTGTCCCTTCTGAGCCTCTAAAACATCACCTAATTCATCTCAATAGCTTGCTTGTTCACAAGTCGAGTCCTTCTTGTACAGATGATGAATTCTCCTGGCTGTATTTCTTCACCTATAATATGTGAATTAAAATTTCACCCCATTGGGTTCCTGGTGACATTAAAGGCACCAATGTGTGCAGCACTCAACACAGGACTCGGCACATGGCCAGCACTAAGGGAATTTTAGCTGCTATGGATTATGGACTTATTTGACCCTGCTATTCACTGATGGTCTTGGCACTGAGAGCATCCTGGACACCACGTACTCCAGCTGCTGCCACCTACATGACACTCAGCCTCCAATACCGTGTCACATTCCTGTGCCACCGACTTTATCATAAGTTGCTGCAGGACGGAGTGGAAATCATGCCTGGCAGAAGGAAAGTAAATCTTAGACCCAGAGGTGGAGAGTGGAGGCAGAGAATTGGAGGAAGATGACTGAAAGACACAAACCTCAGTTATAAGTAAAGTCAGCGCAGGAGATACAATGTCCTCAGGAGGACTACCTCGAAGACTGCTTTTGTTTTGCCTTTTTTCTTTTCTCTTTATTGTAGTAATATGGGGAGATGGATATAGTAGATCTATCTCTATGGTGGTCTTTATTCCTAATATATGTAAATGAAACCACCATGGTAAATGAAGCACCTACTGTGATCATGTCGATTCTCAATAAAATTGGAAAAACATTAAATCATGACTAGATAATAAGTAAATTAATAAACCATATTGCCAGTGCAGGGTGGGGAAAGAATGCTGAAAACATTTAGATTGCTTGGGTCTCTGAGCAGAGAAATTGCTGCTCACCTTGACATTTACAATGCAAAGGAGCACGCTCTCTATGAACACTGCATGTGCTGGGGCCTCGCTGCCTCATCTTCTGTATCCTGGCTGACAGTTTATCTCCATTTCCCGGGCAGATTCCAGGACTGACTGAGGAGAGAGAAAGTGACCAAAGTGGCAACTGAACCATTTTTGTCTGGCTCACCCCTTACCATATAACAGTAACTATTCTAAATATCCTCATTTGAGTTGTTTTCCTTCACAACTGCCTCACAAGACAGATCACTGCTTTATTCCACTTTACAAATGAAGAAACTAAGGCCAGGCAGTTAAGCTCGTTGCCCAGACTGCTGGCCATTGCTCCTTGCTGTGGACTTTGTCCTTCCTGGGACAAAGTCCTGTTTCCCTACTTGGAGCCTAATGTCCTCCCCTTAAATCTGTTACAGAAATGGGGAATTCATGGCAAAACTTTTGCTTTATAATGACAAAAAATAACAACACAGAAACTAGGAGTTTTGTTCCCTAAATGATTAGAACAAGCAGAGTTGCATCATTTACCTCTCTGTCAGTCTTGAGCCTTTAGTTCCCAATGTTCTAATCTCTCCTGCTGGGATACCTGTGGGGTTGGGGGGGAGAGGAATTCTGGGAACAGAAAGAAAAGGGGATGTCAGCCAGAGGGAAGAATGAGCATTGGAGCACTTTGAGAAAAGTAAAGGAAGCCCAGGGAAGAGGTGACCCAGGCTGAGATGAGGACCCCTTACCGTGTCAACTTGAGGGAGGGGTTGTTGGGAAAGGCAGAAGTGCTTAGTGTGATAAGTGACCCAGATGGGGTACAGCTCTTGGCAGGTGTGAGGAGAATTTAAGAAATAGCCATCAACTATGCCATATTGATGGTCAGGATGTGATACACACCATAAATCTATATAATGCTGTGATGAAACGTGCCTTCAAAACAATTGATTTTTAAAAATAATCAATTAATGAATTAGAATGAAAATGAATTCAAGTCCTTTTTTTCCTCCTTTATTTTCAAGTAGATTCAAGCTACTCTAGCTATTTGAATCCATGAAGCCAGCAGCGATCAACTCTGGGCACTAGAGTCAGGATGACACTGGCCACACCAAGTTGGAGAATCAGACTTGGAGATGCAAATGTCACGAGGTATGTGTCCTCTGAACAGCATATAAAGCTTACTTACAGCCCTCTCATTGACACTGAAGGAACAGGCAGACTTGAAACAATTCTTTAGAACAGGAAATTGTGAATGAAGACAAACTAACTTAGCATGTACAGTGTCATCGATACCATGTTTAATATACTGTATATGTTATATGCAGTCTTTATTGTTTCAGAGAAGGTAAGTTCTAGAGTTTTCCAACTGTGCATTCTTTTACTCTATGTTCCCCATGATGTTTTTCAGCAGTGAGTTACCTTTTCGGGATTCTCAGTCACTCAAATATCATGGCTGGCAGGGGCCATCCTACAGCCACATGCTGTTTAAGCCAACTGGCTTCATAACCTTCATGACTGGACACGAAACTCCAATGACAGAATTTTGCATTTAAATTATTTGGGACCAAATTGCAAACTGTATGAACACACAGTTCAGTGTGCCTTGCAGGCAACTCAGGAGGCAGAAGAGAGTAGGTTATAAGCTGGGCATATAGTCTATTCCAGAAGCCTCTTTGAAATGACAAAGGAAGGTCAGAGCTGAGAGGAGTGTACAGACACGGAAAGTGCAGGAAAACTTCCTGTGCTTCAAGAGACCTCATCTGAGTCTTGGCTTAATTCCACTCTCTTTTCTAAGTATCTATTTGGGGCTTCTTTTTCTCTCTGATACACATTTCTAAATTTATAATGGATAAAAAGAAAGCTCAATTTATTTCATAGCAAACATTTTTGTGGCAAGAGAAAAACATACACTTTTAAAATTCACGCAGCACTTCTAAGGAATATAGCTTCCTTAGTGGAATTTACACAGCTCATTTGAGAAGGGACATGACTAAAATACAAATTTCATGAACTCCATAAAAGTGCAAAGAAGTTTAAATAGTCTGATATCTTCTATGTAGGAAGAAGGGAAAATAGAAAAGCATATGCATAGTAGCTTTACCTAAAGAAAAATAGGAAGGAAGACCAGGAAACAACAAAATCATGTTACTTACAAGGGAGGGTATGAGAGTAAGAAGGAAATGATAGCTTATAAGTAAATCTCCTGGTAGATTCTGATTTTTGAAGATCTACTAATGTTCTATATATTAAAAATATAAAATAGAATCTACAAGAATGTGAGAGAAAAAAACTAAAATTAAAAACAAATTAAAAAATAGTGATCATTTTGAATTAATATATCATGATGAAGAGAAAAAGCAGGAAGTGAGAAACATTTAACAGGAAGAAAGATGAAAGGAGAGTGAGAAGGAGGAAGTGAAGTCTAAGTATCTTATGAACACTGTATTTGATTACAGAACCTCAGGTTCTATTTGAGTGAGATAGAGCCAGAATTCGAAACACATTCTAACCACTTTCTTATAGGTTAATTCTGAAACTTTGTGGCTATTTTAGATGTATTAAAGGATTGAGAAAATGTATACATACAAGGATATTCATGGAATGCAGCTTTCAGTATGGAAAAAAGGAATATACAAATATATAATTGAGAAGGGAAGAAAGAACGATCTAGGGATAGATTTGATTTAGATGCATGGGTCTAATCTCATAATTTTTAAAACATGAGTAATTATTTGAGTATATTTGTATGGACATCCTAGAATATGCATATAGTTTCTAGTTCTGTCTGTTAAGAGATGAAGACAACTCAAAAAGCACTCCTAGTGCTTAGATCTTGATTTCCAATAATATTCCCTACATTTATTTCCTAAAAGGAAAAGCAAGAATCTTCAGAGAAATGGAGAAGAGGTGAATCTTACAATAAAATGATGGTAGTTGCAGAGAGAGTAGAAGAGGTGGATAATCAGCATTTTGCTATCATTATAGTAAAGACCAGATCAAACACAAATTATTGATGGGTGCAAATCTAGGGAAAGTGATAAAAAACACAATAGTTTCATGGTCTTAAATGTCATCCCGCTGACTGCCTATTAGCTAAAATAAGGAAAAAGCAGTAATTAAAGTGGTGATATCAGACAGGACTTTACCCAGATGACCAATATCAATATCACCAAAGAGGCTAGATGACCCTCAAGTGTCCTTAGATGTGACATGTCTCCTGTACAGTATGTCAGGATGGAATGCAGGACCTGGATCTAATAACAAGGAAACATTATGAAAACCCTAAATAAGAAATTTTTAATTAAAATAAGTGAAGGCTCAGGGCAACTGTATTCTTCAAAATGTGTATGTCCTAAAACACAAAGAAAACTGTGGAAATATTCCAAGTTAAACAGGAAAGCTAAAGAGACAGGACAGTTAAATGTAAGGCCTACCCACTAGGGATCTTGGAGGGGAAATGTTCTGAAGGACATTATTGGGTCAACTGACAATATAAATGACAGATTAGATAAAACTTCTTATCAATGTTAAAATTACTGAAGTTGATAAAGTTATGCTGGTTATGTAAGAGAAAACTGCTGTTCTTAGAAAATATACAGTGAAGAATTTAGCAATAAAAGGTCATGATGTTTTTAACTAATCCTAAAATAGTCCAGCAAAGGATTATATAAATATATAAATAAATATATATGGAGAGAAAGAGACCACAAGTAATAAATGATGCAAAATATATGTAATAAAGTGAATGTGTGTATATTGTACTATTTTTATTTTTGTAACTGATTTTTTTGAAATGATTTTTATATAAAAATGTTTTAAAATGATGCTTGTGCAAATTGAATATAATTTTGTCTGACATAAAAAGGTATTACTCAGAGTTCCATATTGATAAGTACATGTATATTAATTTCTGATATTTTAGGACACATTTTAGTTCTCCACTAGAGCTTTGATTTCCAAACCCTGCCATCTAAAAGACTGCATCAGAATCTCCTGGGGAATTGTAACTCATGTAACTTCCAGGATTGTCCCCAAAATATCTGCTATAGAACATTTGAGATGAGCCTATGAATCTGTTCTTCAAGCAAACACAGAAAAGGGCAAGCATATTATTTATGAGCAACATTTTCTTTTTGTAATCATCTTTTTGTGTTTGTGAAATGTCATCTCAAAAGAGTTAATACTTCAAACTCACTCTATGCTTGTTCCTTCATACAGACTATCACTTCATCAAGGGTAGCATGGCAAATAAAATTGGGGTCAGAACCCCTTATAACCATATCTCTCGTTCCAGTCTTCCTGCTCTGCCTCACAGAGTGCCACACATACCATTTCTATTCCACTTCTGCTCCTAATTACTCAGAACCAAATATGAGCAATTATCACAACCTCTGAGCTTCACCAAATAAATAAATTGGCCTCACCCAGAAGCTCTGGTTATCCTGTTAGATGCCTCTGTGATTTGTCACACAAGCTGGTATTCCCCGTTTGTTCTTTCTTTTTTATCAAAATATCTTCATGTGTTGAAGAGATATATTTCCTATATTTTATCTAAGCAATCTGTTCATCTCATCATGTCTATTTGAAACATCTGTCAAGTATGAGGTGAAGATGGTTTCCTAATGAGGACTATCACCTAAGTTAGCAATCTTACCTCTAACTGTCTCCTGGGCTTGATAATAAACACAGTTGTTCTCCTGTACGAAATAACATTGATATGCTTTTCTTCCCCACCAAATAGTTCATAGAAGCACTCAAAAAAAGTGAAAATTTTGTTTTTAAACTGGATTCTAGTTTCCTCTGATTTCAATGTCAGTATCTCTTAAACTTAATCCTTAGAGAAACAAAGACATAATTAAAAGCAAAGACTCAAATTGTACCATTCAAAGTCACTTTGAAAGTCATTAGTGTCTCCCTCACAGGTACATTCTGATACTAGGCCTCTGAGTTACTGAATTTTCTCTCTTATAGTAAACAAGTTTTTAGCTAAAACAAGGAAAGTTCAATAGAATGACCTAGACAGATATGAACTAAAAGGAAGCATCCTGATTCATGCATATGCGTGTATGTGTGTGTGTTTATGCATATAATCTAAATACCTATTTTTGAAAAAGACTTCACCTCTTATGTAAGTTCTCAAAGTCCTTTGGAATCAATAAAAATGTAAGATATTCATGTTTCATGGATGAATATCCAAGTACTTCTGTACCCTGGCTCAAAGGTGACTGGTAGATTATAAAATTCTTTGAAAAAGGCAGGTCAGCATTACAGCAGTGCTTCTACAAATGGAGGCACTGGAACAAAAGTATTTTCAGGCCCTGGGAACTTGTTAGAAATGCATGTTCTCAGGTCTTACCTCAGACCTACAAAATAGGAAATTCTGGGGGGAGGGTCCAGCCAACTCTGCGTTGATAAACATGTCTGGTAGGCCTTTTTCCCAATTTTCTGATATTATGACTAATGCTACAGACACCCAATCTTATTTCTAAATTGTAACATGGTGATATCAATGTTTCTACTGCACATATTGTCATAATGGACCTGTAACTCAGAGGGCATGTTCATACAAAAGCATTCATGGGCATCATCAAGTGACTTCCTGATTCTCCTCCAACAGTCTGTGAGGAAAGCTTGTTTCCACACACTGTCTTGAATACTGAATATCTCCAAACACCAAACTCTTTGCAGTCCACTTCTCAGGAGGATGATGGGGATGAGGGCCATAAAGTATGGACTCACACAGAAAATAGGCTGCCCACTTGGGTTGTTGAAATGGTTAGCTAAGGTAGTCAATGTCTTAGAATCAAGACACAGTCCAAGGAGGTCATTGCACCATTCAGGACATGCTTGTCCAATTTTCTTTCATGATATCCCAGTTGTATCTGCTTCATCCCTCAGTAAAAAATGATGAAAGGAAGCTCCCATGAGCTGGAAGCAGTTATGAAATAACTCATTTCTTTTAGACATCTGACCGAGCTTTGCTGGGTCAATGGGGTTTTTAGAGGGACACACAAAAGCATTTTTGAAAGTGGAAACAAGCTCACCCTTTACCTGATCTCTAGTCAGAAGCTCAAAGTGATGGTCATTGTTCAAAATACCTATTGACATCAGCCCTCTTTCTTGTGAAACAACACTGTGATAAAAGTACAGAAATTCCTTATTTTAGAGTGGGAGCTGTCTTATAGGCCATGAGAACAGCTATTAAGTGGTGGAGCTAGTATTGAAACCTGATGATTTGATGTTCTTATGTTCACTCATATGTGTATAATATTTCAGCTAAAGAAAGGATTCAGTGACCAAAAATACATGAAAGCTGATATTTTCTGAGGTCCGAACTGATACCTACAGTCTTGAAATTTGAGGGAAAAAAACAAAAAAACAAGATTAACACATTTTCACATCTCCCCACAGAAGTGCTAAGAAAACTGCACAGCTATGATATAGCCTCACTTTTATTCTCAGGCAGAGTTGACTTGGATCAAACAAATTTACAAAGAGAAATCCACCCCAAAATCCAGACTTCTTAGGCCCATCACTGGAGCCTGATCATAATAGAGAAGAGAGCAGTCAACCAAGTAATTCTTGAAAAATCAGAATAAAAGTCTTTAGCAGAGCAAGAAGACTCTGTTGTTCCTTCAGGAGTGGATAGAATACAGTTTTGAAGAAACGGGTTTTCCCTTTTAAACTGGTCTTTCCTCCTGAGACACACATGTTTCTTAAATGGAGCACAATGTCCCTTTTCTTATCCCTTTTCCTCCTTGATTGTAAGCTACTCAGTCACAGATGTATACCTATGAATAAGCTCATTATACATTTGGCACTTAAAAGTATGTATTATTGATGCTGTTGATGATAGAGATAATGGGAATAGTTACAATGATCATAAAAACTTACTTTAATCATCTGCACTTCATTGTCAGAGTTGGGAGAAACACAGACCTCTTCCATTAAATATTGCTCCTGTCTCCTTAACCAACTTCCAAAGTCATTCATAAAATGATACTCAGAGGCCAGAACAGTATTTTTTTAAAAAAACAAGGCATTTAAAATATCTTACATAAAATAATAAGAAGAAAATCAGTAGGCCATGGAAGACTTTGCAGTTTCAGATGTTGGTTTGAGCTATGTTTTGATGTTAGAAAACAGTACATTGCCATCTCATGAAACAGTTTTCACTAGCATACTAGAGAACATTATTCCAATTTTCAAAAATTATGTACCAAGAGTTTATGTGCTGTCTTTATATACTTTACAAGGTGTAATGGAGAATAAAGAAGCCTAATACAACTTCTATTCTAAAGGAAATTTCTTGGTAACCAGGGAAAGATCTTAAGAAAAGAAATAATAAGGATGAGAAAGGCTAAGTTGAATTTTGTAAAACTGAGACCTAAAACGAAGCATGCAGTCCTTGGAGACAGAACCCCAAGTGAGATTACCAACCATTCCTATTTTGGCTGAATATTGAATTTGACTCAGACAATTTCTCTGACTTTTTGGCAGTGGGAAAATGCCATTGATATGCAAAGGGCACTCATGAGAAATGCACAGAAAAATCTTCAAAATTTGGGCATTTATTTCATGGTCAGCAAATGTTATATAAGCTGTCACAAAACTTTTCCTGGCCGAGTGAATCTCTGTTGGCTTAGTCTGTAAACAAGTCAGTACCTGTCTTAATCAGCTGATGCTATCAAACTAGTATCAGAGATCAGGAGCAACAGTAATAATAATTTCTCACAGATGGGAAGTCCATCAAGGAATCAACAGATTCCATGTCTCATAAGAGCCCCCTGCCTGCTTTTCAGATGGGCACTTTTTTGCTCTGTTCTCACATGGTGAAGACAGAGGTCATCTTTCTCACATCTCCTCATAAGGGCCCTAATTCCATCACAAATGTTCTAACCTTCTGATCCATCACCTCACTTTTGGGGATTGGGTTTCAATTTTAGAGGGACATGAACATTCAATCCATAAACATATCCATTTTCCTGGTGTTGTTATGACACATCTGCTTTCCTTTGTAAGCTACCCACTCTCCGACCAAGTCTGTTGGCTGGAACTAACCCCAATCACCCTGGCCCACGTGATCCCTGAAAGCAGCCTGGCCAGAGTATGGTACATCTTAGACTAGCTACAGTGATAAGCTTCAGAATTAGCACAGTTTTATCTCTATGGAGCCAAGACTTTTCATTTAGAAGATGCAATAATTTTTAGCATTTTAGTAACATGCTCTCTTCATCTGCTAGTCAAATTAATGATATTAATATATAAAAATATATTATATTTACATGAAATTAATACATGATATTCAAAAATATTATATTGATGATATGGGGCATTTAAAGAGTGCTTTAGAAATGCTTCAAATGTACCACATAGTACTGATACATAAAGTTTCTGGATACAGCATGTTATTATCTGAATTACCTCAAATATCATAGGACTGGTTAGCTCTTTCAAAAGGTCATTGAATATTGAGTATATATAATTATAAACAGTTATACACATTTCCTACACATAAGAAGCACTGGAACTCTGACTATCAAGTGTCAAATATTGAAATATTTTGAAAAATGTGTTGTTTTATTTTACTCTAGAAAACACTATTTAAGTATAATTAAAATAAAAGGTCAAAACCATGTTAAAACAGCAAGTGTCAGTATTTCAGCAAAAGTTTCTTTCTCAAAATCCATGAAACTGTCCCATCTCAATTTATGTTTCTTAGGTTATATATTATGTTTCCTATATGTAAATAAAAGTATCACCAATACTATGTCAATATATTATTAGAAATCATCAGCCATTCTTCTACTCTCCCAGACTTATTAAAATGAAATATGCTAAATTACTCAGATGAAAATTTATTCTTTTATAGGTCAAATTGCTGAAAAATCATACCGTATGTGTGAGCACTTTTGCTATGTTGAAAATTTTATTATGAAGGATGAAGGAAAGGCAAATGTTATATCCACTTTATGGGGCAATAGGATTCATCAGAAAAGCTGACTTAAATAATCGAAAGCAGTCACACAATTGCAGTACCATCACTGCTAGATTTCCCCTCTAAGAAAGCCCCAGGGACTGGGGCCATTTTTAAAGGCTCTAGATTGACCAGAAAATTAGCAAATTTCAGAGAGTACAAAATGAAACACTATGAATTCCAATAAATATTTTCTCTGAAGATGATTTCTCAGAACTGTGGAACTTTTTATGGAGATTTCATATGGGATCATGATATTTGTAAGTAATATCACCCAAAGCAGTTCATTTTCAAGAACATGTTTACATCACTAATTGTTCTCACTCTGAGTCAGTCCTCCATTCCCTCCTTCCTCTGCCCACCCCCTTCCAGCATCCATCTTGTCTCTGAATAAAGAAGGCTAAAGATAAAAAACAAAAGACAGCCCTACCCTCACATGTCTCTAGTGGGGTGTGGAACATTGCTGTGCTAGCAGTAGCTATGGACTTTTAGTGAGAAATAAGTTTGACTAAGACTTCATGGTAAGTCTCTAAAAGTGTAGGAAGAGCACCTTAAAAGTGATGATCAACAGTAATTCAATACAGAATTGAGAAGTAACAAATGATTGGTCTTAAAAGCAGATTTATGAACTACTATTCCTTAAAAAAAAAAAAGAGAGAGACATCTTAAGGGAAAAGTTGAAATCACTGAACACATTTACTAGCAATTAAAAAATTCAACTCTAAACCAAATTAAGGTTTTCTACCTCAAAGATAAGTTGGTCAGTCATTGATATTGCAGCTTTTATGCTCTTAGAGATATTTGAGGTTAAAATTTTCCAAAGATGATTGATTTTGATGACCTCAATTTTAATGAGAAAGGAAGAAGACAGCTTGGAGTATCCAATCAATGTGCTTGAAAGTATTTTCAAACTCCCTTTAAAGACAATCTTAAGTAGCTAGTGTTACAGACTTTCAGAAACTATAAGCTTCTTAGCACTTAAAGAGACAAACTAACAAATGGATTCCTAGACTGAATGCTTTGAGAATTTTCTTGCACTGAGAGGAAGATTCACAGTATCTTGCTAGAGAACATGGAAAGGCATCAAATTGGTTAAAATTGACTGTTGATTTATTTTTTGCCACCATATACAAGTCATTGATTCTATTGTGGTTCAGGGAACCTAATCACTTTGAGAATGCTGCGTTCTCAGCATAGGAAGATGGTGTTCTTACACGGAGATCCTTAAGTTAAGCCTGTTCTCAACGGAGGGAGGTGGCCTGCAGTAAACACATGTGCACTTAGATAATTCTGTTAGCCATATATGTGGCCTAAAGAATTCCACTTTACACACAAAGATCATAGCTAAAAGAAAGGTTGGGTAAGCATTAGTAGAAAAATGAATGTTTATTGTCGAAGGCAGTTTGTGTTGAGTTTTAAGACTCAAAGTCATAGTCCTGGGCCCCTGCCAGTCAGGACCTATTTCCAAAAATCTCAGGAGACAACAACACTGTGGGACATCCCAGGCTCAGTGTTAACTCTGAAGACCATGGGCTCAAGAACTCAGAGGAGAAGACAGTGCAAGGGCGGGGGGCAGGTAGCAAACATTCTTAGGAGATCTCCTCTCTAGGAAAACTTAACATTTTGAAATAGTTTCAAACTTACAAAAAAGACACATAGAGCAAAGGATTGCTTTATACTGTTACCAGATTTCCTAGCTATCAACACTTTATCATTGTTGTTTTGTCATCTTCTATCTTCTGAATCATTTGGGAGTAAATTGCAGACAAGACGCCCCTTTACTAAATACTTCAGTGTATATTTCCTAAAACGGAAATGCTCTTATGTAAACTCAGCATAATGATCAAAATCAGGAAATGACCATTGATATAGTACTGTTATCTAACTTGAGAGGTGACCTTTTAATTGTTCCTTTTGTGCAGTTTCATCAACCCATGGGTTTCTATGCATTCAGAAGAATACAGAAAAGACCCTCTCTCTCTTGGTGAGTCTTTGGAGACTCCCTAGAAGGAGTTTAAACCATCTAAACCTTAAGTCTAAAGAGTCTTTAGGAAAAGTCCAGTCTAAAGAGTCTAAAGAATTTTCAGCTCTCTCAAAGGAAACACATTTCAGCTTATCCTTTAGCGACTCCATTTCATAAAATTCTCTCTGACAAGCAAAAGTATAAACAGTTAAATTTCTGCCAGAAATGTTGGCTAGCAGTTTCTCCCATCCCCCGCCCAGCCAGCTTCCTCCCCTCCCTGTCTGCCCCATGTCTGACACAGAAGCCACATCAGACACTAGGAGAAGAAGCAGACACACAGCCTGTCAGCACCCCTTTTGCCGCCCAATTCTCAGTGTGGGGGTGGGGGTGTGTGTAATTATCAGACAGGATGCTTCCAACACCCGGACATTTTAATTCCATACCTTTGCATTCAGCAAGGGCACTGAGTGGGCTGTATGCTGGCCAGGTGATGGGAATTAGTCTGATCACCGATGAAAATAATAAGATAATAAGTGCTCTCCTGTTGACAAGTATCGCCCCTCCTTAATTTGGATTTTGCCATTCTTAGACTCAAAATACCTGGCAACAAGTATCTTCAGCTATTAATCTGGGGCTTTCGTTTTAAAAGGATTTTTGAGCTTCTATATAGAGATGTTGAAATCATTTAATGTGCTTTTCACTAACGGTGTTTAGAGTTATAAAAAAAAAAAACCCATGACTTTGAGCAGAGTTTTCAAGCTTAGTAACAGACGTATTACAGGACTTGGCTCCTGATGGCTTATTAACCAGTACACCCATGTGACTCTTCCAGTGACGCTCCTGGTCATTCCAGAAATATGAACGGATGAACAATCTAATGACCAATTCCTGGAACATGTGTTTTTCCAGAATTTTCTCACAGCCTAATGCAGTTTCCTTCCTTCTAACACAAGCCTTGATTTAGTACTTTCTGGCTTAAAAATAGAATATTATTTTAATAATAGTTTTACTTATGATTATTTGAAAATGAAAACTCAGATCTGGACACTTTAATCAAGAGATCCTAACCCAGCATATCAGTATTCCCTGGGAGGTGAGTGCAGGTGTTCTGGCCCCCACTTCACACCTGCTGAATCAGAATTTGGATTCTACCGAATTGCCTGATTGATTTGCAGGCACATTACAGTTTGAGGAGCTAGTTAGGAACAAACAGACTACTCATCATGCATGATTTTATGTTAACAGAAGATATTACATGATGATTAAATCATGAAAACAGAGTTAATGGATGAGGTGGGACCACAGTGAATGGAAACAAAGCAAACAGTCTCCAAAGGACTAACTAAAATCCCTGCTAACTTTTGCAGAATTACAGTTCCCAGATTTAACAAATAAAAATACAGGACTCTCAGTTAAATTTAAATTTCAGATCAATAATAGATACTTTGTTAGTATGTTCCAAGCAATATTTGAATATACTTAATCTAAAATCCTATTGCTACTTATCAGAAATCCAAATTTAACTGGACATCCTATATTTTATCTAATAATCTTACTGAAGAGTCTCTATATTAAAATAGCAAGTATACTACTTCCATAAGGCTTATTTGTAAACTAAGCTGAAGGTACCCAAGGAGCTAAAAGCATTGCTATCTCCAAAATCCTTGAAAGGATTTCTACTTAGATGAACAAATTCAAAACTTGTAAAAGAACTGACAGCCTAAAATGCTAATAACCTAAATAATTACTTTCTTAAAGAACATGAAAATGGCTGATTCTAATATTATTACTTATGAATTAATCATCTTCATCAGAACCAAAGAGGCAGTCACATATAGTTTCCTTTTCTGTGCCTGACATTGTCACTTGCTCATTATGCTTTAAATACAACTTCAAACCTATACCAAGAACTTAGTGGGGTGGCAAATTGGATAAAAGGGTCAATTATAATGTGTACATGTAATAGGGATAGGTGGTGGTAAATTTAATACACTATATACAGATGTTGGTCTGCAATGATGTACACCTTAAACCTCATAAAGTTATGATGCAGTCTTCCTTCAATAAAATTAAAAGGAAAAAGGAAGGAGACACACACACGTACACGCACACATCACTTATGTAAGTCCGATGTCCTCTTAAAATCCTGCTTAATCAGAAACAAGGTCCACACCAAATTATCTTTAATTGTCCTTCTGCATTCTTTTCATAGGTTACTCTTCACATTGATAGGAAATAGGAAGAAATATTCTAAACCCCAATAGCCAAGTGTAGACTCTTGTTGCTTCCAATTACTTCTATTTCCTGAAAAGTGATTTTTAAAGACAAAATCATCTTTCTGAGTTGAGTTTTGCTAATAGATTTTGATCAACCCTACTAAACAAATTAACAGTTTTATTTCTTAGCAATTTGTATTAGGATTTTTTTCTCCTTTTCTTTATTTTCCTCCTTCCCTCCCTCCCTCCACATCTTCCTTCCTCCCTCCCTCCCTTCTTTCCTTCCTTCCTTCCTTCCTTCCTTCCTTCCTTTTCTTATAATGAAATTCTTATTTCTCACAGGAGTCTAAGACTATGGTTAATCTAGTTATCTTACCAGAACTCAAGTATCCAAGTGCTCATTTGGAACACTCCTTCTTGCTATGTTTGAAAACTGCCCACAGTAAGAGGAAAGGCCTGTCATTCATTGGGGAGAGGGAGGAGCCTCTCTCAGCTGACCTCACCCTCAGTAAGTGAACTAGACCAGAGCAATGATCCATGAATCCCATGGAGGGTTCCCCTCCCCATCTCTACTCTTGTTCCAGACTGTTCTATCATAAGGAAGAATGGTTTATAAAATGTTTTCAATCTGATCTTTTAATAACCTGAAAACTTTTATTACAATTTTCCCAGGTAATTTTAATTTTGTTTGTTTTGTGGCTTAAACACAGAGTTTATAATGACTAATCATTTCATTTTGAAATGCAATATTTTATTTTAATTTATTCTATGAACACTTGAGTAACAGGCATCTTGTTTCAGACACAGGTAGGTGTTTAACTATTGACTCATTTAATAGTACAATAAGAAATTAAGGCCCAGAGAGATGCAACAGTTTGTCCAGGTCAGAGTGATGGGTGTGGAAGGCTGACCTCTGACCCCTGACGCTCTGCTCCCTCTCCCCACCTCACAAAAGACAAGCTCATTTCTCCTAGTCACTCAAGTGATTATCACATTTGCAGGCCCATTCCATTTCTAACCATTCTGAGTTCTTTCCAATAAGCCTTCACCTTACAGTGCATCACTACAGCCATTAATGAGACTTTTTTATATCTTTCCATAGCCCATTTCACTGTGCAAACACATCTATAACAAGGTAGCATCACTCCCTATTACCAACAGTGGACATCTAAGATTATAACACCTAAAGTTTTAGCTTCCAATATGCTAAAGTGCTTAATAATGACATTAACAAGTAAGAAAACTTAAATTAAGCATAGAAAAAAATTTAAAATGAGACTTTTACCTTCTAAAAATAAAAGGGAAACCAGCAAAAATTCTATGTCCCAGTGACTTCACCCAAGTGGGAAATGCAGATAATAAATGACAATGACTAAAAACTAACGTAAATCACATACATTTCATAGAAAAGCAGAATTCAATTATATGTTCAGAGGGCAAAAAAAAGATAACAAAAAATAGAAGTACATTAAACCACAAAAATTCCTTCTGACGTTCATTTTTGTACTAAAAAAAACCCACCATGTAATCACTGACCATACTATTCAGAACAAAATGGAATATTTTATATGAAAAATTAATAAATTTGGCTGCCCTGGTGGAGTAGCAGCTGCATCTGCCTCCAGCCAGGCATGATCTACGTGAATTCCAAAGACCCTGGTCCTCACACTGGGGCTGGGAGCAACCGAGATCAACAACTAAAGAAAGTGCTCTTGCTCCTCTCTCTTCCTGCCTGCCGGTCTACTCACCTTTATTCCTGCCTGCACCATTCCTTTAAAAAAAAAAAAGAAAAAGAAATAATAATGTTGACTCAGCCTTTCATTTCAACACAAAATTCTAAAATCACTGGAACAAGTGGACTGCTTACTTTCTCTTCTAGATCAACAACAGAAATAAAACCTGGCAGAGAACGAAATGGTTACCATACCCACAACCAACATCTACTCATTTTTTTTTTTGCCAGCTGCTGTTCAGATCAAGTTTAAGAAACCATCCTTTTAAATCTAGAAGTCTCTGAGAAATAAAAATAAACAAAGACGATGATTATTGAGGACTGTGGGTGGGAAAACCATGTACCCAATTTGTTCCCAGAGTTTTGAAAGAAAGCAAGATGATGATAATAGCACATTTGCTCTGATTCATCTAAAAGAAGTGTGCTCGGCACCAAGTGCAGAGTAGCTGAGCTGGTGGTGACAGGTGGGTTAGGGTTCTTGGAACCAGATGTTCTGAGCCAGTGTCTCCCAGACGCAGTGCACATTCTTACAATTAGGATTTAGCAGATTTTTTGCAGAGTGGCGCAGAGGTAAAAAGATGTGTGGAGTAGCACTGACAGCTCAGGGCTTCCTTAGTTGGCCAATGGTACCATCAAATCATTTGAGTTTTTCAGAGAAGAGAGTTTTTCCTATAATAATTAGAAGATTTTGTCTATTCATGATCATCAAATGAGTGACAGGAGATTGTCAAATCAATTCAAGTTCATTTAATATGGTTTAAGATTTAATGAGTGGTTTTATTTTAGGTAACTATCAGCCTTGGAACTCTTCCCTCTTAATGGTCTAGATATAGCTATAAAATATCTGTGAAAGTGCCCAGGAATTAACATCTATCAGAGGAAGAAAAAGTGAGACAGACTCCCACTATTGCTGTATTCCCTGGAGCCAGAGGTGTGTCTAAGAATCTCTACACCCCCAAGTTGGCTTAAGTTGAAGCTTCACAAATGGTGGCAGGAGATAAATTGATGCAATGGAATGATGTATAGCTCTCCTATCCCCAAAACTACCGCCTCCTCTTGTTCCCTGTGATTTTCATAATAGAAGACAACATCTTTTCATTTCACAATTATTGATAGCAATCTTAAAACTAATACCTGTGAGAAAGGTTATCTAATAATCCTACACTCAACCTTAAACTTTAAATGATTAATGGGACATCTTCCCCTGTAAATGACTGATAAGACTAAAGAGGAGAAAAACACCTAAAACAGGGTTTAGCTATAATGGAGATAAATTTTATCTGCTTCTAAATTTGGCAGAAGGTCAACCAGAGTCAGCCTTCTTAGTCTAGCAACCCATAGCAGTTACTTAGCATATCATTTTCCAAGCTCTTTTTTAAAAGAAAGCAATGAGTTTAGTCTTTGCCCTCAAAGTACGCCTAGATTGGAAAAGGATGTAAGGAAAAATGCATAATTACATACAATCAAAGATAAAGATAGCCTAACAATTTTAGAGTCTGTAGTTAGATACACATATATTTCAACCCAACACATATTCCAAGAATATGTATCTGCAAGGAGGCACTGCTCCTCCTGGATACTAACAAGTCCACAAAGAAAGTTGTCATGTAAAACCATGAAATCATCCGAGACTTTTTGCTATGGATAATTTCAAACATTTCAAAGATTGTTTCTACCATCAGTGTGCTTCAGGCATGCTGTGTCCTTCCTGTGGTGTCATTATCAAGAGGCACATTCGTTCGGTTGCTTGTCCTTTTTAAGATGTTGCTATTTTTCACTGGGGTAGATGATGCCAACCTCATCCACTCATTTTAAAGTTTCCCTGAGCTTTTTACCTAATTATTAAGCAATTATTGATAATCGTTGTATAGCTTCATTATTTCATTAGAGATCACAAAGTGGTGGCATGCTAACTCTTAATTTCATCTTCATTTCTTAATTGGAATTCTTCTAAATATGAACTTTATTTCCTAAAGTATTTAGTTAAATTGAGGTAAAAGCCCTCTCTGGAATGGGGCATTAAATGTTTGATCCTATTCCTTTTCTTATCAATTTTCAGAATGAGTTTGTTTCCAAGCATCCTACAAAGGGATTATACATCACTTTTTAAATATTGTTTTGAATGAATAATTTTAACAGATGATGTGCAATGCGTTGCAGATAGCTTCTATTGGCAAACTCAACTCCGAATATTGTTGTTCTAGTCTGGCCAGCAACACTCTTTGCATGTTGGCTTCTGTGTGTTTTGAACTTCCTGTCACAGTTCAATAGTCTTTGATAATGTCCCTAATTGCTGGTATGTCAAGATGCTACTCATCTTGAACATTTCCTGCCCTGCCCAGAATCAACCACTCTTTCCAAGGTGCCCTGATTACTTTCAGTGAGAGAGTCATTTGGAGACAATATTAAGGATGGTGCAGAGCTCTTTGCTTCCATATTGGTTACTGGTTCCAAGCTTTTTCAGTGAACAAAGTCAGAAAACATTAAGAGAAATACAGCAGAGGTTCATAGTAATATTTCTAGTTCAAATTATCTAGATCTCTATATAGTTTATTTGATTTTTATTTGATTACCTTTCTTATGTCAAAAACTTGGTTCTTTATGACATTAATATAATATGATATGCTTTATCCTAACTTACATATAAAAAGTTTTAAGACAGCCATAATCACATATTACTAACAAGTAATTATTAATTACAAAAACCATTTAAGACTTCTTTGCACCTATATTTTGTCCATATGCCACTGCAGATACACAGCCAAATAAAAGAAGGTTAAAATTATTTGAAATAATTTCTTTCTCTATAGATAATATTTTGTTAAATTATTTAACTTTTCTTTTGAATTAGGGGATTACACTCTTTAACTTTTATTTATAATTTTATAAAATGTTGTATGTTTCTAAATGTACTACACAAGATACATTAAGAGAAATCTAGCTTCCAAACGTGTTGCCTTCAATCTGTTTCCCTCTTCTCTAATAATTGTTCATTTGTTACTCATTTTGTCTCGTTTCTTGCTGTATTCAATATTCATCATTTTTCTTATCTAAAAGTTACCATGTCATACATTCTGGTTTTTGCTTTGCTTCTAACCCTTAACAACATACCCTGCAGATTACAGCAATATATAAGCTGGTATTTTATCTCTTTTGGCAGCTAAATAATATTCCACTGTGTGGCTGTAGTGTGGTTTATTCAACCAGTCTGTTCATGATGAAATTTTGGGTTATTGCCAGTCTTCTTCTACTTCAATTAGTGCCAAATGAGAAGACTTTTGTGCTCAATATTTTATATTTTGCTAATTTATCTTTGGGATATATTCCTAGAAGTGAGTTTAGTTTACAGGTATAGATACATTGCTAGTCTTTCCTTATTGGGGTTATGCCATGAAACATTTCCACTAATGATATATAAGAAGACAGTCTTATTTCTCCAGAACCTCTACAACAGAGAATTTTTAAAGTTCAAGTTCAAAACCAATTAGAACACTTAGTAAGAAAGACTTTTATTAGGGGAGACAAAATAAAGCTATTGGCACATGAGCTTCAACCAAAGATTTTAAAGCTTTTGATAGATATTCTCAGATATTTAGAGCTAAGAATTTGACTTGGAAAAATAGAGAATTGTAAGAGTTGGAATGACAAATTCAGACAGAAAAATCTCTTTAGCTTATTGAAAATATAGAGCTGACAACTAGAATAGATATATCAGATCTTTATTTTCCTGTAACCTCAATTGTTCACAGATAAGCACCATCCCCATTTAAAAAACCAGGACAGAAACAGGAAGAAACAGTGTCTTGCTCAAGGCAGGGCCATCCAGCTAAAACTAGAACTCAAAAGAATTTTCTTTCTTTATGCTTCCATGAGGGCCAGTGGAGGAGAAATGGATCCTTAAATCAATCCTGCTGCTGAGCTAGGTGTGTAGTACAGAGTGTCCTCCCCTTTCTGGGTTTCAGTTCCCTTAGCTGCAAAATCATGGGAGTAGGCAAGAATTTGAAATTGCCTTCCAAGACCTTGATCTAGTACAAGCCTGAGGGAGCTGCCCCAGAGCTTTCAGGCTCCACTTCCACCTTAGCCAGACTCGGGTCAAAGAGCCCAAGACACTCCCATGCTGGGTGTTGTTTCCAAGGCATTAGTTCTCCTGGGGCTTGGCACCAAGGCTGGGCAGAAGGGAGGAACTGTCACCATTCTCCAAGTCCTGTTGTATGCTGAGCATTTGTAGGTGTTTTGCTTTCACATGATGACACATCATCATTCAAACGTGTTTTCCAAAGGACAAAGCAAGATCTCAGAGAGGTTAAATGATGTGTCCCAGATCATACAGCCAGCAACAAACTGAGCTTAAAGTCATGCTATTGTTGTATAGTTTGGGGCTTGATATTTCTGGATAAAATAACATCATGTATCTCACAAAAGACTGAAAACTGTACTGAACACTATTAGCTAAACTTTGCATGAAACCGGAATCTTCATGGATATGACAGTGAATATGATAGGGATAAGGATATGATAGAGAACTTTAGTTTTGTTTTGTTTTTTATATTGCCTCCCAGGAAAGCATTAAATCCTGACAAGGAATTAGAAAGTTATAACTGAAATTACATCAGTCTCCTACTAAAGTTAGAAGGTTATTTGCTATCAAGTTTCTGACCAAGTAAAGGAAGTGTTCAGAAGGTAAAATGATACTCAACTGATCAACGCAATATTACAGTGAGCATCATAGCAGGCGATTTACATGTATGACTTAATTTAATCCTTATAGCAACCTGTAATGTATAACTAGTCTTCCCATTCCACAAAGCAACTGATACACAGAATATCAAATAAATTTCCCAACTTCTCACATCTAGTGGTCATAGGACCATGATTTTGCCAGCATTCTTTGTTCTAAAGCCTACTCTCAGTTCTCCAAATTATACTAAGCCACTGCAACAGACCCAAAGAGCCTTTAATGGATTTTGAGCATGTCACTTTAAAACTTTGTGATTCAGTTTTTTCCTCTACAAAGTGACTCTATTGGAGTAGCTGCTCTCTGAAAACTTTTCATGTCTTTTTATTGCTCTGGGATGCTCATATCACAAGCATGGCCACCAGGCCCTACTTGCTTTTTATCAGCCTTCTCGACAGATGTCACCCCCACCTGCTACACTCCAACTCTCCAGGACCCTCTTCAATCTTCCAGAGGATCATACCATCCCATATGAACGCCTTTGGCCACACTGGTTCTTCTAGTTCTGCCTAGAACTCAGTCTGTCATCTTCCACAGTCACACCATTCCGTGGTTGAATCTTATCTATCCTTCAATCATCAGCTTAACCTCTTCCTCAGAGAAATCAGCTCTGACTACTGAAACAAGAAAGATCGCTTTGCTAGTCACATTCCTAGAATCCTATCATACTTTTTCCCTCTTAATTTAGCATCCTTTATACTGTATATATCTACTGATGTTTCATCAGCTTAAATTTTCTTAATGAATTATTTATTGGGCAAGTTCTTATGGATAAAGAAATTAGCTATCTTTTAAGTTCAAGAGCGCTCTGAAAAAATCTTCCATCATTGTCCAAGTAAAATCTTCGCATTCTGCAGTTCAGAGTACTGGGCACGCCATTGAAAGGAAAGATGAAACAGTCAACATGGTACTGGCACACAGCTCCCACTCCCAGCCTCCCAGCCTCCAACCTTCCTCCATCTAGTTGGGAGTAACTGCCAGGATGTCATAGTTTATTCTTTAGAATAAAGAGGATGTACAAAGCAAGTGGGACAGGGATCTGTGGTGATGGAATGCATACGTGAGCTGGTGTCACAATCGCCTAGCGCACTTGTGAACCTCATGTCGGGAGTCTGCCCCAGTATTTCTGCTGGGGCAGGGCTGAAATTTTTCGTTCCAAGGACATATAGATGCTGCAGGTAAGGGGACCACCTGAGAGCCACTAGTTTATGAAACTCTCCACACAATGTTTCCCACTCAGACCTGTGACAAACAGAACATATCTACATACACTATTCCACTCACCTGTAGTACACCAATACACCCAGTACCTGCACCTCATATACAGACACCTTACCAGATGCCAATGTGCAGACAAGCACATGTACTGCAAAAGCACACTGAACACTCACAATCCTTATAATAACACATGGCATGGGCACACAAGCACCACATACTCATGTGCACATGCCCACCTGCTCCAAAGTGTGAGAACACCTGTTCTGTGCACTTTAAATCCATGTAACATACCCACCCCACATGCAGACACTGGCATGTTCTTCACACACCAGCACACACACCTCAGCAATGCAGCCTGCAGAAACCCTTTGCACCAGGCCACCCTTTTGCATATTCTAAGCTGCCTGCCTTTTCCCCAGGCATTTGGGAAAACCTCACTCCCACCTGCCTCCTGGACCTCTATTCATGCTGGCTTCTCTCATGGCCGACCTAAATACCTTATCTATCTTCAATCATCAGCTTAAACTCTTCCTCAGAGAAATCAGCTCTGATTTCCAAGGAGTCCATCCGAATGATCCCATGTCCAAGATACCTTTTCGTTTTCTAACACTCACCCACCATCTAACTGTGCTACTCTTCTTGAACCAAGTTTTTATGAATTCTTTCAGTGCAAACAATTTCCATTTAACTTGAATAAATTCAACCAACAGTTACATTTTCTTTCTGTGCAAAGTTTTAGACTAAGCATGTTGGGGAGAAAAATTATAAGGAAGATCACCTTCATTCTGTCATGCCTTCAGTGTCTGAGCTTGGTACTGGTGAGCAATGCATGCTCCGCCAACAAGTCCTGTGCTGTCTCACATTTTACAGCCCAGTGACATGGAGCTCCCTCACCCCCAGCTGTAACTCCTGAGCTAATGTAATGAATGTGGAGGATTCCAGGCAGCAAGGGAAACCTGCATGGGTGTGATGAGCAGCCTCCAGCTCTCTCTAAAGCCCACATAATGAGCAGCTGGTGCTCCTGCCTCCTTCACGGTGAACACTAACCCTCACCTCCACTCCAGAGTGTTCTCCACACATGGTGGGACCATCCAGACTAGCTGATGAATATTAAATTTATTATAATATGAGCAATGATAATATCAGAAAATAATAAGCAACAGCTACCTTGTAGTGAAGTCATAGGTACTGAGCATTTTAATTATTCTTACCCCAGATGTTATCACCCTACTTTAGATAAAATGCTTCTAATTCACTAACCTGAAGTTCTGCGAATGATAAATGGTAAACTTTTAATCTAGAGTGAATGAAAGACAGCAGGGACATCATTCACATCAATGGCAAGTGTCTCTGTCTCCACCTGCTCTATGACAAGCACACAGAAAAGCAGTATCATAAGGATAAAGGTGTTCAAGCTTCATTTGAGATGAGTAGATGAAATGACAGGGTTTTGTCATTGCTGTTGTTATTTTACTATTTGAAACAAAGCAGTAACTTAGAGCAAGTAAGCTTTGTCAAAGAGATACCTTCGGCCATACAAACCACGAATTACAGTCTCCGTAACAAGCATCTCCTTTTAACTGAGCCACACATTCATGTGACTGGTTGCTGTGGGTAACCAGGTAGCAAGTCTTGATTTAATTTCTCTGTGACTTAGATTTCTTCAGATGTGTGTCCCCCAACTGTATTTGAGGTCAGCTAAAATAAATGGTCCCTCAGCCAGGGGATGTCCCCTCAGCTACCTCCCACTTGCCCTGTCTGCTGACCTCGGAGGAAATTCAGCCCTGCAGTTAACATCTGTGGTCCCATCGGCCGAGCCAGAGTAAAAGGTACTTAACGCCAGCAGCTCATTTTGCAAGGTTAGAAAGAATCGATAGGAGATGTGTTTAATGCGGTATCGCTATCAGGTCTCATCGCTCTTTTAAAGCTGAACTGTCCACAGTGGTGTATAATCTTAGTCTCACAGTAAAGAGGATGGGTTGAGTGTGGTCTAAGATAGACACCATAGCCTATTACACACACAAGAAGAACTGCTGAGCATCCTCTGGAATTTCACTCTTGTTATCTTTTTCTCATTTTCCCACTTTCAAGTGCTCTCTTCACTCTTTTTCTTCATCCCCCTCCTCTCTTCTTCCCAACTCCTTCCTTTCTTTCCTCCTTTCTTTTCTCTTTCATCTTTCCTATTAATTTCAAGTGTTTGATTTGCTGCTGTGGAAACTCAGCAGGACTTCAGCAAAGCAGCAGAGAATGTGGGTGAGCTCACCCCCCCCCCCCCCCGCACCCTACCACTGTGTTCCATAAGCACAGATGCTGACTGAAATCCAGAGGAGAATTCTCATCAGGGAATGGCTCTGGCTGGAACCCTTTCACTTAAACAAAGCAGCTTTTTCCATAAGTTTTGGTGAACTTATTTTGAAAGAGAATCCTGTCTGGACAGAAAATAATTAAACATAGCATATTGTTCTTTTGTTAAAAGTACAACACAAGATGAAAGTCTTTGTTGATTTTAATACACAATGCTACTGGAACAAATGCTACTGGTCCAAAATGTACCATGTGCTGTGGGACAGTGGCTGTTGAATTTCATGAAGAAACACTTAAGGAAACCAGGTTCTATAATGAACAAGTGTCAGAGGGGCTAGAGGAAAGAAGCCAAACGCTGGGTACACAATCACAACCATTAGCAGTTTTTGCCCAGAAGTTTATGGCTTTTCACCTCTCTGAGAATTTACATATCTTGGGATATGGGCTAAGAGTAGCTCAGCAGTGTAGGCTGATCTTCTTCCCCTGGGACCAGGAGTGACACAGCTGACTCAATGGTCTGACTTAAAGATGTACTTACTGATAACTAACATTGTTATAATTTTCTACCCAAAAAAACGAACTTAGAATTAAACAGTTCATTTGTTTGCTGGTGCAAACTAGTTACTGGTGTAACTAGTAACAAACGCTAGGGAACTTAAATAGCAGAAACGCATTGTCCAACACTTCTAGAGCCTAGAGTTCCTTGAGAGCCTCCTTGTGTTGAGAGGTAGTTCCTTCCAAGAGCTGTGAGAGAGAAACTATTCAGGCCTCTCCCCCAGTTTTCAGTGTTTCTTGGGTAGAGATGGCATCACCCCTGTGTCTTCATGCTGTCTTCCCTCTGTGTTTGTCTGTGTTCCTATGTTCTCCTTTTTATAAGGGCACCAGTCATACTAAGGTAGGATCCCACTAATGACCTAATCTTAGCTTGATAAACTGCAAAGGCCCTATTTCCAGGTAAGGTCACATTCACAGGTTCTGGGGACTAAGATATCAACATTTGGGGGACACACAAGTCAATCCATTAAGTAGCCATACGTTTCCATATTGACCTGTTCACCACCCGCTATTCTCTATTGAACTGGAAACACACACAGTGCGTCTATTTGGAAATTCACAATGAATTCTCTTTAATAGAAATAAAAAGGAAAACAGAATTTCTTTGACCACCTGAAGAATGACAAAAATGTGACCCAGATCATTTAGAAAAGACAAAGTTCTCTGCTCATTCAAAATGGAAGCCTCTCTTTTTGAGTGAGGATAAGTGTAGCCACTATCCTTTCTCTGGGAATTCACCAAAGACTGCAGATTGAACCTCACTAGCCTGAACTCAGTTATATTAAAGCAATACTTTATCTTTCATATAAGTGATAAAACAATAATAATTCATTATCACGTGAAGGAGTAGGATACATATAAAATCAAGTCTTGCGTAAAATTATGGTAACATCATGCAGAATCCAGCATTACCTGTCATGGTGTTGAGCCTCTCTTACCAATATCAAAATTAACAAAGAATTCTCTCTCTCTAGTTTCTCTACAAGTTTACAACATTAAATGTGGGGGGAGGTACTTGTCCTATTGTCCTTAAATGAAGGTCTTTCTGATTGAAATATCAGTCCCAATACTGACATCAAACATTTGGTGAACAGATACACGTGGAAATATCAGATAAAACAAGGCTGAAAACCCTTTGATCATGGAATCAAAAAATAATGTCTAAGCATCAGCATTCTGCCTCCGAGGTACTACTTGGAGAGTGGTGTTTTCATAATATAGTAGCTAAAATTAAGAACTTCCTTGAACTTATAAACATAATCAAGGGTCCAATATGAACCAGAAAGCATTGTATTCCATTTCTTTCCTTTTTATTTTAAATTGAGGACTATTTGTAATAGTTTCCCTTGATATTTGCATGTTCCCACTTAAGAATTTACCAGATCTGCTAATTTCCTTTTTGTTTCTGATATTATCAATTTGAATTTTCTCTCTCCTCTTCTTTGTAAGTCTGACTAAAGACTTGTCTATTTTATTTGTTTTCTCAAAGAACCAGCTCTTGGTTTCATTGATCTTTTGAAAGGTCTTTTTGATTCTAGTTTGTTTATATTCACTCACAATTTCATTATTTCCTTCCTTATACTGATTGCCAGTTTTACTTTTTCTCCTTTTTTATATCTTTTAAGTGTAAGTTGATTTTTTGTTTTCTCTTTCCTTAGTTCTATATTACTATAAACTTCCCTCTTAGTAGCACTTTTGCTGCATCCCATAGGTCCTGATATTTTCATGTCTTAATTATATCTTATTTTTCACTTATTTCAAGTAATTAACAGTTCTCTGTGATGTCCTCATTGATCCTAGAGTTGTTCAGTAGCATATATTTGTGGGTTTTTTTTTTCCCTTTCTTCTTTTGGTCATTATTTAGTTTCATATCATTTGTTATCTAAGAAGATACTTCTTATAATTTCAATATTCATAAGTTCATTGAGATTTGTTTTGTGTCCTAGTATAGGAATTACCCTTGAAAACTTTCCATGAGTAATTGAGAACAATGTGTATTCTGCTCTTTGGAGGTGAAACCACCTATAAATATCCATTAAATCCATTTCATCTAACTTGTCATTTAAGGTCATTGTTTCCTTCTTATTTTTCTATCTGTATTACCTGAGAAACAATAATGTTTTTATAAGGGAGAATGCTAGACAGAATAGTAATTATGACTAAAGTATAACTGAAGGTAAATTGAAAAAGGGAATCATTTGCTTATAAAAGAATATCTTCCTTCTCTTAACTGTACTAGTGAATTCCTCTTTTCCATACAAAAAGACATAAAAATTGAACACTTATTCAAAATATAACTTAAAGTGGAGAATTAAGATCTTGAAACTCTGAAGGTGGTTCTGATCCACAGCAACCATCTGGCATTGCCTGTGATGAGTACTCTGCAGAATTTAAGAGTCAGTGATTATTCTGAGTCTCCTATTACAGGCACAGATGAAATACTAAATTCCTAGGCAATGTTTCTTACAATTCACTGTATGTAGTATGATCATTGTGAAAACTTTGAGAAAATTGTAAATTTTGTTCATACTCAATACTTCAATGAAAAAATAAGGATCAGACAAGTTCATGCCCAGGAAACATACTGGATGAAGAATGCTGCAGAATCTCTTGTACCTCTTTCTCCATCCCATTCTGTGTTTCCCTTTAATTCAGGACCTCATCCTCTAGGAAGTCATCCTGGTTTGTCCTTGAGCATTCCATGTTTATCTGTTGATTTATATTCTAGAAACCTAGTTACCTGGGCATGCTTCCCCAAATTGTTCATTTTCAGTGAAGTTAGCAAAACAAAGCACTGAGACTATTTATATAGGGTATTGAAGGACCACGGTTTGAACCCATGCTCTGCTGGGCCGCTCATGGTACAGGAACCCAGCCTGCACAGGATGCGTTCTATTGCAGGTGGGTGAATGTGTACACATGACAATGGGTCTCTGGGCTAAAATCAAGAAAATTGCAGGACTGTTACTTTCTGGAGACTCTTGAGGAGACTGTTTCCTGACTTGTCAATCTTTGAGGAATTGTTCACATCCCTTGAGTCTCTTGACCTCTCTATCTATCTTCAAAGCCATTAGTGGTCCAGAACTTCTATAGCACATCACTCAATCTCCTCTTCTGTTTCTTTCTTCCACTTTCATGTATCCTTCTAATTACATTGGAACCACTAAAATAATCCAGGATAATTTCTTATTTCAAGGTTATCGGATTAGCAAACTTAAATCCTTCTACAACCTTCATTCTTCTTTGCTATGCAATGTTATATATTCACAGATTCTGGGCATTATAAGTGGACATATTTGGAGAGTACTTACCTTGCCTACCGCAATATGGAAGGTGTCTGTTTAGCTCCAGTACTTTCTGTTGCACTGCTATTTTTTTAAATTGAAAACAAACAACTCAATTAAAATTGATTCTAAGGCTAGTACAGCAAATACATTTACCTCTGTGTTGAATACCTTCAACAGTTTTGGAATTTGGTGGAAGAATTTCTCAAATGTTCCCATTTCACAGATGAATATCTGGAGCCCAGTAGCTTATATGGCAAAACCAAACTGAAGACTCATGCCCTGGTCCCAGCAAAGTAGTTTTTCTCTATTACATCCAGCCTTCAGGAAAATCTCTTGTAAATACTGCTGCACAAAGCAGTGACTTCCCCTTATTCTACACAGTGAATAGATGCTGGACTGTCTTGGTCTAGGATGTGCATGAGCAGAATCAGGAGAATGGACTAGTGCTGGAAAGTGGATGAGATGGAGGTGAAGCTGAGACAAGGGTCAAGAAAAAGGACCCCTTAAATTTTCAGCCCTCTGCTCATGAAAGCTCTGGTTCAAACTAGATTCTAATCTAAAGCAGGCATGATTCCCTGCTCCTGGAACACTCCATCCCTTTTCCAGAAGTCTGTTGATAACATGAAACATCACGTCTCCCTCCCCGTTCTTGCAAAACCATATAACCTTCTGCCCATGTATTGGGAGTGAGTAGGGGCTTTAGAATATGAGTTCTCTTCCTCTTCATTGGCCAAAGAATTAATTTATTTTTGTTAGTTTGTATGGTGGATCTTGATGTGTATAAGCCAGAGAAGGGAAAAAAAAAAAACAGAGAATATCAGCATCAGGTCATGTTCACTTATATTCAGAATTATCTCAAACCTGCAAATATACATACATAAACTATGTATGTAATACATATTTGTGTTTTTCCCAAAACATATTTTTAATTTTGATTTATTTAAAAAAAAAGCTGAAAGGTAGTATTAGCCTAAATTGTATCATGAGTAAATAGGTTCTATCTAATGGTATATTTTAAAGTGACTGTTTCTTCTTTGTGCTTTTCTTTATTGCCCATTTTTTTCCAGAGAGAATGGATCATAAATCAGTACTAACACTAGTATTTTACGTATTTTTGGCAATACTTCTCATTCGTCTTCGTTTATAAATATACAAGGATATTGTGAAATAAATAAAAGCAGGGTTTGAGTCCTCACCCCTGAAACTGAATCTCTGACTCCACCAGACCTTGGTTTCCTCATCAGTAAAAAGACATAATAATAATACTCGCTCCGCATATCCCCAGGGTTTTATGGAGATGAAATGTAAGGCAGAGCACTTACAAACATAATTTATCTTAATTATTATTAATACATAAACGTGTTTCTATTATGAATCTATTAAAACTTAGATTTAGGGGTAAGTACTGATGGGACTAGGTGGGAGGAGGAAAAGAAAGACAAAGAATCTTACTAAAAGGCAATTAAAAGGTGCCATTCTTGTTCAAGAATGTCTCCCTGAGTAATTAGCAATCTGTTGTATGTGGAACAATGGTTTGCTGGCAGAACTGTACTGTCAATTATGTGTGGTCATCCTGTAGAGTGAATCACCATAATGGGGAGCTCCCTGCTTTAAAAAACATTTGCTTTCACAGGTATCTAGCTTATTGCTGTGATCTAATTTTAATGATTACAATTTTATGATTAGAGGTCTTTCTACAACGTGCATCGTAGACTTGTTCAAGACAAAGGAACAATGGAGGCACGTAAGTCAAGAAAGGGACTGCGACACTGGACTTACTCTCAGACCATTTGCTTGCCTGATTCCTGTGCTCATTACTGTCCTACCTTCCATGTCTGTGGTCATCCTCCACAGACACAGGTTGAGGTGAAGTGTGTGAATAAGGTGCTAGAGTAGTCCTACCTGAGTCATGATGTGACTCAGTTTCCTTAATAATCCTGATAGCCTGAAGTTGCTTTAATGTAGAAAATTCTTGTAAATTGCAGAGGACCTTGAAAATGGAAAGAATCATTCTTTATTGCATTTGGAACACTCCTGAGCCAGTTCCTTCTGACATCTTTATCACACATATTCTGTGACATCACCTAATGGACTTAACAGTTTTCCCTTAAAACAGAACTGAGACTCATTACTAACACTCCTCTTTGGTTTCCTCTTTTGATCACACACACCTACTTAGTTGCTATCCCTCTTCATTGTTCACCAGGGGACAGGCCATCTGGATCAATTATCTATTATATTTCTTATGTACCCAACAGAAGATTAGTTAGAGCTCAAAACTTTATGTGATGATTCTTTCATCTTTAGTCATGAACCTTCTACAATAGCCCGGAGACAGGTTGCAGAGTCCATCATGTGAGATCACTCCAAGCTGCCCCTCTAACCTCTAAATGGAGGCAGTCCTCAGGGATGGATAGAATTTCACTGCGTTTTCCCATTTCATTTGTATAATGAAATCATTGTTTGGCCTTTGTTCTGTACTTTTGCCCTTTTTGATCTTAAGGTGGACTATTCACCTCCAATTTCTCTAGGAAAGCAAGGAACTTTAAATGGACTTAAAGCACATATCAGGAAAGTTGTTTTCTCCTAAAGATTCCATACCAAACATATTCCTTCCTCCACAGCTTTCTGTATTGGTAATTGGGTGCTTGTATTTATATATACATAGAAGTGAACTGATGTCCTATGATACATGAACTTGACAAAATTCAAACCACTACCTGAAAATGAATAGCTTACCACCACCATTAATTGGATTATATTGTCACACGGTCGAAGTGTGAGTCAGTCCAACCCCTGAGAGCAGTGTGCTGCGGAACTTCAGCTGTCACTGGGGTCATCAGGCATTTGGTAAGATAGAGATGGCTGAACCTCACAGCAGAACTATCAGGTGTGACTCTGAATATGAGGCTTGGATAATGCTTTGCTGGAAAACTCAGAAAACATCATCATGGTGTACTGGCTTAGCCCTGTTCCTGAACTGGTCCTGTATTTCCTACTCTTGACAGGAAAACTAATGTTAATCCAGAGAGTCCCTAAAGAGGTCAAGCTCCCACCAGGACACTGTTAGTCCTGTCCAGATAGCAGATGCTGGACACAGCCTGACTTCACATCCCTGTTCAGATGCTGAGTCCTAAGGTCAATTATAATCTTCTCTGTGATGGAGTAAAATGGTGGGTGTCAGAGTCTGCTTCGTATCCTCTTTTCCCCTCAAAATAGCAATAAGGATTTTCCTTATTCAATTACCATTACATTTACTTATGAGCATTACCAACATCAGATCTCATGAAATTTAAGGAGATATTTCAGAAACCATTAACTATCTTAGAAATGATGGATTAGTATCATGATAAATGTAAAAATCTGGTAACTAGAAAACCTCCACTATAGTCTTGAAGTATATGTTGAATCTCATGCTACTTATTGCTCTTTTCCACTTATCAACCCTTTGGAAGGGAATATAGCTTATTCTTATAAATAAAGATGACCATGCATTGTTTCTGAGTTTAGAGGGTATGATTTTGTGACTTTTAAGACACACACACACACACACACACACACACACATATTTGATTTACATCTACTGTTCCTGCATCACAGTTACCTCAAATCTTAATATTTACTAAATGTTAAGAGTGCTCAAGGTGTCTCTTGTTTTGAAATGATGTAATTATGAGGGAAGCACCTGAGAATGGAAGGGTTTTTTGGGGGGGAGGGGGGTGCAATTTTCAGTCCTATCTCAGATCTCCAGAGAGGGGAGAGGGGCTAGAAGTTGAACTTAAATGCCGATGGTCATTGATTTAATCAATTGTGCTTAAGTAATGATGCCTCTATAAAAACCCAAGGGGAGGGTTTTGGAGAGCTTTCCCGGTTGGTGCACTTGTGGAGATTTGGGGAGATAGCACCTGAAGAGGGCGTGGAGGTTCTGTCCTATGCATCTCCACAACTGACTGTTCTTTGTGAAAAATGAATCATCTAGTGGATAAGTGCGCTTCCTGAGTTTCGTGAGCTGCTCTAGCAAATTAGTCAATCTGAAGAGGGTATCCAAGGAACCACTGATTTAATAGTGATTCATTCTGAAGGACAGGTAACAACCTGGGTTTGTGACTGGCACCAGAGGTGGAAGATGGTATCGATTGACTGTGAAATTTGATCCTATCTCTGGACAGATAGTTTTCAGAATTAAGTTGAATTTTTGGATACCTTGATGGTTGTGTATGAGAATATCTTATTAGTAGAAGAAGCCTCCACATACATTTACATTGAAATTGGATCAGGAACCATACATAGCTAGAGTGATGATAACTGTCTGAGGCAGAAGCAAAGTGGGAGTCCCCTGTCTAACCAGACATTCTTTATCCTTTATTCTCCTTTAAAAATATGGTAAGAAGTAATTTAAACAGCCATACGTGATTGTGCTTGCTGGAGTCTACTGAGTCTATTCTATGATTCATAACAATTACCTCATTCAGCAAAAGACTTTCCATTAGAATTGTGACATTTATCTTTTTGACCCATCACTTCCATTTATTACCAGTGACTTGCCATATGATCTTGGGTGAATATCTCTATCTGTGGCCATTAGCTCCTGTCCAACCTAGTATAAGAAGATTAATGAGTAACAGCCAGTGAGAACTTTGGGACTCAAAAGAAGAACCCTAATTTTGCTAAAGTAGCAAATAATTCCTAATAAAATTCCTAACTATTGTATATAAAATAAATTTGAGGAAAAACTACTTGATGCCTATAGAGGAAGATCTCCTCTGAGATACAGAGATAGAGTTGCTTAAGCTGCCTGACTCCACATGTGTCTAACCTTGAGAGAAACAAACTGAGTTTCAAGAAAAGGAATTCGTTTCTGAGTTGGAATTCCATTTCGGTGACCATGGAAAGAAATAACAAGTTCTCTCTCTCTCTCTCTCCCGCTCTCTCTCCCTATCTTTCTCTCTCCCTCTCTCTCTCCCCATCTCTCTCTCTTTCTCTTTCCCTCTCTCTCTCCCTCCCTCTTTCTCTTTCTCCTCCCATTTCCATCTCTCTTTAAGAACAGATATGTGCTTTATGTTGATAGAATTGTACCCTATAAATACCCCTTTCCTTTGCTTGGCAAGCAATACTATCAGTTTTTTTATTTAGATATGGAGTAGTAGCCTTTCCTTTAATCCAAGTACTCACAAATATGAGAAATAGTATACATGTAAAGACGTTTCTTAAACCATGGTTTAATATAGAAACAGATTATAAGCAATACAAATCATCTAAATTTTCAGTAAATTAGAAAACTAGAATAACTCCTTGACATTCAATGAAATGTGTTCTTGAAATGGAATTAGTTCCATGAGGCAAAAAATGGAGAACAAGATATTTATATTTTATTTAATATGTTGCAAACAGTAAGTTATTGGAAGTCAGAAGTTCAAACTATATATTTTAAAAATCATATGAATTAGTAATAAAACATGTTATGTAATTATGTTATATATGTTATATATTATGTTATATAATTAGGGGATATTTGAATGATTTTCCCCTGAATTGCTATATTTTTTAAAATCAAAAAGTAATTTTATTTTTTATAATTTTATTTTTTATTGTTATTTAAGGATATTGCATTTTTATATTAACTTGTTTTGAGGTGTATATGTATATAGCAGTATATTTACATTTACGTATAGCACAGTAGGTTTACCAATATTTCTCTGCTCCCTTTTTTTCTCCCTTCATTTACAGTTAATTCCCTTCATCCCATTTCTCCCACCCCTCCCCCATCGCTTTGGTACCCCCTGCTTTGCCTTTTTGTCTCCCAGCACTAGAAGTCCATAATTGTTTGGAGTAGTGCTCTCTCCCAATTTTTACTGTTTAATTTATGATATTCATTTGTTTTCTATCTCATTACACATCAAATGAGTGCTGTCATATGATGTCTGTCCTCCTTCTGGCTTATCTCACTAAGCATATGAATTGTTACACATTTATAACAATACTTATAATTTTTAATTGGAAATATTTATAAACATCATTCCAGAAATTACACAAAAACAGAAGTAATGCAATGATACCATTGCAGGTTGAAATGTAACAAAAAAGTAGGAGAGACATATGCAAGATATTAATCAATAAAAGAAACAATCTAAAAGAAATGTTCAGAAAGGCCAAGTATATGCCAGAGTCAACTGACAGAATAGGACCTGCAGGGGCTTCTCTAGCAAAAGCCCAGCTGAGCAGACTTGGAAGACAGAGTCCACAATCACAGGCCCACAACTCCCAGGGAGGCACTTTGATACATAATTACTGAGAAATTCTGACCCACACAAAACAAAGTTTGAAACATTTGCATTTCTTGTCAATTTTTTAAAAATAAACCTAATAATAAGGAAAAATACTTTGCTTAATTTTAAATCAGTTCTGTCTTCCCACTGATAACACCACAGGTACAGAAGACCCAGCAATGTCTACTCACACAAGACAGTATCCACTGACAGCACAATAGCATTAAAAACGATATCACCCAATGCCACACTTGATGTGTCAAGTAATTTTTAAAAACCTTTTAATTTCCTTACCATTACAAAGTGTGATCTTGAAATTCAGAAGCCTAGTTTAGCTTTATTCTTTCACCAGACAACTCTGTAAAGGAGATTAAAAGAGTGGAACAATTAAATAATGTTGCTTAAAAACTATCCTAACCCAGTAATTTTGAAACCAAAGTATATTAAAATATCCAAAGTGTCAAACAGAGAATTATTTTTATCAATCACTTAATATTGATATTTACTCAGACTTTGCTGACTAGTGACATTAGTTATAGAGTTTCAGGTAACCATTAGAAACTCACAAGATGTATTGTATTATATTATCACTTAATACACCTTTAATCTATCCCCTTAATCCATTTTCATTTCTAGCCTTGAACTGTTTAACATGGTGTTATTGCTTATAGGAAAATGAATACTCTGGGCATACAGGTTTTCTTTCCTGGCTGTTCATTTAGTTGATATCTGCACTCAAAACCTTGGCAAAGAAGATCTGACAATTAAACTGGTAATCTGAGCTTTCTCCTGAACGAAACATTATAATTTTTAAGACTAAAAATAACACACAAAATTTCCAATCTGTTCATATTTCATGTTAAAAAATCACATCATCGCTTCTATTTAGACTCAGCCATTAAAGTTTTAGAATAATGTCAGTTTATTAATGGATAGTTTTTAAAGTTTTCTCTAAATGCTATCATCAGGCAAACAGGCAAAATCTATTAAAAGAATAAGTATATATGCCTCAGTTCAATTTCTGGGAATCTGCAAAAGCACATATTCCCTGGTGTTTATGACAAAATTGCTTTTAGGTGGCCAAGGACTGAAACCATGTTAATGCCCATTGATAGAAGAGTGGGCAAGGCCTCTAGGACAGTGTTCTATCCACCCCATAGAATATTTAGAAATCATTAAATAACGTTATACCAGATGACTTGGATCAAATTTGTTAATGATATTTGGTTGGGAAAAGAAAGATGAAGAAAAGTATGCAAAATGATTTCTTTGGCAAAAAAAAATGTATGCAACAAGTCCTTTTACCAGTGATTTCTAAACAGAGTGACTTTCCCATTATGGAACAGTTGGCAAGGTCTGGGGATATTGTTTGCTTGTCAAAACTAGGAGTAGGTTGCTACTGGCCCTTAGTTAGAAGAGGTCAGGGATGTTGCTCAGCATTCTATAATGTACAGGACAGTTCACATGAATTATCTGGTTTAATTGTCAGTAGTGCCAAGATTGAAATGCCTCCTCTATAAGGAGATTATATACCATTATAAGTGAATTGTTGCAAGTATAGAATACAAGGAAAATACTAGGTTGTCAGGCTAGCTCATTTCTGGAGAATTGAAAGGATGAGGCTGGAGTGGTAACTGAGGGGAGACAAGAGGGCTTGAAAGAGCTTTAATAAGACCAGTGTGGGCACATCTTGGAGTAGTGGTTAGATCAATCACCTCCAAAGGCGCACAGGTCACATATGCCTTACTTCAAGTTCCAGGTCTCAGGGGAATTAATCAGTATAAACAACTTACTAAAAATGAAAAACAAAATCCTTCTTTCTCCTCTCTATTCCTTCCTATCTGCTTGCCTACTCACCTTTATTCCTGCCTGAACTTTTCCTTAAAAAAAAAAGAAGCAGAGTCTGAGAGATTGACTTCTAGATGGTGACTCAGTAGCATGCACTTTTGAGTTATTTCCCACAGACACCAAAAAAAAACAAAAACCAAAAACCAATCATCTGTCTTCCTAAGACAAACAGCAAGATACAATTGGCCAGGGATTTCAGGACCAGCTATGGAGGCAGTGAGAGGCAGGCCCAGTGGGGCTAAGATACAGAGCCACAGAGGGTCATCTTGTGAGGGGGCTGAAAGGAGAGCCAGAGCATTGGGAGCTGAGCTGGAGCCCACCCATTGAAATTGCACTTGGGAAAGTCATAAATGGAATTCAGCCAAATCAATCCCCTCCTACAACCATTTCATGCCAAATTCTGAGGTCCACTGAGTGAAAATCCCTCCCATCACATATCCAACCACTGGAAATCCCACCCATTGGATGCCCCCAACCCCTGGATTACAGTGAGAAGGCTGTCCCAAACCTCAACATTACCTGTTAGCTTCACCTTGTGGTTAGAGACAAAACTGCAGCCTGATTGCCAATCCCTGGCAAGTAAAGCCTATGCAATGCCAGAGAAACTAAACCTTCACTAATATAGATAGAATGCCGAATAGAGCAAAGGCACAGAGAAATATGCGTGAAATGATGGGTCCAATATAAAGCCCAGGGGAAAATCTGAATATAGCAGACATGTATAAATTACCTGAAGAGGAATTTAAGGTAACTGTGACTAACATACTCATGGGAATCCAGAAATCAGTAGCGGCAGTAAATGAAAATGTCAGAAGCAAAGAAAAGAATTAAAACAAGACATGAAACTGGTAAGAGACACCATGGCTGAATTAAAGAATTCAATAGAGGGACTCGACAATAGGATGGACGAAACTTCCAATAGAATCAGTAATATGGAAGATAGGACAGAGGAACTCAATCAAGCAAACCAGCAAAGAGATAAAGAAAATTTAAAGAATAGAAGACAGCATTCAAGACCTCTGGGATAACATCAAAATGAACAACATTTGCATCATAAGGGTTCCCTAGGAAGAAAGAGAAAAGGGTCAGAAATTATATTTGAAGAAATAATAGATGAGAACTTCCCAAATTTGAAGAATGTAACAAGCCTCCAGATCAAGGAAACTCAAAGAGCTCCTAGTAAAAGAAACCCAAACAGAAATATACCTAGACACATTATCATCATAATGTCAAAAATACAATAAAGAAAGACTATTAAAAGCAGCCAGAGAAAAAAGTCTAACATACAGAGGAGCCCTCATAAGATTGTCAGCAGACTCTCAAATGAAATTATAGAGGCCAGAAGGGAATGGCAGAATATATTAAAAGTGCTGAAATAAAAGGTGTTTCAACCTAGGATATTATATCTGGCAAGATTATCATTCATAACTGAAAGAATGATAAAAAAAACTTTTTCTCTGCAAGCAAAGGTTAAAGGAGTTCATCCACCACAAAACCAGCTTTGCAAAAAATATTAAAGGATGCTCTATAAAGCATAAAGAAACCACACAGGAAAACAGTAAGATGGCAAATATTAAAAGTAGGGAGGAAGAGTGGAGAGCAAAAATGTGGATAGTTAGATTGAGTGTAAGACTAATATGCTTTCAAATAAAATTAGTTAGTAAACACAGAACTGTGAATGCTAACTTCTGGGTAACCCAAAGTACATACCCAGGGAGAAAGTGAAGAAGAAAAACAAAAGGTGAAATCAATCAAAACATAGCTGCACCCATCCAACTTAAAATAAGAAAGAGAACAAAGTCATCGTCTGGAGCATCATACAAAAGACAAATTATAAAATGATACTAAGCAGCTATATATCAATAATCATCCTAAATGTTAATGGACTGAACTTGCCAGTCAGAGGACACAAAGTGGCTAAATGGATTAAAAAGCATAACCCAACCATCTGCTGCATTCACGTAACCCACCTTCTTTCAAAAGATCAATAAAGACTTAAAGTCAGTTACCGAAGACAATCCTACAGTTGAATGGCAACCACAAAAGAGCAGGGATAGCTATACTCATATCAGATAAAACAGACTTTCAACTAAAAAGCCTAACAGAAGACAGAGATGGACACTATATAATGATTAAAGGATCAATCAAGCAGGAAAACATAACATTTATTAAAATATATGCAACAAATGAAGGAACATCAAAATATATCAAGCAAATATTATTAGACTGAGAAGAGAGATTGACAGCAACACAATAATAGTGGGGGATGTCAACACTCCACTTACAACAGTGGACAGATCAACCAAGCAGAAAATTAACAGGGAAACAGTCACTTTAAATGATCATCTGGAACAGATAGGTCTAACAGACATATACCAATCACTTCAGCCAACGACTACAGATTTCACTTTCTTCTCAGTCGTCCTGCAACATTGTCAAGGATAGATCATATGCTGGGACACAAAACATCTCTCAACAATTTTACAAAGACTGAAGATATACCAAGCATCTCCTCTGACCACATTGGCCTAAAACTGAAATCAACCACATAAAGAAAGGTGAAAGTCCCCAAACCAACTGGAAACTCAAAAATATGCTCCTGAAGTACTCTTTGGTATAAGAGGAAATCAAAGAGGAACTTAAAAAATATAGACAAATGACAATGAGGACTTGAGCTACCAGAATCTATGGGATGCAGCAAAAGCAGTACTAAGGGGAAATTTCATTGTAATCCAGGCCTATCTTAAGAAACAAGAAAAATTGAAAATAAACAACTTAACTCCATATTTAAAACAATTAGAAAAAGAAAAACAATTAAGGCCAAAAGTCAGCAGATGAAGGGAAATTATCAAAATTTGAGCAGAAGTAGATGAAATACAAAACAAAAAGACAATCCAGAAGATCCATGAAACCAAAAGTTGGTTCTTCGAAAAAATAAACAAAATTGCCAAGTCATTGGTGAGATGCACAGATTAAAAAAAGTGAGAAAACTCTCCTAATAATAAGAATGATAAATTAACGGGGATAACTTACAACACATACCACAGAAATTCAAAACATCATAAGGGATTACTATGAATAGCTCTATGTCACCAAAATGGACAACCTTGAGGACATAGACAGATAGTCTACCAAGAGTGAACCCAGAAGAATTGGAAAACCTCAAAAGAACAATCACAAGCCAAAAAATTGAAGAAATAATCATGGGCCTCCCCCCAAATAAAAGCCCAGGACCAGATGGCTCCTCCAATGAGTTCCACCAAGCCTTCAAAGAAGAATTAGCACCTATTTTTCTCAAGCTCTTCCAAAATATTGAAGAACAGGGAACCCTCCCAAATGCTTTTTATGAGGCTAACATCACACTGATACCAAAAATCGACAGAAACAAGAAAGAAAATTACAGACCAGTATCTCTAATGAACATAGATGGAAAAATTCTCACAAAATATTATCAAACCTAATTCAACAACGCATCAAAAAGATCATCCATCCTGACCAAGTGGGATTCATCCCAGGGATGCAAGGATGGTTCAATATATGTAAAACTATTAATGTCATATACCATATCAACAAGGGCAAAGAGAAAAAACCACATTATCATATCAATAGATGCAGAAAAAGCTTTTAACAAGATCCAACACTGATTTATGATAAAAATCGACCATAAAATGGGAATAGAAGTAAATATGATAAAGGCCATATATGAAAAACCCACAGTCAACATCGTAGTCAGTGGTGAAAAATTGAAAGCATTTCCTCTTAGGTCAGGACCAATACAAGGTTGTCCACTCTCACCACGGCTATTTAATACTATACTGGAGGTCTTAGTCAGAGTAATTAAGAAAGAAAGGAATCCAAACTGGAAAGGAGGAAGTAAAACTCTCATTATTTGTAGATGACATGATTATGTATATTGAAAATCTCAAAACCCTATCAAAAAACTCCTAGAACTGATCAATGAATACAAGTAAAGTGGCAGGATACAAAATCAATGCACAAAAATCTGTTGCATTCTTATATGCAGGCAACAGCCTAGAAGAAAATGAAATCACAAAAACCACACCATTTAAAATAGAAGTGAAATGAATGAAATATCTGGGTATATACCTAACAAAGGAAGTATAAGATCTATACAATGAAAACTGCAAGTCATTCTAAAAGGTATAGAGGAGGACACAAAGAAATGGAAAGACATTCCCTGCTCATGGCTGGCAAGAATCAATATCATTATAATGGCCATCTTAAAAGCAATGTACAGGTTTAATGCAATCCCCATTAAATTTATATGGGCTTATTTCCAGGAAATAGAACAAAAAAATCTTAAAATTTGTGCGCAACAACAAAAATCGCCAAATAACCAAAGCAATCATTAGAAAAAAGAATGAATCTGGAGGAATTACATTTCCAGACTTCGAACTATGCTAAAAAGCAATAGAGATCAAAACAGCACGGTACTGGAATAATAACAGAGGCACGGATCAGTGGGATAGAACCGATTCGCCAGAAACTAACCCACTCACATAGTTAGTTTACAACAAAGGAGCCAAAAGCATTTGATAGAGAAAAGAAAGTCTCTTCAACAAATGGTGCTGGGAAAACTGGACAGCCACATGCAAAGAATAAAGCTAGACCACTCTCTAACACTATTCACAAAAATTAACTCAAATGGATCAGAGACTGGAACATAAGACCAGAAACCATAAAGCTCTTAGAACAACATAGGCAAAACTTTTCATGACATGAGTTTAGAGAAGCCTTTGGGGACTCAACTCCACCATTAAGGGAAACAAAAAGAAAATAAACAACTCAGACTACATCAAACTAAGGAGCTTTTTGACAACAAAAGAAAACATCACCAAAACCAAAAGGATACCTCCTAACTGCGAGAAGATATTTGCATTAGATTTTTCCAACAAAGGCTTAATATCTAAACTATACAAAGAACACATAAAACTCAACAACAGAAAAACAGGGAATCCAATCAAAAACTAGGGGGAGGAATTGGAGAGACATTTTTCTGAAGAGGTTACACAGATGGCTAACAGGCACATGAAAATATGTTCCTACTCACTGGCTATCAGGGTAATGCAAAGTAAAACAACAACGAGATATCACCTTATACCTAAAAGACTGGTTATTATGCAAAAGTCTGGAAACAACAAATACTGGAGAGGATGTGGAGAAAAGAGAACACTTTTCACTGTTGGTGGGAGTATAAATTTGTGCAACCTCTATGGAGAACACTTTGGAGATTCCTCAAAAAACTGAAGATGGAAATCCCATATGACCCCATAATTCAACTTCTGAGCATCTACCCAAAAGACACAAGAGCACCCATCCTCATAGTTGTATGCATCTTCTTGTTTATTGAAGCCCTATTCACATTAGCTAAGAATTGGGAATTACCTAAGTGATCAACATCAGATGAATGGATAAAGGAGATGTGGTACAAAAATGCAAAGGAATACTACACAGCCCTTAGAAGTGATGAAACCCTGTTATTTGAATCAACATGGATGGAGCTAGAGGGGATTATGCAAAGTGAAACAAGTCAAAAGAGGAAAGATGGACATCAGATGACCTCACTTATAGGTGGAATGTGAACACACAAAACAACAAAGGAACAAATGAAACATAACCACTCTGAAACATTTTCAACAGAACTGAGGTTACCGAAAGTAAATGGGGAGGGCAGGGACACATGGTGGTGGGGCCTACTGGACAATGGGGAAGAACACTTCCTATATATAGGAAATTATTTTAATGTTTAGAATAATTACTACAATAAAAATAAATCTAAAAAAACCCACTGTGATACTGTGATTTATAATAAGTGTGTACTTGAACTATATATCTGCTTTTCTGACAGAGAGCTTCTGAAACACTTGGAATTTTCCTTATCATGAGAAGAATAATGGGATCTTTTACTATGTCAATGCTGTGACTTTTGTACTCCACTAAGGGTAAGGACTAGTTGCCAGGAGAACTGACCATTTGATTTGATGGCTGAACATTTTAGTTCCACTCCCCACCTCCAGAGAGTGCTAGAGGTTGAGTTAATCATCAATGACCAATGGTTTTAATCAATCATGACTATGTATTGAAGTCAAAAGATGGGGTTCAGAGATGGAGCTCTGGTTAGTGAGTACAGAGATTTGGGGAGAATGGCTTTTTGAGAGCAAAGAAGCTCTATGCCCTTTGTATCTCTTCCACTTGACTATTCCTGACAAATCCATTTTTAAAAAAAGAAAATCAGTGATATAGTAAGTAAAATATATCTCTAGTTTCTGTCAGTTGTTCTAGCAAATTAATTTAATTCAAGAGGATGCCATAGCTGTAAACCTCTCATTTATAGCCAATTGGTCAGAAGCACAGGTGATAAATGGGGCTCATGACAGGCATCTGATTGTGTGTGGTTGGTGTTGAGAATGATGGACTATCTTGCAGGACTAAGACCAGTGGAACCTGTTGTTATTTCAGGTTAATAGTGTAAGAATGGGTTGACTTGTGCAATACCCAGTTGATGTCTGATATGCAAACAAACCTACCCAGAGTCACCAGACAATAGTCCTCTCTTTTCACAGGGCCTGCTACCAGACAGCTTGGGGCCACCATTATAATCCCAAACCTGCCAAAATCATTCAGAGTAGACCAACCTGTACTGCTCACTCCAGATTTCCTAGCCCTTCCCAGGGAAACCCTAATAAAGGTCACGGCCTAGTTGCTGCCCAGATGCTGTCATGTGCTTCCAAATATGCTGGTGTCTTTCCCAGATGACCCTAGGAACTGCAAGAATAATCAACTGTGGGTGTTGTTTACTCCTGGGCCTTTCCTCTGTGTCCCCTGTGGTTACACCTGACCAAGCACCTTAGGAAAGAATAGAGAACACACACTGGGGAGATCAGAGGTGCTTATTAACTGAAGACAAAGGCCCAGTAGAGACACCTTGTTGCTTCCAATTTTTCTGAGAGTTCACATTCCTCCCTGTTTTGACTTCCTTTCCTTGAATTCTATTAATGACTCTCCAAAGGGCTATCTATAATAGAATTCTTTCCAAATCTCCTGTTTCCTTCACTGTATGCATGTCCACCCAAATGCTCCCTTCAAGGAAGCTGACGTCCCTCCTAGATGGTAAGTGAGCTGCCTCCTATCTGCCCAGCACCCCACTCCCAAATGTATTTTCCACTCCAGGTATGATTTTATTCATAGTGTGTTCCTGTGGGAGACTCTGATACTACACTCTTCTTGTGGACCAGGCTGCATGATTCCTCAACCTTAGCTCACTCCTTCCCTCCCCATTTCCACTGTAACATAAGTGTCACCATGGAAGGCTGGGGAACATGTCTGTCCCATGGATAGGCTCCCAACACAGAGAAAGGTAGGAGCAGCTCTTTAACAAGAGTTCACAGAATTCCTTAGTCTATCAGTTTTCTGTTCTGATGCAAAAGCAAGACCCAAAGTGATGGCATGAGCAGCTGCAATTATTCAGAGAATTGTAATAACTGAACACTTTAGTCAGTCCAGAAAACTTTCCCTTTAAGTTTTAGCTCAGATTGTTTTATTTTGTTTTTCAGAAAATAAAATGAAAATTAACTGGTGATCTGTTTTTCCCCAAGGGGAACCCAGAAAAGTAGCTGTATATTCTACAAAGAACATAAATATTTCTTAGTCATGAACCAGAGATTTTCAAGAAATTCTCAGGAATTCTGAGCTTTGACCTTCCTCTTCCCAGGGTCAATTAGGAGTCACAAAGGCTGCTGCCCACACAGCTTCCATAAATGAAAATCTGAATAGAATGTATTTAATTCCCAAGCTCAACTTTTCCCCACTTATGCCAAGTTCAGGAATAGGGGAGGGATGAGAAGGACCTTTGAGAGCTCTCTGTACTTCTGAGGTCTAACTTTTAGTTCATTTTAATTCTCTAGACTAGAATTCTGTTGAGGTGTGTAACCTATAAGCCATGACTGCACTTTTGCCTACATCTTTTTAGATCTAGGAATAGCTTACAGAAAGCCCATATAGTTCTTGGGAATGTGTGAGTTGTGTTTAGCACATCATTGGCCTGGTCAGTTGGGGGTGCAGTGCACAGTCAGGATCCCAGAATCTCGCCACCCCTGAATCAGCCCAATGGAGTAACAAGTGTTTGACAGCCTGCTCTCAATGAGCTACTAAGAGGAGTCTCTGGATCAGAACATTTGCAAACCATCCCTAGACAAGTTTTCTGGTTCACACCTTGGTATCTGAGACATAATTCTCAGACAACAATTATCACATTTCTCTCTGCACTACAGAGAAGGTCATTGAAACATGTGAGCTTCACACGGTAAGCCTGGACTCTGGCCCTGGTGGGCGCAGCCAGAGATCCACACACACCCACCTGACCCTACAGCTCCCACTTACCTGGTCCAGTCACAGGAGTAATGACTATTAACACCACAAAATCCTCCTTAGCATTTGAACATAGTCTTTCTATGTCAGATCCCTCCTGCAATGACAGCTTTTCTAATCCCCTCTCTTCTGACATAGAGAAGTGATTTGAAGGAGCAGGTACAATTTTCCATTCCTGCTAAATTCATGAGCTGCTCTTATCTTACAATGATGACAATGTCTTGACCTGGAGTCCTTTTAGTAGGACTTCTTCTAGGACATAGGTCATATTATGATTCAAATTTTTAAAACCGCCAAGGACAATGATTGACATAAGAAGTCAGAGCTCATGGCAGCATCGCATGGTGATAGGAGCTTAGCTCTAGGTACATGCCTGGATTTGAATTATGGTTCTGCCCATGCTAGTTAACTAAGTTGGAATACTGTTTTCTCATCTTTAAGTCAAAACAAGGTCTGGCACCTACCTGCTAAGAATGCTGTCAAGTATTCATGAATCAAGTGATGTTAACTGCTTAGTGCCAGGTATGTATTAAGTGCTCACTATATAATCAGATTTCATAATTAACATAAGAAGAGAATATGTACAAAGTATTGATTCTCCCATTAATTCCATGGATAATCATAATAGTCTTTTTTTAACCCCACTAAATAAAAAATAGCTGACAATTGCCAGTTCTATCAGTTCATAAGTTAAGTGACATCCATCTTCCTTCCCTTTCCTGGAGAATGAATGTGTGTGTGTGTGTGTGTGTGTGTGTGTGTGTGTGTGTGTATGAATGAATGTATAGCTAAATTGATCAATTAACCATATTTCGGTTGCAACTTTGAAAGAAATAAAGATTCATGTTTTGTTTTGTCTTCCTCTATGATTTTGATATATTCTATGTGGATCACTCTCTCTTTTCCACTCTTTAATGCTCATTTCCTCTCTCACATGTACACACACACACACACACACACACATGCACACAAACTGACATAAAACAGATGTGGGATATCAAGGAGAAAATCACCAACTGCCTGATTTCCTAGCATAAACATTTTCATTCTGTTTCCTACAGTTGCTCTACCTATACATGTGAACAGAAATAATTAGAAATGTGTGCAACAAATAGTCCTTAAATTATTTTATTCCTTCTAACCCCCCTTTCTCAATAAATAGATAATCAATGAATATATAAATAAATAAATTTACCCAGGAGAATCAATGTTTTCTCTGCATCTCAAATGTTACTAAATACTTTGGGGCCAATGGTCAGTAAGCTGAACTAATAATCAGCTCTTACCATGGTTCCTTTAGTTCATTGCTCTTAATGACAAAGAAGAAAAGTCAGAACATTAAATCTCTTCACTGGGACTATGAGGATTACACATTTAAATGGAACTTCAAAGACATATACACAATAAAAAAAGAGAAATGCAGTAGAAGTCATTGTCCCAAAGTTTATTGAGGTGTTATTAACACATTCTAAGTCAGTATGTGTAAATTTAAGGAACACTACATAATGATTTGATACACATCAGTACTGGGGAGTGATTGCCATAATAAGGTAGTTAACAACTCCATTCCCTCAATTTTTATGTGTGTTGATAACATTTAAGATCTGTGCTCTAATAATTTTCAAGTACATAATATAGAGGTTATTTAAAGACAGTACTGTATGGTGTGAAATATAGACTGAGATGCAATGTCAATATCCTAAAATGAATATAGCATTGCAAACAAAAGAAATAATAAAATAATTAATAATAGTAATATAAATAAACTGAAAAGAAGCCATATGAACAGAGTTGTGTAGCTCTAAGACCCTATGGGTATTTTTAGAGGGAGAAAGTAGTTGGGGAAGAGAAATGGATTAGAGATGAACTGAGATCATAAAGTCTTATTCTGATAAGACAAAAACAGCTCTTAGAAATCAGGGCGGAAAGTCTGTGGTTACAGTACCTAGCATTTCACAACTTCAGAAGATGTGCAGGTGGCTAAAACGACCTTTTTGTTTGTTAAACACTATCCATTGGCTCTGCATTCTCAGGAGAACCACGGCCTGCTCTGCTTCTTCTCTGAGTCAATATAGTTATTACACAGAAGTCTTGAGCCACTCTTTTCTCAGAACTACAGGACAGCCAGACTTCCTGAAAATTTGAAAGATCTCGGAATGCAGAACAATCTTTGTTAATCAAAATATCCTGACAAATTGCTCTTTTATAATATTAATTTGAAGAATTACAGAGAAAACAAATAGAATATTAGAAATAGAATATTGATTGTGTGCAGGAGAAATTAACCAAAATAGTTTGTGCTTTCATATAGACACACACACAAACATATATGTTTATATGTATATATATTTATATATATATGTATATATATATATACATATATATATATTTAGAGGAAAGGTACAGTCAGGAATGAAGGTTGAGTAGGCAGGAAGGAAGAGAGAGGAAGAGTAAGCATCTTTATTTTATTTTTATTTAGTTGTCACAAGTTTCCCCCTGGACTTGAAACTTGAACCCAGGGGTATGTGACTTGCTCCTTCAGAGGCAATTTGGCTAACTGCTGCTCCACCGGGGTACACCTGTACTTTCCAATATTATATTTTTTGAGTTTGCTGCAGGAATTCCAGCAGCTATGAAATATTTTTCTTATCTTTCTACAGTTAAGGTTTCAAACTAGGAACAACCCAAATATAATGGTTTACCTACTAAATCACAACCACATTTTTATCTAGAAATTCAAATTAATTGTTTGATGCAGAGCAGGATTTTTTCTTAAGTATTTTTAATACCTATAAAGAATGGTGCACAACTTGACAATACAAATTTATTCTAATAAAAATCTCATCTAAAAATGAAGACTGTAACTGAAAGAAAAAATGCAATACAAGAAGAAATATATTTTGTATTTTTTCTCTAAAACAATTTCTTGTTCAAGGACTGGAGCGGTGTAGCAGCTTTATTTATTAGTTCATGAATTTAATAGTTGACTTGTAAGAGGTCTGACACTGAAAATGCTATAGTAGGATGAGATCTCTGCTTCATTTTGTTGTTCTTAAATCACACGACTGGTTTTCAAAAGTCTTCTCATGTATTAGTAGCTCAAAACTTCCTCTGCATATAACGAAGTGTAGAGTCAACCAGAATGCCAAAGATTGGCCACTCCTAAGCAGACAGGGCTCACATCCACTTGTCTATATCCTTGAAATTAAGAACATTTCTCAAGCTCTTTGAGGAAGCTGGCTGTTCAATAATGCAAATGTCATGTGATGAGCACCCAAGTGCTCCCTTAAATCACCACATCAGCCTCAGTGCCTCAGTGCTGTGGCATAAGCCTACTGTGAACTTTCTACAGTGTTGGTCTGGGCTGCTGCTCTCTGAAAACGAAATGCCCAGTGCTCCCTTTCTCCTTTTGTAAAAGAGATTTCACTATGTGATTTCAGTAGATGTCTTTCCTTAGATTGAGTTTCCACTCTCCAGATAATTCATTACATTTTTCAATCTCTTAAAAATAAAACCTAAACTTATTTTTTCTTTAAACATGAAATCAATGGGTAAGCTGAACCAAGAAAACTGTTAAATGTAGCCCCAACATTAAAAAGTAAAAAAATGCCCTACTAATTAGTCAGAACTTCATGTCTAAAATTTCATGCGAGGTGTGCATGGTTTATCACCTCATGTGGTCCAAAGGGGAATTAGTGTGAAAAAGAGTTCAGATAGCTGCATTCATTTTCAGAGTAAATGGACACGTTTTCCCCCACAAATTTCAGAAGTGACAGTAGAAAAAATACGAAAATGTTGCAGAGATAACAGATGGGTTAAGGTTATTCTGTTTCAGACTTTACCCAAGAGAAAGAAACTGGAGAGTTGCTTAATCCTAGTATCATGTTTTCGGCTGTGACAGGAAGAGATAGATCATAATAGATAAAAATGGAAAATGTTGTGAAAAAATCAAATACTTCTAAGAAAGACAAAATGCAAGATCCAGCTGCGGTGAATATTCAAGGAAATGAGTGTTGCAACTACTGAAGTCCAGACACTTACTTATGCAAGTGCTAGTGACAGAGCAGTGAGGACTCAGAGAGACCTGGGAGTCATCCAGGGAACACCCTCCTCACAGAGTGACACCAGCCCCCAGTCCCAAGAGCATTTCTGAAGCAGTATGTCTAACACCTCCCTGGAGGAGATCTAAAATTCCCACAATTTCTAGTTATTCTTTCTGCAGGTCTAAGCTCAAACCTTTCTGAAACTTAAAGCCAGTCCTTTAGTTCCTGATTGAACAGAGAAGTTTATGTTATGCCGCTTTCCATTTTTCATCTCCAAACTTAAACACAATGTAGCTTACTCTACTCTCCAGGAAACAGCTGCAGCTCTTTTGACCTTAACCAGTACAATACCTTTTAAAATAATAAAGACTCCTTTTCCTGCACACTAGCATCTATGACAAGGTCTCCAGCAAATGTTCAGGCATGCCCTACATTTCTTCCCAATGAGTTGCCGCCAACTGCAGGAATAAATGCTGTAACTGCAGAATTCATCTTTTCTTATAACCACAGATTTTCCCATCTACTTTGTGAACATGGAACAACACAGTGCTTCCCAGAAAGAAGATATGTTAATATCGGGGGTTAGGGGACTTTGAGGAGGGAACCAGTGGTCTTGGATAAACATGATAGTGCAAGAGGAAAAGGAAATGCGTTTGTTCCAAGGGCACTAAACCTAAATCAAACATGTCTGACCATTCTGATGGACTCTGAAAACAAATGCAGAAATATTTATAGCCCGAGTTGCTAAGCAGATTTAGGACAAGCAGACTTGTTTGGGTCCCTTTTATAAATAGAGTTAAGTACAATACGCTTCTTTAAATATACATGTATATATTTATATATATATATAAATATATACATATGTATTTAATGTTAAAGAATCTTGAGATTGTCTTGTGGAGGAAAGGCAGCAAAAACACATAACATTCTTTGAAAAGTAATCTTTCCTTTGACAAAGACTCACATATTCTCATTAAAACATTTTGGAATAAAAGATACTGTTAACTACTGCAAAAATATGACGAGTAAATGTAGCCTAGAGCTGGATTTAAGCTGAAGAAATGTTCTAATTCTGGCCTTTGTACTGAATCTGGATAGAATGTTCTGTCACCACCTCTGACATCCTGGAGCACCTGAGGTTCAGCACCCTCTGTGCCCTTTGGCACCAGACTTGCACTTCTGTAGGATCATGGCCTTCACTTGGATTCCACTAGAAGTAAACCCCACTCCCACCCCATGAACAAGTAGTAGTAGTTTACATTTTGTTCTGCACTTTTACATATATATATATACATATATATGTGTGTGTTTGCGTGTGTGTGTGTGTGTGTATATATATATATAAAATTTTACTGAATTATTATGTAATCCTTTGAGGTAGAAGTGCCAAATGTGAATAACCCTTGTTCAGTAGAGAAGGAAAATGGATCTAAGAAGTGAATGTTCATTCACTGTTCTGCCAGGGTCCAGATCTAGACCTGAGGTTAGTCCAAGAGGAGTGGGTGTTTTATTACTAACTAACTACACTTAGATCACAGTTTCTTTGTTTGTTTGTTTCTTTTCTTTCTTTTCTTTCTAAGGCGAAGGCATAAACAGTGAGTAGAATCAGGCAAGAAAGAAGAGAGAAGGAGAAGCACTTCTATTTATTCCATTTAGTTGTTCATCTTGGCTGTTCCCTCTGGTCCTGAGACACTAACCCAGGACTTTGGGATGTATGTGGACTGCACCCAAACACTACTCCACCAGGGAATGCCAGCACAGCTTCTTGATCTCTATCCAAGACAGATACCCAAAATGAACCTAGGAGTTAGTTTTAGGTTGTCAAACAGTATTTACATGGTGAAAAGGCAACTGAAATGAAGAAGTAGAGAGGGAGATGATGCTTTGTGTCTCTGTTTCCTCATCTGTAAGTAGGGCTCTCTAGTTAATCTGACAATTCCACTAAGAGACTTTTTGTCTTCCTCTGTTCTCTCACAGGCTATTTGGCCTAACAGAAATCCAAGATTGGAAAGGTGACCTTCTTATGTCCATGAGTTACTATTATGTCAATGATAGGAGTAGTTTCCTTAAATTTTAACTAAAGAGAGTCCTAGCACTCTTGGAACCATACCAATGAGGTAACCTTTGAAAAAGTTATCTTGGTTGCTTTCTGGAGTTGGATTGGAGATGCTCTGACCTGATTCCCCGCCCATGGATCATGCTTAGATATGTACTTTCCTGCTCCCTTGGATATATAGGAGTGATGCTAACTGCTTTGCTTCCCTCTTCTTTACAGAGAAATCCTGAAGCATAGAAACATGCTCAGATTGATTTAACCAATCATTTGCCAAATGTACTTAAGCATAAAAATTGTCTTAACAGTATTAATTTTCCACAAACGCATTTTTGGAAACATTCTTCTAGAGCACAGAATGCAGTGAAAGTCAGAACTTTGAATACTATCTAAAATTAACACTGTTGAAGAGGTTTCATCACTATTAGCTATCCTGTGATTTAAACCCAGAGCATAACCTTTTAACTGGATGTCAACTCCCACGAACACAGGAAATATTTCCTCTGAAGCTTCAGTCAAGGTTCACTAAATCGTTCTAGATACTTCTAGTTCTGTCAACAGAGTAGACCAAGCTATAGTTGGAATCCTAATGATAATAAAGTAATATAAATGCTGGATAAAATAATGCCGAAAGGTTAAGTATGCAATGCACATGAAAGAAAAAAGGAAGGAAGGAAGGAAGGGAGGGAGGGAGGGAGGGAAGCAGAGAGAGAGAGAGAGAGAGAGAGAGAGAGAGAGAGAGAGAGAGAGAGAGAGAGAGAGAGAGAGGAGAAAGAGAGAGAGAATCAGAGTTTCCAGAACTAGAGAGGGAATTGAAAGCATTCTCTATAAACTCTTAAATGTACTATAACTGGCCTGGTGACAAAGTGAAATAAAAGCATTTTGAAGAAAGGATATTTTAATAACACAAGAATTTTGCCTCCCAGGATTAGGAAACAGCTTTTTGAACCATTCATGGTAAGACGTTAATACTGAATTACTTGTATTAAGCCAGAATTCTCAAGTAACCCCACTCAGATTCTTCCCTACTTAATCAAAATTGCAAGAAAGATTTATACTCGAAGGTTGTACTGGGAAGGAAATATCAATCACCATGAAAGTCTGAAATCCTACAAAAGTTCATGTGTAGGATCATACATGAGAGACTACATTGCACTGTCTTTGTGGTATGCAAATCCTCAGGGTGGAATTTAACAAAAATTTTTCATAACCTGGTAAGATACTGTGGCTCACAGCATAAGTAAATGCAAATTACAAATTTTTAAACCAAATATAACTTCTAGAAATTGTTAAATAAGACTAAAATTAAAACTCAATGGATGGGTCAATCAACAAACTAGAAAATAGGGAAGAAAATATTAGTGAACTGAAAGGCCATGCTAAGGAAATTACCCAGCATGAATTCCAGAGACAGAAAGAGATAGAATATGGTTAAATTAATAAACGTGGTAGATAAAACGTGTATGTAGCATGAATCTAATAGAAATCCAAGAGGTACAGATAGAATGGAGGAAAAGTAATATTTGAAGAGATAATGGTGATGAATTTTTCATAACTGATGAGAGATGTCTTTAGATTAAATGAATCCAAGTCAAAACAAAAGGATAGCCATATATACACTAAACAGAGTGAAAGGAGATTAGCAATGACAGAAAGGATATATTTAAACAACAATAATAAAAATACCCACAAACTAACAGCCATTATATTATGAAGTCTCGATTAGCAACAATGTAGGCAAGAAGAATATGTTCAAGAATAACATCTTCAAGCAACTAAGAGATTTTTAGGCAACAGTATTAAAAGTTTAGATCTGCACAGAAGAAATTATGATAGCATGTTCCATATGAAAATATATTGAACACAGAAGGATGTGATAGAATCAAAAAGCACAGTAGTGAGTGAGCCCTAGTGCAATAGTGGTTTGATCAACTGCTTCTCGGTGAAGCATTGTCCCCATGCATCCCAAGGACCCAGATTCACATTCTGGGTCAGAGAGAACAACCAAGATGTACACCTAGATAAAATAAAAATAAATAAATAATGCTTCTTACTTCTCCAGTCTCCTGCTTGCCTGCCTACCTTTCATTCCTGTCTGTACCTTTCTTTAAAAAATTAAGCAAAACAAAACAAAACAAAACAGTAGTAAGCAGAGATATTTGAAAATAAGCCAATGTCTCTAGAGGAAAATGAGCTACAGAGACAACAATAATCATGAATAATTTTTATTTATATAAAAGCAAGAAAAAGTAAAATGCTATCCCACAATAATATAGACTATTGAGGTTATAAAACTTGAAATCTTCTGAGGTCTTTATATTTGGGTAGAGGTACAGATAAAATTTAGATTTTATTATGTCAGTTGCTTGTTAAAAATAGAAAATGCTTTCCAAAGCAATAAATGGAGTTAATGGTGAGAGGGTCAGAAAGTAAAGAAAATCAATCAAATGAAAGCAGAGAAATATAATTCAAATATTTTTAAAGTATAATAAATACCATTAGTTTCAAATCTAACTGTCCATATAGAAAGACCAAAAATTAGACCCCTATTTTTCATTGTTTACAGAAATATGTACACTATAAATTAAAATTTAGACATAAGTTGAATGTATGTGTGTTTCTGCACACACTCATATCCACATATATGTAGGTATACACATTTTATGACTGCAGCTGTGGGAGAGGGTAATGATGTTTTAGAAAAGCAACAACAGAGTACAAACCAAAAGAAAAATTATGAATAACTTGACTTATGAATAACTTGACTTATAATTAAAACTGTTAATGTAAAATTACTGTTAAAACCTTGAAACAACAAGCAAAAACTTGAAGGAATTATTACTCTCTGAGGTTGAGGGAATTTTCCAAATATGATGGCAATTACATATTCCATCTTCTATGCTATTCTTATAATGATGTTGACATTCCTCTACAGAATGGCAGAGTTTTTGTCCCCTGTTTTGAACCTGGCTTAAATTTTGTGTCTGCCTTACAAGCAGAGGATGCTGGAAGTGAGACCATGTCTATTCTGAGGAAAGACCATGAAAAACATCACACACCTGCATTTGACCCCATGTGAGTCTTGCTCTAGAAATGCCAACACCACACTTTAGGACCCTCCAGGCCACGGGTAAGTGTCCTGACTGATGGACTCAGCTGTGATTCCACTCAACAGCTGGCAGCAGCCACTAGATATGAGTGATTGAGCATCCCCAGCCCCAGACAGTCATCTGACCACAGCTGCATGAGAAGCCTCCAGGTAAGCATTACCTGATTAAGCTCAGCCAACCCACAAAATCATGAGAGTCAATAATGAAGTTACTGGCATTGTTTTAAGCTACTATATTTGTAATGATTTATTATGTGACAGTACATAAATGACACACTATTCAAAGACAAAAGAAAAAAGACAAAAATTTTCAATAGGATCTTTGGCAAAGGACATGAATAAGCAAAACACTGAAAAGGAAATCTGGGTAGAATTTAAAATACACAAAGATGATCATCTTCATTTATATATGCCAGGTATCAGATGCATAAAAGTTAAAACAATAATGTATGAAAAGTTGTACCCATATGTTGTCAAAAACCTAAAACTTTCAATACCAAACATAGAGGGAAGCAATCTATCATAGTCAAGTTCAGGGACTAGGCTGCTAGGCATCTCATTCTAAGTCTATTCATGAATTATGTGGTTTTGGGCAAATAATACAAATTTTGTGTGCCTCAGCATCATTTGTCTGAAAAAATGGGTTTTTGCCTAGGATTGTTTTGAGAATTGAAGGAGTTAATGCATGTGAATACATGTTATGTTGACAATAATAACTCTGGTGGGAAACTAGAAGCCTTCAGAGGTTCTAATTAAAAGAGTTAGAGAGCCATTTATCAATTCTCTTGTTAAATTGCAGATGTCAATAAACTTCAGTGGATTGCCTCCACTTGTAGGTCCATACATAGAGAAAGGCTGGGGCAAATGCTCTAGAAGACAGAAACAAGTATTTTCATCGCAGTACCATTTTCTAGTTGCAAAAATTGAAGGAAACTGGGAGTGCTCAGAATGACTCAGAAAAGTGTAGTGATGGGCACTAGCCTGGCATCTAATTCAAGGAACATCCATCTTTGAGGACACCCATACATTCCTTGAGTAGAGGACTCAGTTTGACCCATGGAGGAATATGGGGTGTGAACAGAATGAAACGTGTATCAAGGAGTATTCTACCAGAAAAGCCTACTATCATCATCAGGAATCTGGGGTAAGATGGTGGCAGAGCCCTCAAGTCTCAGTCCAAGTACTCCAGTTAAGAGGTGGGGCCAATACCAAGTTGATTGTGCAGAACAGTTGCTACTGTACCGTACTTCTTACGTATCCACTCTGTATGTGTGGTGTTTACTTTGGTACAGAAAGACAAACAAATCATCCAGGTGAACCATCAAGGAGTGGCACTTAGAAGCTCTGACTTCAAAGCTGGACATGGTGGGCTTGCCCTCAACAGGTGGTAGGTCCTGTTTTAGTTCTGCATTCATCAGAAACTAACAGAAGTTACTTGGCCTCTGAATTTTTTTCCTTTTTTTGTTTTTTGTTTTGGAAAGGTGTGGGCAGGAATGAAGGTGAGTAGGAAGGCAGGCAGGAAGAAACATTTTAACATATTTATTTATTTTTATTTAGTTATTCATCTTGGTTGTTCCCTCACCTTAGGGATGTGAACCCTGATCCTTGGAATGTACATGAATTGTGCTCTGCTGCAGGTAGCTGACCAAACCACTAGAGTGTGCCTATGCTCCTTTTTGTTATAAAAAAAAAAAAAAAGAAGAATAAAGAAAGAAAGAAGAGGAGAGGAGAGGAAAAGGGAAGTGAAAAGGAAGGGAGGGAAGGGGGAAATTATAAAAGATCCTAGAACATGTGGGGCATAGTAGAAAAAGATGTGGACTTGAAATTTAAAGTCTTGAATTCAAATGCCAGCTATACCACCAAAACAACTGAGTTTTCTTGGGTAGAAAACAGTCTTGATGAACTATTATTTATATTTATAAATCAGTAGTAGTCATATATCCTTTCAGGGATGTTGTGAGAATCAAATGGCACAATTTTATTAAAACAATTTTTAAGTCAAAATTTAGTGGCAGAATTTGTTATTCACTTATAGAGAGATCCTTGGTTCTCTATGATCCAGTAAATCTAATACAGAGCAGCTTGGATATCATAAATATCAATGATGATTTAATATGTTCCTAGAGCTCCCATTATAAAATTTACATTTTTGTGTTGTTTGCATAATAAATCCTAGTATTAGTCATTGGTCTTTGAAGATAAGCTATTAAAGCAATAGAATTCTTAATTAATTTAGTGCAGAGTTTATCAGTTCTGTGTACATAGCTTGCTCAGAGACCACTGCATCACTTGAGTGGTTGGATAAAGTCAGCTCCCATGGAATAAACCTTATCTCATGCTCTGCAGTTTCCAGAAGCAATTCTTTCTAAGTTGGAGATTTGTTATCTGCTGACTCCTTCTTAATGCATTTCCTGGAATAGGTCATGAGTAGTTGAGTCCAAAGCTTCTACAGAATTAGCTCAGTTCTTGTAGAAAAGTGTCGCTGTGCAAGTGTAAGACACACACATATCTAGTGCATATATTAGAATTAATTAAACCGCAAATGCACAGAGGTAGCAAATGTTATAATTAAAAGGGGGGTTTTAAAAGAATTATCTATTTTTTGAAAAAAACTATAGAGTCAACAGCACTATATATGGTTTGTAGATATAGAAAAAAATTAGTTCAAGAATTATTGTTCCTATATACTTACTATAAATTGTGCATGTTTTCTTCTGGTTTCAAGCCTAACCTTAGTAATATATTTAGAATTTAAAATACTTAAGGACATTTAAATATTCTCACATACCATGTTGCAAAGGAAAAATGCTATTCTACCGCTTTCTTAATGTAAGGGTATGGGATGGGGAGACCTTCAATTCTTCAAAAACACTAACAGATTCTACACCTGTGTCTCATCCTACACTCTGCCCTGTCTCCTCTGTTTTTGTGAGCCATTGATAGCAGAATGCTGGCTATGGGGAAAAAATTAAGCTAGGATTCATAGGGGAAGGGTGTTTTCCATTGCTGCTTTTGCCAGGAATAAATAAAAGGCAGAGTGTGATGGATTCCTTACAGCTGCCTTTAATCACCTCCCTTAGTCCCCATCCAACCTTTTCCTAGTCTTTATGATCCTCAGATGATCTCATCTCCCTCTTTACCAAAAACTAGAGGGCATCAAGGACAATTTCATATTCACTTTTCCCTTTACCTCTAAACTGATCCCAATCTTTCCCTCCATTTTCTCCTCCCGATGACATATTATCTTAGCAGATAAACTTTTCATCTGGGTCTCTGTTTTTCAACCTCCCCTATCTCCTTTGGGCCTTTTCCCATCAATGATTTCCTCTTGCTCTGTATCTACATTGTATGCCTGATATTTCCATTAGACTCGTTACAAGCATGTTGGTCTTTTACATATAATATATGGATCTTAGATGTTATATGTGTTCTATGTATAATTATATCCTCAAGTTATCTTCCCTTTTTGTTGCTGCCATATTTTCCAACATACAAATTCCTTCTTGTCTTGGTCCCCTTTCCTAGCATTGTATTGTGGTGATTCTCTAAGGGACCACCTTGTCAAATCTCAAGACTTTTTGTTCAGTCATTATTTGTCTGAAAACTCTCTGTGACATTTTCTCTCCCACAAATCCATTGTTTTCAGACTCTTCATCAACTCCAGCTCCTGAAAGTTTCTTCTTTGCTCTTCTAAGATCAGAACACTCTGGCCTTTTCTCTTTTCTCTTTTACCATTAGTTTTCAATTTATGAGATTCATTTCTTATTTTTGTTTTTAAAATGTTAAGGGATACTCTCGATCTCCCCTTTCCCCACCTGCATTCTTTTTCTCTAGCAAATAATAGGCAAGTTCTTGCATTGGGTTATTTCTTCCTTCCAGATAATGCTTACACTTTTTCTCCCAAAGGTTTGAACCCTCTCTCAAGGTCAAGCAAATATTTTTTTCCAGCATTAACTACGCACGCAGGCTTAATCAGTTCCAAACTTGATTCCTTCTCCATCATCACCTCCAGTTATGAATGTCCATCCTTCCCTTGATAATTGTGCCCTGGCCTCCAGGTCACTCAGGGCTAAAACTTTAAAGAAATCATCAATTCTTCCCCTTTTGATTCTATACCCAAGAATTGTCAGAACTTGATTCTACCTAAACCTTATGTATCCCTTTTCTGATACTTAACTGGGTTCTTAAATTTAGTCTCTTTTGCCCTGATCACATTTCAAAATATCCACAGAGTAATATTTGACTCATGAATCACATCTCTTTACTGAAAATGTCCAGTCACACTCCACTTATTTATCAGGTTAAATTCAGTCTCTTTAATTAAGCAAACACATTCATTATTTACTTTCCTACCACCTTTCCATTTAATTTCCCATAATTCTGACTTTACCATCACCAAGCTGTTCTTCATGGCCATCTTGTATTTCTCCCAGTGCCATGACTTAAATATAGTTCTAACTGATGTATAACTCCTTCAGAATTTAAAGATCAGTTCAAATAATTCCTTTTTCTTCAGTGTTTCCTAAAATCCTCTCAGCTGCTTATAATCTCCCCTTCCTTTACATTATTTTCCTGCTCCCATTATTACATAACTTGACCCAATGTATTTTATGTTATAACCATAAATGCATCTATTTTCTTCTCCTATTGAATTAGAAGTCCTGGAAAAAGAGATTTTTCCAAGCCTGGTGCTTTTCACTTAGCAGGTGCTCCATAGAGATCTGTGTGTGGTATATGGACTTATGCAGCAGCGGCTGAGTCAAGGTTTAGAGTCAGAACCGGAGTCCTGAGATTCTGGCCAAAGTAATCCGTGATCTCTGAACTTCATCTGACACATTTGTAAAATGCAAATGATAGCTGTGCTTCCTTGGAGAACGTTGTGAGAATTAAATGGGGCACAATATAGTGCTTGGCACATTTTATGTTGTACCGTTAATGCTTATCATGAGAGTATAGAAACGGGCACCCTACTTGTATGTGTGAGTACAAAGTGGTAGCATTTTCTCTGGACAGTTGAGCAACAGATATTAACAGCTTCAAAGAATGTGCATAGCATTTGACTCACATTTCCACATTTGTGAATTTATCTTAAAGGAATAATTGAAGTTCAGTGCAAATATTATCGTGAGTTAGAAATGACAAAAGAAAATAGTATAAGATTCTGACAGGAAGACTTCAATGAAGCAAATATGACATATCCATACAAAGAAACTGAAGACAGTTTTCTTACTCACTTATGCAGAAAACGTTCACAGTACACTTTCAGGTCAGAGCATAGGGGTGAAAAGTTCATGAAACTGTCCTCTTTTGTCATAGGATTTGTGTGTGTGTGCAAACGCGAGTATATCATGGATACAAGCAAAAGTGTTAGCAGAGGCACTCACTGTCTTTTTCATGTATTTTTTTCTTCTTTTTTGAATGGTCAGTCAGATTTTGAAAATGCGTATTTTGGGGAGTTAAAAATAAATGTCATTAGCTACTCATATTTTTTCCATCTTCTCTTCAGCACTATCTAATAAATTATATTACTAATGGTTATATATATCTGTGTGTATATATATGTATGTATGTATATATGGCCCTCTTTTAGCCAACTCATAACCTCATAGCCTTGGACTTTGCTAAAGGGCACCTCTTTCTTTCCCCAGCATTAATTGTTCTTCACTTAAATGAGGGCAAAGCAAAATAAACTGCACTAAGGGATGTCCAGCAAAACCATGTAATGAAGCACTTCGGTGCACTTTCTAAAGCTGATGTTTAGAAAGTTAGGATGCTTGTGTCCAGGAAGGCGTTCTAGAGCTCACTGAAGGAAAGTAGCTTCCTGTGGGTTACCAGTTGTCCCGTGTGGTTCTGTCTAAGTATAGTTACTTCCAACCATCACAATAGAAGGAGACTTAACCCCACCAGAACCATTCAAAGCCACAGATTGTCCAGAGATGGAGAATTCTTAGGGCATTCACTGATTTCAAGAAGGTGGGGCAAAAAGAGGACAGCAAGTTAGTGCTTTTATAAAACACTTCCAGATCATGGTTGTCAAATCAAATTGATTCTTAGAAGGTTAGTTAAAATACAGAAAGACCTGGTATGCCCCTGTGTTTCAACAGATAAAGTGCAGGCCAGGGACCAGGATTCAATATTCAAGACCGAGAAGTGCAAATTGGTGAAACCTCAATGGAAAACAGTTTGGAGATTCCTCAAAAAGTTGAAGTGGAAGTCCCGTATGATCTAGCCATCCCATTTCTGGGTATTTACCCAAAAGATACCAAAACACTCATCTGTAGAAATTTTTTTTTGCTTCAGCCCTGTTAACAATAGCTAAGAACTGGAAACTACCTAAGTGCCCAACCTCAGATGAATGGATAAAGAAGATGTGGTGCATATATACAGTGGAATAATACACAGTCCTTAGAAGAGATGAAATCCTGTCATTAGAATCAACATGGATTAATCTAAAGGGAACTATGCCAAGTGAAATAAGTCAAAAGAGGAGCGATACCAGATGACCTCACTCATATGTGGAACTGAATAGACAAAACAAAGGAACAGATTAAACAAAACCACCCTTGGACACTTGCAAAGAGCTGAGGTTACCAATAGGGAATGGGATTGGGTGGGAAGGGGGCAAGAAATGGTGGTGGAGTCGGCTGGACAATGGTGAAGGACACTTGGTGATTTGGTGGAGGGCAGGGTGTATTGACATATATGAGGAATGGAGAACCTACACATACAAGTTTATTAATGTGTAAAATTTTTAAAAAAAATTTAAGATTCAAGGCTGAGAAAAAAATTAAATAAATAAGAAAAGCTGAAAAGAAGCAGTTACTAGAATTATTCACTTTTTGTATAAAATTGACACCCATTTTGAAATGTAGAGTGTTTTTTAATCATGAAATGAGAGGCAATATGTATCTAAGCATAGTTACCACTTTTGATGCGAATATAAGTTAACTAGTAAGTGGCCTGAAAGATGGTAATATTTATATTTAGTGCTCTCTCCCTGCCACTAAACAATAGATACAAAAGTGTTCTTTCAAGATCTCTTCAGGAGAGAAAGCTTAATCCAAAGCAACAAGTTGAATAAGTGGGTATGAAAGTGCAAGCAAAATTATTACACTAAATGCAATTCAGGGACCTGCACAGTAATGGATCATCAGTGCATCCTGTATCCTGTCTCTAGTGATAGTTAATGCATGAAAACTCTGAGGGGGAAAAACCCAAACCATACCACTTGCAATAATGTAATTCTGATGTGAGAACTGATATGCTTTCCTGACCTCAGTGATGAGTACATGTCATTTGTCAAGTATTAAATTTAATTACCCTTATTTATTTACAGATCTAGGCTTCCTGGCTTTGATGGTCCCTCAACATATTTCAAAATCAAACAGATGATCAGCCATTGGAAAAAGCAACTCAAACCCTAGTTGGAGTTGTTAGCACTTTGACACCAACCTATGGCTGGTGTCCGCTGTTAACACAGCAACAGATGCCAAAGCATTCCTTTCATAATGCATCCTAACTACTTTCATCTTTGAAGGTCAGGAAAAATGAGGTGGTAGGGACCACAGTGGAAAGGTGCTCCTCACACACTCTATCAGAGACCCAAGGGAGTCTCAAAGGAAAAAGAAGTCAGGCAGAATGCAGGGAGCTCCAACAGTGTATTCCATGCAAGAGGTTCTTGTTCCTCTTGAGCATTAGAAAATGAGAAAGGGGCATGTGGCTTGAACCCCTGAAAGATCAGCTTTTAAGTGCTTTTTCCCCTAGAGGACATGAGATAGAGAGGAAGAGAAAAGTGCGTGTGTATTGGGGGCAGGGGCCGGGGGCGGAGGTGGGGGCGGTAAGACTCCAGGAGCCATTTGCAAAATGATTCCTTGTCCCTGGGTATCAGAGTGATGTTACAGAAGCAAGAAGACGGTGAAAGGGCAAACTGAAAATTCAACCCCAAAACAGACCTATATATGAGACTTTCCTGTATTAGGAGGAAGACTTCAGGGATGCTTTATCAGAGAATCAAACATGGATTCTCAAATTGCTTTTCCATCTCCACTTTATCCTGTTGTTTTTGTTACCTTTTTAGGCTTTCAACTATAAAATACACATTTTAAATTATATGTATATTAATAGAGACTATTTCTACAGTTAAAGGTATATTGTATTAGTTTTGGTTAATTTATATCTGAATAGAACAAAAATAACTTCCTAAATTTCAAGTGACCTTAAAAAGTCTCTCAGGGTTGATCAGTCATTCACTTGGGGAAAAGATCAATAAGCTTTCTTTTTAATGAACTTCACAGCTCCCACATATAAGGGCCAATACACAGTAGACATCATGTGTATGTTTTTAGAATAAGCAAACTAATAATTGACCATGAAAGACAATAATTATCAAGGAAAAGGTGGAAAATTAAAAACTCTTTTCTAGATATGCAAATGATGGACATTGTATGCAGGTAATTCTTTTTGCAAAATTTTCTACGGAATTTCCATACAATTTTTCTGGTTCCCTTGACAGAGCAACATCAGCTGACCTAAAGCTTTTCATTCATTCTGTGGCAAAGGAGAAGAAACAAAGAAGAAAATCAAATAGAAGGCAAGTGCAAAGTAAAATCACTTTGTTGATGGAGAATAGCTAACTGTAAAAAGATGCTTTTCATCTCTTCAGAAAGTGTTATGCTGTTTTTTTTTTTATTATGACAAGCTCTTTCTGCCCCATATCTGCTGCATTTTTGATATCCTTGGTGTCCTAAAAGGACAGCACATCCTGAGAAGGCAGAGGGGCAATTGGAGTGGCAGGCGGTACACACCATTAGAAACAGCACTTGGAAACAGTGGCCCTAAAGCAGCTGGCGTCATTATAGAATAAAATGGTTCTTAATTGTTCTATTGATTTCCCCCCTCTTTAATGGACCGTTCTCCCAACACATTCCAAGTTGAGCCACCACCACACACTACAGATGTGTTGCCAGGAATGTACGTCAGACTCTGCATTTAAGCACGTGGATATTTTGCTCTGTGGATTACTTAGCAAATGGAGAAACCCAGGAGGAGGTATACCAGAAGTCTTGCAAATGTGAGCACAGGGTTAGTACTTCACATGTCATTTCATCTATTTTAGTCCTGACAACACCCTTATGAGGTATATTGAATTGTGCCCATTTTGTCAAACAACTGAAGATCAGAAAGGTGAAGAAGCATGTCCAGGGTAACAAAGCCAGTAAGGCAGCCTTGGAGCCAGGATTCCACCCCAGGAAAGTCTGGATTCCTTCATGTCAGAAAAGGGAAGCAGCAATCAGATGCGCAGGTCACAGCAGAGCAGAAGAGTCTGGTGCTAGTTGTGTGTGTTGTTCTGCATAGTCTCGCAATGTTCGGCTTTCAAGTAAGGGTCTCCAATTTTAGCTTCACATGACCCTGTTAGAGACTGATTGTCTGTGCCCCTCATTCATATGCTGAAGCCCTAGTCTGCAATGTGCTGATATTGCAGGTGTCTACAGTATGTACCTTAGGAGATGATTAGAATTAAATTAAGCAGTGAGAGTAGGGCTCTCACAATGGGAGTACAGTGCCTTTAGAAGATTCTTTCTCTCTCTCTCTCTCCCTCGCCCTCCCTTTCTTTCTCCCATCCTCGTTGCACAATTGTGGCAATCTGCAAATAAGGAAGACAGTTCTTATGAGAACTCAACCATAACAGCAACGTAAACTGACTTCTAGCTTATGGAGATATGAGAAAAAAATTTCCGTTGTTTAAGTGACTGAATCTGTGGTATTGTGTTAAAGCAGCCTGAGGAGACTGAGACACTGACTATGTAATTCAGTTTCCACAGACCTCAGGGGAACATGGTCTTCAGTGTGGTCCACCACAGTTGGTTAACCAGACCTCTTGCTGTCCATACATATGGTAGAAGCACCTATGTGGTATCCATTCCGTGCTGAGTGAGTAGGCGATAGCTGTGAGTTTTGAGCAAGTGGAAAGCAAGTTAGAGCACAGTAGACTCTTACCACCCTGTTATAGCAACAAGAAATTGAAGTAACTAAATTTTCATACATTATACTTTAAAAGAAAAAAGTAGATAAATAAGAAGTCAATTTCTTATTAATAAAAGAAGCAGGTATTGACATATTAGAGTATTTACACTTAAATTTCCTTCAAAATGAATTTTAATTCCTTGAAAGTTGGAAGCAATGGCTATTTGTGTAGCTTTACTCTATAATGCCCCCAGCATTCCCCACTCTAAATTGGTACTCCCAAAAGCAGGGCTCGGGATGAGCATGCAGATGTAGCTAATTTGTTTGGGGGCTGATCTTTGGGAGCGGGAATAAGTGAGTAGGAGAATGAGATAGAAAAGGAGGAAATGTCAGCATGTAGGCACCATAGATTCACACAGCACTGCAGGCTGCTGGGACACAATCCTATTGGAGACCTTCTGAAGAATCTTTCAGAATGCCCATCACTTGTCTCTTTGAAGACAACAGGCTTTCTTGTTCATTTTTGATTCCCATTCCATGGCAGATGAAATGTCTTTAGAATATGTAACTCCCTCACTTTCTGGGTAGCTCTGTGAGGCATGATGGCACTCATGGCTTCAGAGGATGGCCTGAAGGTAGAAGGCCCAGAGATAGTGAGCATTACCCTTGAGATGGGACTCTATCCTTGTGCCTGGGAGCTGTCCTTTCCAGCTGCAGCAAGATCAGAGGTAACTGTCTAGGGCACTAGAAGCATTTATTACATTCCTGTGATCCTTGCTATTAATATTGGCAATGAAACAATTTTTCAATGTTATTGCTTTTCTTCACAATCTTCAGTCACTCTCTACATGAGTAGAATCTTTCTGCTCCTTAGAAATTAAATATGCTTTGACACATGTACACTATTTTCCCAGCAACAATTATAACCTTTATCAAGAGAATTAATCTTGTTACTACATTTTGTTCCCTATCATGTCTATGATCTTTCCTAGTTGTAATTATATTACATCACATTAAATATTGTTGAAATGAGTATTTGAGTAACTAGCAAGAGGCATTTCCCAGTAGTTGTGTTTTTCGCACTCATTTCTAGCTCGATTTCAGAAAGTGATGGTGTCAGGTGCCCCATGTGGGTTATATATGGATACAAAAGTGATCTCATAGAGAGAGGAACCAAAAGCGCAGCTGTCCATACAACCAGGAAACTCTCAGAAAAACAATGTCTCCCCACTTCCCAGCAGCCTTGGGCTTCCTTGTTCCTCTATTTCTCAGTGTCACTAGTCTTTTCTTTCTTTATTTTTTTTTAATTTTTTAACTTTTTTTAACTTTTTTTTTAACTTTTTATTTTGCAAATAGACTGAAAAATCATGCAATGTTGCCAGCATTGTATGCAATCCTGGGCCATAAGTTTGCACACTCCTTTGCAACTGGTCCTGTGATGGCAGAACCTTTCATCTTCCCTTTATTATTTGCTATGACCCCCTGTGCTATCTTCAAAATAGAGAAACACACCATCTTTTCTCCAGTATGATTTTCATGGTCGAATTACCACTGCTGGATGTACTTTCTTTCTAAGCTCTGGTTTGCCTCTTTGACTGTGGCCATCACCATGTCACTCACACCAGCAGCAGGAAATCTACTCAGTCATCCTTTGATCCCCTTCATAGAGAAGATAAACAGATTTTTGGCTCCTGTGTTGTCAGCACAGTTGATGATGGCTCCTAGTGTGAGACCCAAGGAAATCCAGAATTTCGCACCAGAGGACCCTCCACACCCTCACTTCAACATCTTGAGCACCGAAAAGGGACAGAAAGGAAGTAGACACGACTCTGATCTTTTTTTCTCTCTGCCTCTTTGTCTCTGCACTGGACTCATTGTAACATTTAGTCTATTAGGTGTAATATTTATCACCAATTATTTACTCTGTGTTTCTGTGCTAATTTTTGTGGTCATCAAGTTTATTGATATTGGGTCTGGGTTCTCTTCTGCTCCAATCATCAGTGGCAAACATGGTCAGATAAGAGTGAAGCATGGGCATCTAGACCGTACTCCTTCAGCAGGGATTATGGACAGAAGTCCTTAGAAAGCAGACATGTGAGCAGACAGACACTCCAAACATTCCACCAGATTTGAAGAAAAATGAAATTGTTAGCATGTTATATGGTGTATGTTAACTGAATGGATCTCACAAAATATGTACCAGTGACACAATTAGGATTTGCTAGGTATGGTGTTAAGGGAAGAGAGTGTTCGGGAGCATTTATCAAAATTTCTTGCTTTGTCATATCTGTCTTTTTGTAATTGTGGGGTGCCCTTCACACATCGTTGTCATTTAAGGTCACCTCTTTCATCAAAGAACAGAATCAACTTGAAGCTGCTCTCTCCCCACAAGCAGAAAAGTGATCCTGAAGCAGGCATCTCATCCACTTATTTCTTCCTTCACTTGGTGATTTCTTGAGCACCTTGTTCATGCCAAGTCTTGTTCTTGGTGCCAAGGACACAAAGGCAAACAAAGACCACACTCATCTTCCATTCTGTGCAGCGAAGACCATCAAAAACATGAATCACAAAGTCTTGTGGTCATCCAGGGAGAAAGTTATTAAGACAAGTCCAACAGGGTAAGAAGACTAAAGAAGAAACTAATAGGGTTGTCATAATGATCTTCCTGAAGAAATGGCATTTGAGCAGTCTTATGTAAGAAAGGAAATACATTCTAGGCCTTGAAACAGCAAGAACAGAAACTCTAAGCTCTCGTGATTTGTATCTGAAATGTATAGAAAATCAATGGTTAAGAGAAGAAATGACTAGATATAAAATCATAGAAGTAGGCAGGGTCCAGTTTATCACATACTTGCCCAGTTCCACCCTCTGTTTCATAATCCATCCCACACAGTAATCAGGGGCAGCTTCATGATGTTCATCCTATGCAATTGCACAGGTTCCCACATTCAGAATAGCTCCCCTTAGCTTAATGCCATATGTTCACTCTCTTGTGATAATTAATTTTGAACAAGGGGTGCCATGTTTACATTTTTCTTTGGGTTCTGCAAATTAAATAGCCCAGTTGTTATGGTCTAAATACTGTGTTCCTCTCTGAAATTAATATGTTAAAAACCTCGTGTCCAATGTGATGGTGTTAGGATATGGAGTCTTTGGGAAGTGCTTGTGTCATGAGAGTGGAGTCCTCATGAATGAGACTCATGCCCTCATACTGGAGAACCCCAGGGCTCCTCTGCCCCTTTAGCCATGTGAGAATAAAAAAGAAGTCCTTGACCTTAGAGAAGACCTTCAGTAAGCATATTAGCACCCTGATCCAGGATTCCCAACCCCAGAACTCCTAAATTTTTCTTGTTTATAAACTACCCTGCCTATGGTATTTTTTTATAACAAGCAAAACAGATTATGACAGCCTGTCTTGATTATAATTATTTGTAAGGATGTAAAGCTCTTTCCTTTTTTAAAAAATGTGAGCTCCTAAAAGCAGAATATGTCCCATATGCTAAAATATTATTTGTAAATGTTAATTTTAATTACTTAGAAAGTTGAGTTACCTTTTCAGCCCAAAAGCAATACCCTAAAAGGGACTTACAAATGTAAAAGTTTGCCCAGTTATTTACATAAAAAAAGGACACTTTCAAGAGAGATGTCACTTTGGATGACACACTAATGTAGAAGTATTTGAAAGCTGGATATATTTCATTAATATTTTTATAAAAGTTAAGAAAGTCACAGCAGAAATCAATCTTTGGAATAATGAAGAACAAATAATAGACCTAATCACTGATTACAAATTGAACATATTTTACAATCACTGTTTTAATTCACATATATTCTTTCCTCTAAGTTCACCACAACTATTCCCTACTCTTATCCATACTGTAGAAAATGTTGAATTTTCTTATTTGAATTAGGTAATAAGTTCAAGTGCAGCTGATCTCCACATATCATTGACTTAGATATCTAGGATGAAAGTGGAGGGAAGAACCATTTAAATCTGAATTTTCTAGTCAGCCAATTCTCCCCACGTGTTCCTCTCATAGTTCTGCTCCTGGATCACCAATATTTCCAAAAATGGTCCCGAACTATTAGACAAAATTCACTGAATGTATCAGTCTCAGAATGTAGAACAACCACAGATAAGTGGTGCTCCGTTAATTTTTTTCATTTGTGTGTGTGCATGTAAAGAAAAATTCTCTCTGCTTCAGTGTTCTTTCTCTCTCCTCCCCACCCCCTGTTTTTCTCTTTGACTTGTTGACATTGAGCTAAACAGAAATAGGCAACATCAGCAATGCTTAAATTTAAGCTGTAACTGGATGTTCGTTTTATGTAACTGCAGGGATTTCTAAGAAAATATGTCAGTAATCTTATTGCTGCTGAGATTTTGATGACTCATAGTTTCCTCTTCTTAATTTCTCCCATCAGCTTCTCTGCCTGAGACTTTTGAAAAGTAATCTGAAGTGCATTCCCTTCTCATCCTCACTTCCCTTTCACTCTCTGTCTCAAATGAAAAATCAGGAAACTGTAAACTTGAACTAGCCAAATGTTTTTCTTGTTGCAAGTGTTTTGTCATCTATATTTCTTGTTCACATTCTACATTCTCCTCTCTGACTTTCTGTTCAATCTGTCTTTTTGTATTAGTTTCTATCACCTGACAATCCAAATGTTGAAAACTAACATTTACTTTTTCTCCTATCTTTGTTATTTTGGTTATATAACTAGATCCTCTCTTTCTCTTTCCTTCTCTCCCTCATTCGCTCTTCTCCATCTCTGTCTTCCACTCAATAGTCTATCTATGACCAAGGGATTAATTTATTCATGCCTCCCCTTTAAGATGACCATTTTCATTCTCATTGACAAACTGTGCTTCTGTCTTCCAGATTAATACAGTTACCTTGCAACAGCCTGTACCCTTCCTCAAATCCCCGTTCTACATACTATTGCCAGGGTTAGAAGACTAAGAAAGGTATAATTACAAGGATTCTTGCTCCTCAAAACTCTTACATGTAAAGCAACATCTAAATTCATTAGCAGAGCATTGGAATCTGCCTAAAGTCTTCTATGTAATCTTCCATACTTTCTTTGCATACTATAATTGGTTGATTTGAATCCCCTCAAAAGACAAACTCAAGCACTAACCCCTGGTGCCTGTGAATGTGACCTTATTTAGAAACAGGGTCTTTGCAGACGTGGTCAGGTAAAGATGAAGTCATGTAATTTAAGGTGGGTTTCACATCAAATAACTAGTGTCTTTGGGAGAGGAAGAGGTAGGAGAATACAATATAGAGACATAGAGGAGACCCAGGGAAGAAGACTATGTGATAGCAGAGGAAGAGATTAAACAGATGAAGGAACAAGTCAAGGAGACCAAGGAGAACCCTCCCCAAGAGCTTCCAGAGAGAACATGGCCCTGATAACACCTGTTTTCACATTTCTAACCTCCATATGGGGAAAGAAATTCTCTTCTTTTAAGCCTCCCTGCAGCAATTTATTGCAGCGACCCTGGAAAGCAGACAGACAGACATGTACCTACTCTCCAGACATACACTTTAGTCATATGCCTACTTCCTACCTCTACCTGTGTCTTTGGAACCTGGTAGGACATTCAGCGAGGTGCCAACCACAGGGTTGCCTGTGAGTCATCACAGTGACCCTTTCCTGGCTGGCAGACATTCATTCTTCCCGTATAATAGCCCCATCAAGATGGATCCTAGCACTCTGGCTTTAACCTTTCTCTGAGAGGATTCTGAATGCTGGCAGTGGAAACCCATAAATTACTGTCACTTGAAGACAGGATTTAAAGCATGGATGACAGACTCCATGGGCATTTACTTTTCTGGGAGCAGTGTTGGACCCTTGCTGAGTCAAGTGTAATCCTGGCCTCCTACAGTAACTTTCTAGGCTCTGCTGTCTCTCAAAAATGGAAGGACACACACAGGCCTGGATTCATCAGGCCTCCTTCTGTTCTAGTAAGGAAGTAGCAGGCAGGTCACATTCACCAGGAAGAAAGTTGGGATTCAACAAGGGGTCATCTGGGGTCACAAAGAGCCTGTGTCAGCAGGGTGCCAGACAGGATAGTGACTGACCAGAACAATAACCACAGACACTGTCTCCAGAGAGAATAGAACCCATTCTTCCGACTAAGACCTGTTGCTCTGGCCTCATAACAACTCGGGGTGCCTGTGGCTGGGCATCTGAATTTTCTCATCCTACTCAGTCAACAGCTGTGGTGCCATGTGAAAAAGGCATCAAGGAAAAAAGAGAAACACTCTAACTTCCAAAAGTCACCCTTAGGACCTAGTAGGCAATATCCATTTCTAAATGGCTGCCATTAGAAACCAGATAAACTCACAGTGATCTTACTGAAATGGGCCCACCTACGAGGTAACTCACAGGACAGTGTCATCCAGTAGAAATAGAAGTGAATGCAAGTCCTGTTTGTTTAATGTTTTCAGTAACCATTAGTTATGGTATTAATTGTATCTCCCCAATATTCTTATGCTGAAACCCTAATACTCATGCTTCAAAATATGAGTATGTTTGGAGAGAGGACCTTTGGAGAGAGTGGTAGTTGTGTAAAATGGGGACTCCAATCCTATCTGACTTAAAAAGTAGGAAGCGGAGTGGGCACAGGGAGACACGGTGCTTGAGCACATAGAAAAGACTGTGTGAGGATACACTGAGAAGAGGGTATCAGTCAGCCAAAGACAGAGGCTGCAGCAAAAATCAAGCCTGCTGACACCTTGATTTTGTAAAAAAAAATAAATGTTATTTTAGCTGCCCAGTCTGTAGTGCTTTGTGATGGCAGCCTTAGTGAAAGAATACAAGCTTTAGTTGTAGGGAGTGGGGGGCTGCTATAAGGAATACCTAAAAGTGCTGAAGAGGCTTGAGAACAGTGTGATGGGCAGAGGCAGGAAGAGTTCTGAGCCTCATGCATTGACTCCAACTTTCTTCAAAGAGAATGTCAGTAGAAATAAAAACACTGATGCTAAGTACTCAGGTAGAAATGAGGAACATGTTATTGAACATGGAGAAAAGATTCTTGTTATAAAGTGGCACAGAACCAGACTGAACTGTACTGTAGTTTTTTTGTAGAAGATGGAATTTGTAAGTAATGAACTTGAATACTTGAGGAGATTTCTAAGCAAGTAGGGCTGGTTGAAGATGGACTTGGGATGTCCTCACTGCTTAGAGCAAAATACAAAAGAAGAGGTATATTGAGGAAGGAATTGGTAAGCCAAAAGGATCTCTAACCTAAAATTTCGAAAATTCTTAGTCTACCCCTATAGCAAAAAATGAGAAATATGTTCTGAAAATAACACCAAAAGTGTGACTGAACAACTACTTTCTAAGCTAAGTAATCACTTATAAAGAGATTACAGGTCTGATTTATGGATCTAATCAGCCATCTCAGGAGAAATCAAGATTAAAAATGGGATTATAAAGTGAAACACTGTCAATTTGGACTCAAGGTGGCAAAAAAAAGAACAAAATGAAGGAAGGTTGCTGAACTTCTACGATTCACAGCATCAAAAAATATGACTATCTAGCTATAAACACGTACTGATTGTTCTTCAGGAAAAAGGAAGAATCGCCTCAAAGGCAATTCAGACATTGGCAGGACAATCACTGTCTCCTTGACCACAAGCTCAGAGGATGCAGGTCACCCTGAGAGGCATCTTCTCTGTTTCAGAGTCTGACAGCTACCAGTTAGGACCTTGGGGGCCCGATTACCAGCACCTTGACCTCAGACATCCAACCTCCAGTGCTATGGGGAAAAAAAATGTATGGTTTGTGTTTGTTGGTAGTATTTTGTTATGACAGCCCTAACAAACTAATGCAGCATATTTAAAATAAGGGGAAAAAAAGAAACAGTTTGAAATAATGTATAACATATGTTTAATCCAATATGTCAGAAAATATAATTTTAGTATGTAATCGATATAAAAATGCTCAGGCTTCTCTAACTAATGATCCAGAATACTGAAGTCTCTCATCTTCTTTCGGTCCAAGCTCCAGCCTGTGTCCTCATGATCACCCCATACTGACTCTGTTCTTCTACTCCTGTGTCCATGGTTTAACAGTCTCTGTAGGAAGCCTTCCTGGTTCCCATACAGTCTGCCCCAACCCTACCCAGCAAAGAAACAGTGCATTGACCACCTCCCACCTCCCACTCCCAAAATTTCTTCCTTTGTTAAATGAATACTACTTTATGTTTTAGAGCAGTTTTAGGTTTATGAAAAAGCACACAGCAGAAAATGTGTAGTTTCCATAGGCTACCCCCATCTCTAGTTCCCCCATTACTAACATCATCTAGAGAGCGACATCTGTTATCAGTGAGCAACACTGATGCATCATTACTCACGAAAGCCTGATGTTTTCACCAGGGTTGACTCTATGTTGTACATTTGATGGGCTTTGACAAATGCATGATGTTATGCATTTACCATGACAATATCATACCAAATCTGTTTCACTATCCCCAGGTCTCCTGTGCTCCATTTACTCTCTCCTCCCTCACTCCCCTTTAGCCCCTAGCAACCACTGATCTTTTTACTGTCTCCAGAGCCTTGCCTTTCCCAGAATGCTATACAGATGGAATCATCCAGTGTGTAGTCTTTTCAGATGGGCTTCTTTCACTTAGGGATACACATTTCTCATTTTATCTTCCTTGTCTTTCTGTGGCTTAGTGGCTATTTCTTTTCATTTCTGAATACTATTCCACTGTATAAATACAGTGCAATTGGTTTATCCATTCACCTGTTGAAGGACATGCTTTCAATTTTTGCTAACCTAAGTTGCTATAAGCATCCATGTGCAAGTTTTCCTGTGGACAGAGCCTTCAGGGGAGAAAGTAGCCAGCAGAGAAGGAAGAAAGAAACTGCACTGAGCACATGAGTTCTTGCCTGGTCATCCTCCAGAGGGAAGTTTCCTGTGCTGTCCCAGGGACAGCTCATACCTCACTGGTCTCATTTCAGAGATGGAGCAGCTGTGTTGTTCCAATACACAGAGGGGTTTCTGAATCTCAGAGACGCCCTCAGAAAATTCTGCCCCTGCAGAGCCCCACAGAGGGACTGCCTGGATCTGACAGAAGTGTGAGCAAGGAGGGTCCTTTGTCTACCTCGGCTGACACATGTAATGGAGTAATCTGAACCCAAGTATGTTAATCACAACACAGGGAGCCTACCTTCATTATCATTGCCAAACCCCAAGTTCACCCCAAAGGGAAAACTCCTGAAAGCTCTTCGCTGAAGCCTGAGGCTAAATCCAAACAGAGCTTGTGTCATTTGAGTAAGGGGTGAAGGTCAGAGCTGCCCTGGGTTTGGGGCCACTTGCCTAGGAATCTTAGAAACCCATTGCTTTCTGCCTCCCAACTCCACTGGCAGCAACCCACCTTCAACTTAAACAAGAATGACAATGAAAGCCACTCAGACAAAACACAACTTGTAATCTTTTAACCACGACTAAACTAGAGAATCTTTTCCAATACAAACTTCCCACACATCATCTATTACTTTCATTTCACTCCCAGCAATCCACAAAATCCCTCCAATATGCAGAACCTCTGCAGCAGATGGGGTGTAGTTTCTTCTAGCCCTTTGCATGTCTGCATAGTCACTTTAGTACAAAAATGCAGCTTCAATGTCTGGAGAACATGCCTTTCAAATCAGATGGAGTGACAATGAATGTGAAAGGTATCAAGACTATTTTATATTCTGTGCACAGTAAGTCAGTGCTAAAGACCTGGGACATTGGGTCTCAGGGATCTGCAGTACCTTCTACTAAAGTAAAATGCATGCAAATTCTAACTGAATTGTGTATAAATTTGGAATTGTGAATTTCCATTTTCTCCTGCAAAGGACTTGCCTGTGAGCTCCCCTTAACCTTTTGATAAACCAAAAATTTAGTTTCGTCTTTTAAGTCAATGGATGCCAAAAGGAAGTGTATCCTTTTCATCAGTTAGGGAAAAAATATGCTCCTCCTTTTTCAAAACCTGGAAAAAATCCCCTAAAATTTGAAATAAGCCTCCATTCTTTGTATGTCAGAACAAGGTTTCTTAGATGGCAAACAAGATCTGCTGCTCTCAGAGGAAAGAAGTTTTGCAACAAATCCCCAGCAGACTTGTAGTCACGTTCAAGTCACCTCTTTCTCCCAAAAGCACCTCCCTTTTTTTTTTTTTCTTGCCTGAAGCTAGTATTGAAGTATGGAGCTTTCAGAAGAGCTCTGGATTCCATTACAAAGACAATAATGAATAATGCATAAATACCTATTGCTTTTATTTAATCTCAACTGGTGGAAGATAGAAGTGCAGTTACCAAGTCCAGTTGTCCTCCTGGCTCTGGAGGCTGGGAATGCAAAGCTGAAGGACCAACAAGTCCCACAGGTTTGATGCACCCAGGACCTTCATGCTATGGTCCTGCTTAACTCTCTGGGGACTGAGACCAGCTCACCTTGGAATCTGACTTCTATCTGGAGGGTCTGCAAACCTAATTTGGAGCTGGCACATCTTGACTATCCCAAAGTTCCATCTTCCTCTCAGTTTTCATAACTGTCATATTCTTAATAAAACAAGCAGGCTATCCCACAAAATAAAAGATCATGATCAAAAGTCTCCATAGTCTATTAAGATGGATGGGTTTGATGTCCCATCAGCAAAGTGTCTTTGTACTCATGCACACTGAGCATGACACACAAGCAATTGTTATTGTCACTGTCCACCTAGAGTAAATCAGGGTGATGGACAGTTTTTAGATATGACACTGTACTGCTTTTGTACTTCCTGGGGAGGGACAGGTATCTTATGTGTCTATGCTATGAACTTTATGATAAATAATATGTAAATGTTTGGATACAAAACAGTAGCATTCCTATGTAAAAAGTTTTCGTATATATAAATACACATATATCTTCAGAGTTTAACTAGTGCAGGTACAAATTAGAGGAAAGCCAATGATTTTCAGTAAGTAAATGTGGAATCAGAAGTAAATATGGAGCCAAAAGTTTTAGATAAGATGAATCTGAAAATAATTAGGAATTTAAATTTAGCTGGGACATTGGGGATATTGCATTTTGTTCCAGGTGCCTAATTTTCATGTTTTGTCACACTAATGCTTCTGTACACTTACCCACGTGCAATTATTTCCATCTGAGTCTGTTTCTCTATAATTTGATCACAAACAAAAGCATTTGAATTTCTTTATGGACCAATATAAAGACTTAGCACTTTGAGGGTTGTTTTATTTTTACTACCTTGGCAAAGTAAATGTCATTGATTAAATGTCTGAACTCTAGGAGAGAGATAACTTGGCAGATTTTTGCTTCCCTGGGATGCTGGACCAGCCCCAACAGAAGTAGAAATTCCAATTCCATGCTTTTTATTTGAATATATGTTAATAGATGCCCTGTGACAGAGGGAAAAGTGTGTGGGGTGGTCGAAAGAAGAGTAAGGCATGGATTTATGTTGCTAGTAGAGGGAGAGAGTATCTTAAGACAAGAATCTGAGCAGCGGTTTCATTTGCTATTATCTCTCATGGTAAGGGACATTTCCCCACATCAGCAGTTAATAACTACTGCCCCAGATTATCCTAAAGTCACTATTGACTCGCTTCATTTGTTTTGTTTAAAAATAACGGGACGACTTTTCATTTTAGCCAAGATCACTTTGGGATGCTTTTCCCGTCTGACACCGGGTGTGCAGCTGAGTCTAGGGACTGGCCAGCTGTGAGAGCTTCAGCTGCAGTCCACATTTGCTTTTCATTAACCCCTGCTGTCTCCTGAGGAGGGGGATCCACAAGAGAAACACTTGAACTCTTCATATTTCGACCTTGCTCTCCAGAAAAACTACTGAGGTTTTCAGTCTTCTGATCTTTTCTCACAAGCAAAGGAAAACGTGTTTTTTAAGTGTTTGGAAACAAGTGAGAGTACATGTGTTTTAAATGTATTTCACACGCACACAGACGCGAGCGTGTGCGCTCGTTCCCATTACTATTCCTGTCATCACCTGTGTCCAGAGGTTTAGAATTATTCTTGTTCTCTGAACTTATGATTCACTGGAGGTGAAATTCACTTTTAAGAGAGCTATGCCTGGGGGTTGGGCATCTTCTCTCTGAGTCCCAACCTTTCCTGCATCTTTGGTAGGAAGTATCAGCCTTTCAGGTCTAGGAGACGTGGAAACCATCCTAGTACCAACTCTGCCACTTTATATCTTTCAGGAAGGCTTTCACAAATGTTTAGTAATAAAGGTGAAATGGGTACTGCCCCCACTTAATAAAGTCTTCATCTTGTGGCAAGTATGAAGCCTCGAACATAAAAATAGAACTATCTTTTCACTAAGGTCTATTCCATCACATAGGGCCAACATTCTTCATCTAAATTGCTAAGTTGCCAAAATCTCAACTGGGAAGAAAAAACACTGTTCTCACCAATCACCAGAGATCAAATTATTATATTTCTATCAATAACCACCTTCCCCAGGAATTCATCATTTGGAACTTATGGGCATATTTCAGTTATTTGGATTTCCCAAGAGAAGTTAATTATTAAATAAGGAGGTAATTATATAGTATTTTACATAAAGTCCACATTATTATTGTTACTTTAGTGCAGTCTTTATTTGGAGAAATGTTAACTGCATATGTACCAATTCAGTTCCTAGTTCCTTTCATAAAAAATAAAGAGAACTCAGAATGCCCACATGATATAAATGTATTTTTTGAAGAGATGGGGAATTTTAAAAATTGAATTCTTTCTGGAGATGCGCTTAGTTTTATTTTCCAAGTTGTTTGAATATTGAATACAATATTCCAAGTTGTTTGAATATTGAATACAAATGAATTCTATAGCGTGTAAATATTAAGTCACAGCAATGACACAGACAGCCCACTGAAGAAGGCACTTGGGCAGAAGTTCCTTAATGTTAACAGGACCGCCCTGAAGAGAACATCTCTGTCTGGAGGACAGTGAAGTTCAGAGTCAGAACAAAACACAAGGTCATCGTGGCAAACCAGGACCGTGATATTGCACAGCTCTGGTACCTGTCAGTCTCTGCCATCAGAGTCTAGAGCACGGTGTCCCCTGGAGCTGTGCAGTGTACAGCCTGTGTAGCCAGTCAGGTCAGTCCTGAGGCCAGCTGGCTCATTTTGTATATGAAGTGGTGATGCAAATTGCAACTCAATATAAGGAAAACCTTTTTGAAAGATGAATATCAGTGAAGACTTGTCATAAGAGATACTCAAGCATAGCCTGTTCTACCACCTAGCATGAATTTTAAAAGGAGGTTTAAAAGTGAAGTGGGAGGAGAGCTAGGCCTTGGTTGTTCAGATTTTTTCCAAGCCCTGGTAGTAAAGACTCCATGGTTCGAACCCAGGTTCAGGCTTCTGAATATCAGTTGAAGTATGAGGATCTTGACCAGTAATAGAAATCAAAGCAACTCTTTTGTGAGGGCTTTCACTGAAATACAGGAGGGGCAAAGTTATCAGTTCTCTCAGCTGCCACAAAAAGTAAATAATTGTCACAGGTGGAATCCACCCCCTGCCCCTGCACATGCATCATACCCAACTTCCTCTTCAACCCAAAATTTCAGAATTGCTAGTAGTTAAACCATACGCATCTTCCTAGTTGTAGTTGAGGAGATCACAGTCAAGATCTAACAGGAGGTAAAAGTGGTGTGTGTTTGTGTGTGAGATGGGTGAGGGGCAGGCAACAATAGATATATATTTTTAACCTGCTTTGTAAAGTCAAAAATAACTCCTAACATCCATACATATAACCCCCCCATTACTGTAACCACCCAGGAGTATGCTGCAGAAAGGAACAAATTCAGGGTCAATCAGTCAAGGTGGGCATTTGGAAAGGCTGCTGGTACAAGGTTCCCGTGGCAATCTTACTTTGCACAGAAGTGAAGAACAACACATGAGCTTAGGAAGAACTTGAACTTAGGGCAGTATTTTATCAGATATTGAACTCCCATGTACTTTTATCTCAGCTATGGAATTGAAAAGGCCGTGAAATAATTTAGAAGCATCACAATTTAGGAAGAAGCTCAGTTGTGTCCATAATCACTCCGGACTCTGCTACTTCATTGCTGTGAAATTTTGGCAAACCTAATCAATGTTCCTAGGCATTAGCTTCCTCCTCTATAGAATGGAGATAATAATGCCTTTGATTGCCTAGGGTTGTGGGAACTGACAAGTTAACTTATAAGAAGCTCAGTATCTGACACCTGGAAATACCCTGATAGAGGTAGATGTATTTCAAAAGGACAGCTGAAGCTCTCCCTCCCATGTCAGCACAAGCATGATAGACTCTGTCTCCTTGACACCTGTCAGTGGCTTCTCCCAGTCTTCTCCCAGAAGTCTGATGGCATTTCTAGAACTTGTCCTTGAGTTAGCCTCACTCAGGCTTTCCCATGTTTAGGTAACTTTTTTCAGGTAGTCAGTTTAGTTCTATTAATAAATAAAATATCTGCACTTTCTTCTCAACATCAAGCTAGCATTCTACTGAGATGTTCCCTTCATATTAACTTAGGAAATGAAGTCATTTTCTAGATAATTCAAGTTCACACTGAATGGAGTCTCAAAATACCTCTAACCCCAATAATCGAATAGCTTCAGACAAAAGAAACATGATAGCATAAATCACTTAAGTAAAGCATAACTCTTGCTTCACTTTACATGTACCCTATGGCACCTATGTAAGTAGGGAATGCAAAAGGGAAATACAAAGGTATAACCCCAAAGAAATATTTCTTTCTCAATCTAAACTCTAAAGTGACATTCCAAAGCTTTCCAAATTATGAAATTTCATACAATTCTCCTTTGAATACCAATGAGCTACATTCTCTGGAAGACAAAGGATGCTGAGTCTTCAGAAGCCCCGCCCCAGGAGCACAGGTATTGCCCACATGAAAACGTCAGGACAAATCCACATTATTCCAGGAAGCACAGCTTTGCGGAAGCGTGTGGCAATGCTGTTAATATCACCCAGGCCACTTCCTCTCTCCCAGAGCCCTCTGGCCCTTTCTGAGCACCCCAGCCTTCCAGAGCAGAAGAGCAAGTCTAAGGAGGAGTGATTGTCTGACAAAAGGGAGGAAACCTAGGGAATGGTTTAATTTACATGATGTAAGTTTCCATCCACATTCCAAGGCAGGAAAGATGTAGGTCCCTATGGTTGACAGAACTGCTGGTTCTTCACTGACCCCGGAGAAATATCCTGCAGGAGCTCCCTCAGGAGATGAATGAAGACTAGATAATAACAGTGTCTCCACTGTGCCACTTACCAGATGTGTGACTGCAGGGACTCAGCAGAATCAACCAAAGTTTACAATTTTGCAAAGTGGAACTGATAAACCAGTGTCAGGGACACAGCTGTTGAGGAGTGATGGGCGGGATGAGGGGGCTCAGCCTCCACAGTAGTAATATACAAGTCAGTCTTCATTTAGGGGAGTCACACCCAACTCCTGTCATTCTCTTTGCTATTGTTACCACTGCCTCACCCACACTACCTCACTCTGCAATTTTTCCTGACTCTTGAGAGAAAATGAGACAGCGAGGAAAAGTGTGAAGATAAATGTACTCTCCCACAATCCATAGGTGACACTAGCAATATTTTCTTATATATACCTCCAATGCCTTTTTTAACCTTTTTTTTACAGTTAGGCTCATATTAATGTACATATCTTCACATTATTTTCTTTACATGATACTTTAGTAGTTTCTCCTGTCAATAGGACTTTTTTTCCTCTTTACAATATTTATGATATGTATGTACATATGTGACAATAAAAATAACATATGTAGCCTGGGATCTAGTCAATAACCTCCTTTTTATGATGCAACAAGGAGCACCTACAATGCACAAACCACCCCATGCCTGAGAGGAAGGGTCAGTTGTCAGAATGAGAAGTTATTAATTGGTCTTGTGAAAATCTTTCTTAAAGTCACATGGCTAATGTATGAATAGCTACATCTATGCCAACTAACAAAAATGTGGTACTTGATTTTCTTTTCTCTCTGCTCTCTGGAATGGTGCATGAATCGAGACTCAAGAGTCAGTGAGCCACAGCTGCAAAAAAGGGGCTTTCTGGAAATCATGCACCCTACCAGGAAGCTGGCCTGTGGGGTGTAGCTAAAATGCAGTATTCCTTCCATAGCCACAGCAGATGCTGTCATGCATTCTAGTAAAAGATGTAATTATGTCTAACGGCGCAAAAAGGGAAAGAACATGATCTGAAAGAGATTAGAAGTCATCTGCACAGAGACTTTATACACAGCCAGTGAGAAAGAATACAGAGAATTTAGAAAATAATCAAATCATTTAAGATAACTACTGAAAAAAAAAAAAGATTTTTCCATTGTTATTTCCTATACACATTTTAGTAAATTGGAATCATAAAGCTTATACACTTTTATATCCTGTCTTTTATTTCTGTTTCTATAAATCATATTGAAGGAACATTACATTAGAACCTTCTATAGAAGGTTTAAAGTATGCATGATTGTAAATCAACACCTGTATGTAGTACATTAGTTCACCACAAATAGTCCAACTCTATCCTTCACCGTATAATTGACTGCTTTTACCCAATTTTCCCATCCACACTCCCTTACTTACCTATAACCATTAACTTGAGTCTATATAGTAAAAGTCTATTTTTGTTTGATTTTGTCCATTTCTTTGGTTTCTCTATAACATGAGTGAAATCAAAACACAACATTAATTCACACAGTTATATGCAGCCCATGTTCATTACAGCATTATTTACACTAGCCAAGAGCTTAAAACTACATAAGTGCCCAATGACAGATGGATAAGTAAGAAGATGTGGTATATATATGCAATGGAATACTACATAGCTATAAAAACGAAATCCTGTCATTTGCAACAACATGGATGAACCTGGAGGGAATTACACTCCGTGAGATGTCAGATGCAGAAAAATCTCCTGCATTTTAGTTTGTTATGTCACAAGCATATTTACATGAGACCAAAAACCTGTTGCAAACTTCATTGTAATACATCTTATCATTTTTACTAGAATTGAGGATTTCATGTTCATGATTGTTTGATGTCTTCCCAAATGTTGCTCAATTAAAGATATCTCAGTAATGAACATCTGTGCTAAAAACTTGGTAAGAGCTTCTTGGTACATCCAAGGAATAGAAATCTAGTTGGAAATTTCTTTATAAAGGGTGAGAACTTCATTTAAACATTCTTGCTATGAACACCATGAAACTTTCAGAAAGATCATTCCAATTTACTGCTCTGTGGTGATACTGTGTCTCCACAGCATCACACCCATGATTTATCTTTGTTACTTGATGTACAACACACCATTATGGCTTTTATTTGCATTTCTTTAATTTACAAGTGTTTGAGCAATGTTTGTATGTGTTGCTATTTTTTTTAATTTACTTATTACCATTCATATTTTTCTGTGAATTGTCTTCATGGTTTATCTAATTTCTTATTAGGTAAACTGCTTTCATGCCTTTCTTACTAATGGGAATAAGTTCTTCAATAGATGATTTCCAACCCTGATTCAATTTATACACTTCACACATACAATTTGTCTGATATAAGCCAAGGAGAACATGGTATCTGATTATTTTATTTGTATTCATAATCATGTATCCCTTAATAACAGGGATACATTCTAAAACATTGTCAGGCAATGTCTTAATTGTGGAGAGTCATAGAATGTAATTGCACATACCAGGTGGTTACCTACTGCATACTTGGGTTATGTGGTGCAGCCTATTGAGATAACACTTGTATTTATGGTCCATCATTGACCAGACTGTTGTGACACATGACTGTATCTGATCACTTGTGAAACACCCATTTTTTTCCATAAGTATTAACTCCAAGTTCTTTATTGCAGTTTTGCAGGAATGGAGCAGGGTTCAATTATTTTTTTCTTTTCTGACACAAATAACTATCATCTAATTTTGGCTTATGCTTTGATGATCCATTTGGCAAATAAATGCAATGTCAAGGTTGTGGTAAATGCTCTGATAGAAAGCAAGTTGAGCAGGTGGAGAGAAAGGGGACAGGAGGGGACTGTTACTATAGTTAGGATCATCTGAGAAGGGACCTAAATTGAGTGGATGAGTAAGGTAGGGCAACACTGGGGAAACTGAGGACTCATGGAGCAGCCACCCGAAGGCGCTGAGGCAGGCACAGTCCTCTTCCTGCAGGGACAGCAGAGAACTGCAGTGAGGAGGGCTGGGGACAACAGTGTTGCAGGCCGAGCAAGCAAGGAAACAGACACCAAGGCTTTATCAGGAATCAAGGTTTATTCTGACAGCAAAGGCTCAGCATATTCGCATTCAAAGGCTGAGCCCCGACAGCATGGAGGCTCTGTCTTTTATACTCTCCAGTTAGCTCAGCCCAACACTTTTTCCAGGTATAGTGACATTGTCTATAGAATAGTATTGTGTCAAGTCCCTCTTCCCTGACACATTACCTCTGTTCATTTTCAAATCCCTCCTATCACCACCGTTGTGGTAAGTTCTTTTCCTACCCTGCTATTAACCTGAGACTGAATGTGCAACAATTCCCTTCTCTTCTTACCCTATTAGTTTCTTCATCTGAAAAATCAATGGGATTGGATAAGTGATTCCAAAAGTTCTGGCCAGTTCTAATACCTTAAACTTCTTAAGATGGAACAATGCTATCATTGTCATTTTTTTCTCTACCTAAGTTTTTTTCTTTTTTCGTTTAATATTTATGGAGTTTACTTTGATTTTCAAAATAATATAAGCATGTAGGAACAGGTCCCTTTCTCCTTCTCAGTTAAATATTGTTTTCAACGATCTCATTCTCACATTTTATCCTATATTTTCCAATTGCAGTTTTACTCTGTAACATGTATGGAAATGTTTTGTTTAGACATTGAACATTAGAAAAACAACTCTCTGTGATAAAATGCTTCATGGTACATGAATGGAGATGCTGACTGCCTCCTGTCAAATTGGAGTTGGGCTTATGCTTTTATACATGCTATTAAGGGAAACCTAGCAAGATTTTTTCCTAAGGAAATTATCAGACAAAAAACAAAAAGCAAAAAACAAAAACAAACAAACAAACAAAACCTAGCAAGCAAACTTCAAAACAAACAACAACAGAAACAAAAAACAATGGAACCATATAAAATATGGCACTATCTTAGCAATGAGCAGGGCTGACTGACAAGAAGCAGCTTTGGGAAGGTCCTTGTACAGATCAGAGGAACAGCAGTGGGTGGAGATCACATTCTCCTTCCTCATTAAACAGTTAGAGCTTCTGGAGGTAAAGCATGCATTCTTTAGAATGACTGCTATTGAAAATAAAAGATAATTTTTTCTTTATTCTATTGTAGAATTTGCTGAAATACTGTCCTTTTTAATTTTGCTTAAAACATAAACTGGCGCCAGTCTTCCAGCAACCTCTCTTTTTTTTTTCTTCAGTTGTTCAGGATTAAGAAAAAATGCCACCTTATAAGAACAATGTAAAATTGTAAATAAGTGAAAAAAAAGATGATTCACAACATGGACCCGGGCAGTATACACAGAAGGGTAGTCCCCTCTTCTGTCCTCACCTAAGAGAATGAGAAAGTTTTTAAATTATCTTGCACTGAAACCTGGGCATTATGGCTAGGAGGAAGGAAATAACCTTTCCAGATTTCCTCCAGTCTGTTTACCCATGTAAGGTCATGACTGAAAAGGTTGCAGAATTCTCAGCATCTCCCCCCTGAAACTGTGGGAAGGTGATTAAAGGATTAAAATTTGCATGCAAAGCAATAGATATTAAAACCCATCCCACCCCCCTCCATGTAACAGAGAAGATAAAAGCTGTTTCCTTTCAGAGCTTCAGGTTAAAGATGGAAGAATTAGCCAATATGTAATTGTATAGTGGGGCACTCAGAAAGAGCAGAGAGGTGGGAAGGCAATGATATCCAAATATCAATCTGCACTTAGAAAAAAAGAATTAACCTCTGAAAAACTACATTAAAATACTCAAGGAATGTCATTGCTTAAAGCAGCGATTCTCCAAGGATTGGGATGGGGGTGGTGGGGTGCGTGGGAGGGGGTGGGTGTTTTGATTCCCAGCCAGGAGACATTTGACAAGATTTTGGTTGTCACATCTGTGAAGAGGAGAATATTACTGGCATCTAGTGGGTGGAGGGCACCCGGGATGCTGCTCAGCATCTTAGCATAAACAGATGGCCATAGTACCCAGGTTGAGAAACCTGGTCTAAAGAGTTTAGGGCTTGCCCACTTTATCACTGAAGATGTTTCTCTGGCACATCTCAAGCATTTCCAAGGAATGCCTACCCCCTCCCCGCACCAAGTGATACCCTAGGGTTTTTCTTGCTCACTTTAGTGCTGGTAACTGCTTGGCCATCCAGTAATTATGAAAGCTGTACATCAAAGAAAGCCTATCCAAGGGAATAACGCCTGTTCAAGGCTAATTGATTCCCCTAAGAACTGTGTATATACTGTCTTAGTGGTCAAAGAGACCTGAGGTAGTTAAAACCTATTTATGTCTTTCTTAGTAAAGAAATTGTTTAGAGTTTTCAGATTTCAATCTAAATAACTACAAAGTGTATCAGACTCTGCAATAGTGGTGTTCAAAATAAAATCCTGCAATTATCACTCGATCGCCACCTGGGACATGAGACAGTCAGGCACCAATGGCCAGGCCCCAGGACAGTATTCTGCCCAGAGATCACTTCTATCAGGAGATTCTTCAACTTGATGTTTCCAGCAGAGCACACGACTTTTTAATACACTGCTGTGAAACCTAAAAGGTTTGACAAGACTGACTGCTTTCTATTTGTGAGAGCCATTGATTGGAAGGGGAATTGCTAAGAGAATGCAGCCCTGATTCTGTGTGGCTGTGACAGGTGAGACCATAGCCTGCATCCATCTTGTTCCAGGTGCTTGAGGATGACAAACCATCATAGGGTCAGCTTGGGACACTTATTCTCAGGGGGTCTTTTTATAAAACATCATTTATTGAACTTCCAATTAGTTTATTTAGGGAGGAAAACACTCAGGAACAATATCACTATACCTCAATCTGCCAGTCAGATTCCTAAGCTCTTTAGGCCATGCATGGCCAATGTTTCTACATTTTTTTTTTTCCCATTATCACCCACACACACACAAGAATTTTTTTTTTTCTTTTGAATTTAAAAGAAAGGTTCAGGCAGGAATGACGATGGGTAGGAAGGCAGAAATAGAGGAGGAAGAAGCATGTTATTTATTTTATTTAATTGTTCATCTTTTTTGTTCTCCCCAGCTCTGGGTCTCCAGCCTCAGTCCTTGGGATGTATGTGGACTACATTCGGTGGATTTAGCATCAAGTTGCCAGGTTGTACCACAGGACCTTTTTAAAAGATTAATTTTTCTGATTGCCTTTCTTCCTCCTTGACCTTTTGCTTGTAGTTGCGAGTGGTTGGTTATGACCAGTGGTAACTTGGAGGACCACAGACCATCATAGAAGCTTGAATTTCTTTGTTTCCTAGGACCAACTGAAACATGAGAGCAACCAAGGGTGCACAGGTCACTAAATCTGTACATCTGGTCTGTCATTGAGAGTAGCCACTATAAAAATTATTTAAGAACCTGAAAATTTTATTTCACTTATTTGGTAAATTTTGGATGGTTCCTTATAGGATTAGAAAGAAAATTTAACTGATCTGTTATGGAGATATCACTTAAAACCTTTTTTTAACCTTTTAGATGAATGCATTTATTTATAAAAGTGATTTAAACAATATCTATTTTTGACTTGTTTTTACTTTTACTGGAAGAAAATTCTCATGATTATGTAACTTTTATGATGACATATTTTTTATGGATACATAATATTCCATAAGTATATAGGTTATAAAATTTAGTGAACCTGTTTTGTTGGCTATTTAGGCTAATTTCAATGTATCTATACTAGAAAATAATGCAGAGAAGAGATACAGCTGATTCTGTATCTGCTAATACAGATATTCCTTAATTTCTGTGGATGCTTCATATTGTAAAATATTAAAACTTTTTTGCCTTTTTGTCAAAACACATTAGCACACTGATAAATAATCAGTTTTCAAATAAAAAATCTATAGATCAAGCAAGGCAAATACCAAGGTATTTTATAGTATAGATTTTATAATATAGACTCAAAACAATATATTGGTAAATGTTGCTCTAAGAACCAGTACTTAGTAACCTTCCTTTCCACCAAATAAAGAAACCTCCCAGAAGAAACCCATACTTCCATGGGGTTTCTTTATGTCTTTTATCAACTCTGCTACCTGGGTATACTAGAAATCCCACAAAGTATGCTTATGATAGTCATCAGTTAGTTAATATAAAACACTATTTCCAATGTATTTGAGTCAACTATCTGCATTTCCTCGTGGAGACTTCCCTTTCCTAAGATACACTGGTTTCTGTGTTGTTGACATCTATCCAAGTTTAAGGTCTTCCCCAAACTAATAAATTGATCACTCGTTTTCCAGTTAAAAGGAAACTGTCCCTTCCCTTTCTTGATTCCATTCCCTCCTGTTTTCTTTAGGCAAATAACTCTTAGAGATTTCCTCCTAGGATACCATATGCCACGAAATTAATTGGAAAAATACAACTGTCAGCATACACTGGTTTTATTATTAAGTATTCACTTTATTTCTAGATATCCATCAAATGCCATTCAACTCTGATTATTATAAATACTATAAGTAGATGGCTATAATGTCTGAGTGATCATAAAGAAAGGTACTCTTCGTTAGATATGATGTGATCAGATTGCCATTGTGTTGTCTGTCACAGTAAAATATTCTTAGCTGCCTATTAAACTCTACCTAGCTATTACTATTGACTGTGGCAGAAGTCAATGTAATTTTTTATTTTAAATCCTATGGGGTTTAATTATTAACATGAGCTCACCTTTTGCCACCATACCCTCTGATAAGTCACAATTTTTCAATGTACACTTATTTTCCTGCTATGAGTCACATAGAAGAACTGTTTCTTCAATGCGCTTGCTCACAGACTTCGAGATTGGAGAACATTCACAGCTATTTGTACGCACGTGTTTTTGTGTTCAGTGTTGGCACCTGCAGAGTGCCCCCAACACTCCTCCTAAGAAGCTGAAGCACCATAAATTCAGGGAGCAGATGCTGCTTAGAAACTGAGCTAGGGGTGCTATTCATTGATCGGGAAGTTCAAGTTAAGAAAAGTTTATCATACCTGGCAATTTTGATCTTTGTATTCATCTGTTTTTTTACAAATCTATAAAATGCACATTTGTTGAAAAAATTAAAATCCTGAGTATCTGCTGTTGCATCAGTGAACATAAGCCTTCTTGATGACCTCTGCGTGTGCCAGTTGTTGGTGACTCAAAGACCTATAAGACATATAGCTCTCACCTTGGAGGATCTCACTGCCAAGAGATTTGACCCATTCCATAAATGGATAATTAATAGCCCATGTCTAATTGAACATTATAAAGTGAAAATAAAGGATACCACAGACTTGGTAAGTATAGCTGAGTGGGAAGGAGACTTCAGAATTGCTGTACAAATAAGGATGAATTAGCCACAAATCTTAAGTTCAAAATGAAAGAAATGTAAAGTCGCTCCCAAATTATTTCATCTCCCTATTTCTTTTTCACAGATTTTGTGTTTCTCTTCCTTCCCAGAGTATTGCAGCAAATAGAACATTAATATAGGCAATAGGATATTTCAACAGATTTAAAATTCAATGTGTTTTATTCGGTGTCAATACTATTAACATATGAAGTTAAGAATTGCAAGAGAATCATGCAAGTAGCCCAGACGTTATAGGGAACAAAGACACAGATGCTAACGAAATTCTGCCCTCAGTGCATACATATCTTTCAGAGAAATAATATCAGAGAAAAAGAGTTTCTAAAATATTTCTCCAATCCTTTCCTCACTTTAAGGAAAATCTATATTGGGGCCCAATCCTTGGAAGGCAAGCATTTTTCTGTTAAAATATAAATACTTGATCTTAGGGCTATGGGCTCAACTGCACTGTCACCTCCACCCCCAATATCCCTATGTCAAGGTCTTAACCCCCAGAATCCCAGAATATATTTGGAGAGGGTCTTAATAAGGTAATTAAGGTAAAATAAAGTCAGTAGTGAGGGTTTTAATCATTAGGACTGATGTCCAAGAGGAGATTAGGACAGGCACACACAGAGACACAAGGAAAAGACAGTCATATATACACACCGAGGAGAGCCGCCACGGAGGAAACCAGTTCTGCTGTATCTGGATCTTGGACTTCTAGCTCCCAAAACTGAGCAAATTACACCATTCAAGTTGCCCAACCTGTGAGACTTTGTTATGGCAACCTTAACAAACCAAAACAAGTAGTGCTTCAAGAAAAGATGATGAAAACTTTCTGATATTTGAAATATTGAAAATACTTTCAATCTGGAAAGAGGAAAAGAAAAAGAATCTTTGAGTTTGATTCCACAAGGGGAGTATCTGCAAGAGAGGAAAGGACCATCCTTTGTGGGCACTTGTACTAAAGCTAATAGAAAGGAGAGGAGTCTTGAGTTCTGAAGAGCTGTAGGCAGACAAAGGGGCAGGAAGGAGAAAGCAGCAAAGAAAAATGAATTTGCATTCCAGACTTTGTGCCCCAGGATACAGATTTGGAATTCAATTTGGAGCCAGGGTGTGAGAGACCTGAGGGAATTTTAAGAACAGTGCCTGGGAATATCCCCTGGATTGCTGAGCCAGGAGGGTAGAGGGGAGTGTGTGTGTGGGGTGTGGGAGGTGTACATCAGATTAGTGCAGATGCCACCAAACATTAAACAAAGGGCCTTTCCACCCTACGATGAAAGAGGGTCAAGGAAAGAGCAGGCCTGAAAACCAATTAGAAGGAGACTTCTCTGGGGAGGTGAGAAGTACAGTGAAGTTCTAAGTGCCTTGAATCTGAGTGGAGGCAAGACACCCTCTGTCCCATGGAGTCCAAGGTGTCCCCTAAGACTGCTGGTGAATGGGGACAACTGTGTCTAGACTATTTTATCCAGAGGATGTTTGAACATTTCTTCTCTTAAAGTGATATTGCTGGAACAGGAAAATAATGAGACAAAGCATAGAGTAAAGGATCCAGTTCTTTGGGGACATCATCTTATCCTTGGGTAGAGGTGGCAGGGAACTTACTCACCCCTCCATCAGCATTAGAAAGGTGTCTCATAATCCACTTCTCATAGCTTTCTGTTGACGTGTGTGTGAGTGAGTCAAAGGCTCTAGAATGGGTATCTGGTGATCAGAGGGGAAGGGAAAGCTGATGTTTTTATAGAATCTTCTTTGCACCTCTTACTTTCCAACAGGGTATCTAATAGTAAAAAACTACACAGAACTGTGGCTCTTGAAAAGCAGCATTGGGTCAGCATAGAAAATGCTATTCCTCTACAATGACCTTGTCTCCCAGTGGACATGGGGGGAACAATCTTTGGGCTCATCTTACTTTTTTTTGTTTTAATCATATCTCACCTTTGCTTTTGGAAGGATAATAAAATATAGCCAAGGGCTTAAAGAAAAAGTTCTCTCTTATCTCCTTAAATCTCAGAATTATTCACTTCTGAGAGTTGAGGGAAAATAATCATACCCTCTTCACATTTAGTTTGATAAAGAACTTATTGTGATCAAAGAAAAGCTGATCTTCTGTTTTGAGTCACAGACCTTTAGATATTCCTAGCAGGTAGGTACTAAATGTCCGAATCCTAAATCATTCAAAGAATTAGATCCTCTTTCTGCTAAAACAGAGTCAAGACCAAGAGCTTTCACATTTGCTTCAAAAATGATCATTCCTTAGGATTATTTTTTAAAGAAATGTGCAGGCAGGAATGAAGGTGAGTAGGAAGGCAGGAAGAGAGATGAAGAGGAAGCATTATATTTTATTTAATTGTTCATCTTGATTGCTTCTTTGGCCACAGGTCATGAAACTGGGTCCTTGTGAGATATATGGACTGTGCTGGCAGGAGACTTAACTGCTAAACCACTGTGGCACATCCATTCTTTTAGGCTTATGCAATTTCCTTCTCTGTGGATGCTGATGTTCAAATGCTACTTTCTTTTTAAGTTTTACATATAGTAACAGAAGGATTTTTAAGTTCTGCACATAGTAGCAGGATAAGATACTAATTGAGAAAAATAAAATAAATATATATATATACATACACAAATTTATACACACACACAGACACACATTTAAGTTCAGACAGTGCTCAAGCACTAATTTGAGGCAGGGACACTAGCGGTGCCCACGGATCTGGTTAGGGTTGACCAGCTCCTGTCAGCATGTGAAAGCTGCACCGTCCCCCATGAGGGCCGTGAGCACTCGGCAGGACTTAGCAGTCATCTCCTCCTCCCACTTGGGCTTATTTACTGAGAGTATCTTGAAGAATCAGTCATGGGGAAAAGGGAAGTGCCAAGTGACAGCCCCAATAGACACCACATGTCAACCCCACAGCTCTTCCAGTGGGAAGAAGTGAACCAAGATGGGAGGTGGGCTCAGGCCCCGCCCCACCCCACCCGTTTGTTTTGATTGCAATTGCTCTCTGCAGGTTTGAGATCTTGGTTAAATGGGTCTCCAGTGGTCCAGTGCTCCCAGCAAAGGCCAGACCACAACAATCAGCAGGCTAGTTATTTACCATAACCATATACAAACCACAAGCATCCAGCTCCCTCAGATACAGCCGGGACATATGTATACCTCTCTATTAAAGGCTGACAGCTTTGTTCTTGCACACTGCCTTGGAATCACAACTAAACTGGAGGAGAGAGCCACACCAGGCTCACATGGGTACATAGGTGAGAAATCAGCCAGGATCTGAGCCGGGGGCTGGGAGAAAGAAAGCACTTTCCTCTCCCAGCCTTCTCCTTTCACTTTCACTTTGAATTGATTTTTAACTACACTTGAGTATTCTAGTGTACAGTGACAGATGGCTGTAAAATATCTTAGTCATTCATAAATAAAATATTCATCATGTGTGGTGTCCCAGTCTCCTTCACATAATGAACACCTCATGCACACTGACTATCAATCACAGATTTCAAGCTGGGCAGCATGAGAAACTGGCAGCTTCGTGTCATCCCTTCCAGGTCTTTTGACTAAGATCCTTCTTCCTTGTTCTTATCTGTTTACTTTCGCTTTGCTGTTTTCCAACTTTTTTTTTTCAAAGTGATTTTATTTTATCACGTTGATGTCATTTCTGTTCTGATGTCCATGAGCTATGAAAACAACCCAATATACAGAATTTCAAGCTTTCAAAAAAAAAAAAGATACGCTAGAAAACAGCTCAGATGAAGAGTAAGGCAGCATGGTGGGATGTATATAATTAAGGAGTCTTGTGTCCTACCCTAAAAAAAACCTCTCCAGCATGAAATTTGAGTATGAGGTACTAAGCTTTCTATCTTCCCTGGTTTAACACTGAAAGGCTCATGTCCTGAGCACACATTCACCTCAGGGCAAGTTGGCACACTGATCACCCTTCTGTAACAGATGCAGTCTTTCGGCTTAAGTACAATGATTCAAAAATATCAAGAGTTAGACAAAAGAAAAGTCTTGGTGACCATGAATCTATGGTGTGAGTTGGGTGGAATTGTTCCCTGCAGGCAGGAGGCCAGAGAGCAACTCCTATGACGCCTACTGTTTCCACCATCTCAGGGTGGACTAGCTAGAAATGGTCTCTTCAGCTGCTCCTGGAGCTGCAGGTGTCTCCAGGGTGTGGTGTCTTTTCCTCCCCTGGAGCGTTTATGGCTGGCTCAAAAACAAGGCCTCCTTTGAAAGAGCTAGAAGGATAAAACGGGCTAATCTATCTTACTCAATGGTACAAACTGTCCAGAGAAGAGGCTAAATTTGTTCCCTTGCCACTTCCACTGGCCCTGCTCTGGCTGAGTGGGGACAATTGAAGAAGGTAAAGCTCCAGAGCATATGGCCCTGGGAGACCTATGGGACCTTCCTCTGTTTCTTCTGTTTGCAGGGTTCTGTGCAACTTCAACCCTGAGTCTCCTCTTAGGAACTGGGCAGGGAAACTCTGGAGAACCTCAATTATACGTTCAAGTTCCTTGACTATTTGGCCCCTGGTGCCCATAATGATTCCTTTGTCCCTACTTATGGAAAACAAAAGTACATTCTATACAAACTTTTCTTTCCATCCCTCTGACACCTTTGGGACCAAGGTAGAAAAAGAATAGGAAATAAATGGAAGAAGGCTTATCTGCATATCAAAACAAAACAAAAAACCAATTTGTTTTGAGATAGCTCTGGTAGGGAATTCCTTTTCTCTGCTTTTGATTGTATCTTAAAAATATAATTTGTTGATTGTACTTGCCTATGAAATTGTTCAAATAGGTTAATGATGAAGAATTCCTGAGATGAAGCCTGGATTTCACCTGGCATGTTCATTTGGACACCCTCACCTGTGCCAAAAGTAATTTCAGTTTTCCTCCCTTAACATACCCCAAATGAGGTTAAATAGGAGAAAAGTCAGGTGAGGGAGGGGGGAACTAAGCTGTGGGATTTTTGGTTTGGGATTTCCATGGTGCAAATGTTCCCAGACCTGGGTGTGTCAGAACAGGGGCTTGGGCATAGCCCTGGAGGAGCAGGAAGAAGACTGGCTAGAGAGGTAGTTCTCTACATAGCAGCAATGAGTGGGGAGGTTGCAAAAATCCTGTGCTCAGACCATACCTCAAACCAATAAAGATTCTCTGGGGTGGGGCCCAGTACCCATGCTGGCTAGAATGCTCGAGACAATTCCAGCATGGAACCACTGGGCCACATAGCACCCCTTCTTGCAGAGTTCCTGCAAGTACTTCCAAAACTTCTCTATCTCTTCATATTAAAGTGAGTCGAGTTTGCACAGTTTGGAAACTGCAAAACTGCAAATACAATGACAGCAATTCCTGGGTGTCAGCTTTGGGTGAGGAGTATCCAGCCATGACTGTATAAGCATGAGAAATGAGGACCCAGGGGAAACAGAGTGATTACCCATGAAGACATGCAGAAAGTTCTCTGTGGCCTCTCTGGAAAGAGATGGAACATAACTCAGCTGAGTGGTGGCTGCAGGTCTGTCAGTGGTAGCCTCTCTGTGGGTGGGTGATTCAGGTGTCAAGATCCAAATTGCCACTCAATTCCTGTTTTTAGTGTCTGATGGGCAAGGTTACATTGTTTTTTATTTTATTTTTGTTTTTAAGGAAAGGTGCAGGCAGGAATGAAGGCAGGAAGAGCGAGGAAGAAGCATATCATTTTATTTAGTTGTTCACCTTGGTTTTTCCCCTGCACCCAGGTATTGAACTGGGAACCTTGAGAGGTATGGTGACTGCTCCTGGTAGACTAAACCACCAAGGTGTTACATTTTAAAAGTTTCAAGTTTATACACTGATAAACTGCCCCAAAATTTAGCTTTTGGCATGGCATGGGATTAGGGACATTTCGAGTCAAATCAGAAAGTGTTCATAATTTGACCATGTAATCCTTTTGAAAGTCTTGTTTGAAAGGACCTTGGAGAGGACCTGTCCTCCTTTTATGGACAAGGAAATTGAGACCCAGAGAGCGGAGTGTCTGACCCACGGTCACATAGGTTAACAGCAGTTCACCTGAGTGAGAAAACCTCCTGGCCAGCTTCTTCCACGACATTGTGCTATTTTAAATTATAAATTCTCGAATGTAACAGCCTAAGTCAAAATGTGAAGGAAGGGAACCTAATTTTAATATTTGAATTCTTTCCCTCTAACAAATTAATAATAACTCTCTTGTTGGTTGACTTTCTTCTGCCTCAGTTCAAGCATCCACCACCTCTTGCCTGACTCCTCACTAAGCTCCTGAAGCCACCCAGCATCCAGCTTGGTCTCCTTCCACCAGTTCTCCAAGGATACAGTATAATCTCTGATCTGAAAATCTGTTCCCTTCACAATGACCCTTCTTAAACTCTTGTTTCTTGTTTCCTTAGGATAAAGAACCAAATCCTGACAGTGTCCTTTCTAAAAAGGCCTGGCGAGTCTGAGTCCACTTCTCCATCCTACAGTTCCACAGGTCTCCTTCTTTCCTTTTTCTGTTTGGAATTCTCTCCTGCCAGGTCTTCAACTATGGTGCTCACAAACCCAGTTATGAAGTCTTGCCTTCTTTTCAAATTGATTTAGTCATCTCTTCCTTGGGGGAGTTTTCCCTCCTGGCTTAGTCTTTACCCCTCCTCTGCCAGGCCCCACCTCTCGAAGCATCCCCACTTACAATCTATGCTACTTAATGGCTCTTGGGCTCACATTTCTCTATCTTGTGGAGTCCATGAGGGGAAAATCACATCTTCTTTTTCCCACAATATGTGCTACGTTAGGTCCTAAATCAATATCTTTTTGGTAAACAAATGTATGCATTGTTGTTTTCTACTAATTTGTTTCATTATTTGTAGTTAGTAGCCTATCAAGGACCTCTGTTTCATTTATAAGGTTTTTATAAGTATGTAAAAGTCACTATTTATTTAAATATTAGCCATCAATTAGATGAAAACACAGAAGACATGTTAATCACATTTCAGGAAACAAAACATTGGTGCCAAGAGAAGAATCACAACTCTGAAAGTTCACAAGAACCTAATGATAAAATAAATGTGTCTTATACTGAAATTCAGTCAGTTCCAAAGAATGCCCTAGACAGAACTGATGGCTTGTCCATTTCTCAAGTCCCTAAAGTGAGTAAGCATGGTCTCAATATTTGCAGAGTTCATTGGTGGTAGAAATAGAGAATGCGCGTTTGACCTTCTCAGGCCACTTCCCCTGCTCCTATGTGGTATGAAATGATAAGATCTCTAACTTGTACCCTTTTCCTGGTATTAGAGTTGATCACTTAGAAGTTATTAAACTTAAGATAACAACTAATAAATTATTCCCCTTTCTAGTAATTGAACACGTTTTTGCTATCAAATTGCAGTGATTTTTTTTTTAGAGTTTTAAATCTGATTTGGTTCTTTTGATTCCACCAGTAGTCTGTTGCTGTTTTTTTTCTCAGTATATTATGTTGTAACTAAGACTACTGCTATAAACATGCACTTAAAATATCAATATACCCATTTCTGAGCACACTTTTCTCTACAACCAACCCTAGATGTCTCAGGGGTCTTTGTCAACATAGACCAGGGACCTGAAGAGTCATAGCTGTCACTGAGATCCCATCTAGTCATCTCCTGGTCCAAGTAAACTTTTCTAAACTTGATGACAGCTACCTATTCTTACATACATTGATGCATATCTCTAAGCCACCATTAATTGTACTGAATTGCCATCCTGATAGGTGAGAATGTAAAGCTTAAAAAAGACAACTTTTGAAAGAGTGTGGACACTGTCTCTAATATAAGCAATAATAAAATACCTGCTTTAAACATTCCTTGTCTCATGTATGCATTTATCTAATATAGGCTCTATCTGACTTAAGTGAACAGAAGTTGCCAGATGCGCGGTGAACTATGTATGAGGACCATTATAGCTTGTTTGTGTACCTCATTCCCCTGACCTTCCCTCAAAAAATTAAGAGGATTTTGCCTATTTAATATTTATTTACCAGCCTCTAAGGGGAGATAATTTTTTTATGCTTAACTTTGTTCTTTCCCCGTGTTAGCTTACTGCTCCCCCACCCTCACACAAACACCCACCGATTTGAATCTAGCTAATTTCCTTCCTTTTCAGTCCCACAATTTGGCTAAAAAGGGTGAATCTTGGGTAAAAAAAGATTACTAGAAATATAATCAGAATAGAAAATTTTGTGATCAGTTAATTTAAAACATTAGAAAATCTATTTCATTTTTGAATAATATTATTTCCAGATAAAATTGAGAGGAAGAGACTTGGTGTAATTTTAGAGAGTAATTATATTTGGTGGACGTCTTAGGGGCAGAACATTACCTCTTAAAAATCTCTGAAAACATTAAATGCATAAGAAAAAACAAACCAAAAACTATATTGCAGAAATATCTTGCAGTGAATTCATTATTCAGAAATATGTCTATTGTATTCTAATGCCATCCAATTAGATTTTCTTCCTGACAGGAGTTGGTTCCATCTAATAAATTCATTAAATTCTGTCAACGCTTACAAAATAAGACTTGCAAAACCTTGCTCAGTACTCCCATTACACCTCGTCAGTTCTCAAGCAGAAAAGACAGCATCAACAAAAATGCAAAGCCAAAAATTTTCCTCATAAGACAAAAATATATGAAGAGTCAGGAAGATTAATATTTTTTTCTTTTTTATGGATAGTCTTACACCCCTGGGGCTTCACTTTCAAACTAGCTAAAAATGAAAAGCTGAAAGTGTCCATAAATGTGCAGAATAATTAGTCTAGATGTACTGTAGTAGGATATTAAAGGTCAATAATTATTGTTGGGTGGAGTATTTCTTGTTAGATGCCAAACCATGAAGGCTCTGTCCATAGCCTGGCGTGCAGTTACATTTATAGACTCAGCGGGTGACAAGGAGGGCGCAGAAGCACCTTGGCTGTCTGTTTTCTGCCAGCAAACTTAAATGCTTAATTGCAAATTAATTTATTTATGTTTTTAGTGAATTCTTCTGACTGATACGAGATATCTATCAGAGTCAGATTTGTTTTTACAGTGAGTTTCAGATTTGGACTTTGAGCTGAAGACTGAATTTTCAAACTTGACCCATTAATTTGCCCCTTTCCCTGCTCCAGGAATCACCATGGCCTTGTTTCTACACTCTAGTGGTTTCCCACTTCTGCAACATGTGACCGTGTCTCTGACGGCCAACTGAACCCTGCATTCTGGACTCTCAGAGGGGTGAGAAATGGGTCTTGGAGGAAAGGAACAAAAGCATAATCCTCTTTTTATTTCAAAAGCACAGATAAGCACATAACATCTAAACTGACAAGTAGTGTATATATATATATATATATACATATATATATATATATATGTGATAGTAAAATTTCATTGAGGGGATTCTCTGCTCTGATTGTTTGTGTCTATTCAGAATTCATATGTTGAAATCCCACCTCCCAAAGGTGATGGTGTGATGGCGCTAGGAGGTCAGGCCTCTAGAGGTGATTAGGTAATAAAGGTGGAGCCGCACAAATGGGACTGACAGAAACTTATGATAGAAACTCCACAGAGCTCCCTGCTTATTCAGCCATATGAAATAGCCCATACCCTCACTACACCTGGATGCCTCAGACTCCTAAGAAACTTCTGAAACTGTATCAACCGTCTGTTTATAAGCCACCTAGTCTTAGTATTAAGTTACAGCAGCATGAGCTAAGACAAAAGTTTAGATTAGTTTTTAAAATGTCTAAAACTCCTCACCAGAGTACAAAAAAAAAAAAAAGAAAGAAAGTGGAGCACTGGTCTAGTCTAAAAAGCTCACTGAGAAAGGAAAGCTTTCCTTGTCTTTCATATTTAAGAAAAATGATATAAATTCATTAATTGTACTTCAAAGAGCAAGGAACGGGAATATTCATCATCCTACCCTTTAAGAATTGTTTTCTGCTGCTCGTAATGTGTGAACCTTATTTAGACATTGTTATGATCACTGAACATGGTGCACATTCATTTACAGATTCTAATCTGTTCCTATTCATTGTGCAAGCATTTCCATGTCAGGACATAGTCCTCATGATTTGTGAGTAAGAATCCTCCACCCAATCGATGATCCAGATTTCTTCTAAATATATCTGAGGTCAAGCAAGCTTACTATACAGCAAAAATAACTTGCCGATAGCATCTTCCTTGAACCTGTGTGCCTACATCTATGTTAGAAGGATTGACAGGTAGAAGGTATAAAGTTAATAAAGTCTTTTGTGAACAGTCTCTGGCTGCCAATCTTTACAGACCCAGGAGGGCACTGAAGGTGGGGCCAGACCTCGGCTGGGGCTTTTGGGCCTGTAAATGGCCCAGAAGTTCTTTCCTCTTTTTCCCACGTGCCTTCTCTCCTGTAATTTCTGATTCCAAACAGAAGGGGTCAGCTGTCAGTGTCAGACTGCACAATTTGCAAACCCCATTCATTTCACTTTTTCAATTGTATTTTTTGTTTAATTAATTTTTGGCCCCCAAATACCTCTTTGCACAACATCCTTTATGTTTTTTCCAGATGAACCTGCCCCCATTGTAAATATAATACACTTGGTTATAAAGATGTGATTGCTCCATATTTGACTGCTCACAGCTTTTAACATAGTCCCAAAAATAACAGGCAGCAGAGTAGGCCATGAATATTGTAAGACCTGCACTCTCTCCAGCTTGTATGAGCTGGAAATTGAGTGCTTTGAAAATTCATTCATTGCCATTTCTTTTTTTTTTCTTTTTTTTTTTTTTTTTAAGGAACAGTCCAAAAAAGAATGAAGGAGAATAGGCAGGTAGGCAGGAAGAGAGAGGAGAAAGAAGCATTTATTGATTCTATTTATTTATTTATTTGTTATTTAATTAATACATTTTATTACTGGCCCCAGGTTTTTACATGGCCTAAGTTTTCTGAGCCATAAGAGTGTGCGTACACCAATGTGAGATTCTTTTTTAAAAACTTTTTAAGTGTTTTATTTCAGTAACATTAGTTTTACAGAATAAAATGTGTGTAACTTCCCCATTTCTCAGGTATATGTCAGCATACACTAACTTCGATCAAAATACTATTGTCTTGGGGGGGGCCCTGCCATCCCTCCCCCGCCCCATTCCACTTGTCTTGTTCCCTATTGAGAACCTCGGCTCTATTCCGAGTGTCCAAGGGTTGGTTTGTATCATCTGTTCCTTTGTTTGGTCTATTCACATTTCGTCTATGAGTGAGGTCATCTGGTATCTATCTCTATGATTTTGACTTATTTAACTTAGTTTAAACTCCTCTATTCCAACCATGTTGATTCAAATGACAGGATTATATCTGTTCTATGGGCTGTATATATGTACCACATCTTCTCAATTCATTCATCTGATATTGGGCACTTAGGTAATTTCCAGTTCTTAGCTATTGTGAATAGATTGCAATAAACATGGGGATGCAATCATCTCTGCGGATGGTGCTTTTGTATCTTTTGGGTAAATACCAAGAAGTGGGATGGCAGGATCATACGGGATTTTTATATTCAGCTTTTTGAGAAAACTCCATTTTGTTTTCCAAAAGGAATTTGTATTCCCACCAACAGTTCAAAATAGTTCCATTTTCTCCACATCCTTGCCAACATTTGTTCTTTTGACTATTGGAGAATAGCTAACCTCTGAAGTGTAAGGTTGTCGTTATCATTTTGGTTTTGATTTGCACTTCTCTGATAGCCAGCAGTAGGAACATCTTTTTATGTGCCTATTGGTCATCTGTATATCAATTTCAGATAAATGTTTCTCCAGTTCTTCCCATTTTTTGACTGGAGTCCCTGTTTTTCTATTATTGAGTTTTATGAGCTCTTTGTATGTTTTGGATATTAAGTCCTTATCCAAAAAAATGGAATGCAAATAACTTCCCTCAGTTTGTAGGTTGTATTTTTGCTTTGGTGATTTTTCTTTCTGATGTGGAAAAGCTTATTAGTTTGATGTAGTCTCAATTGTTTATTTTTGTTTCTGCTTCTCTGACACTGGAGTTGAGTCCCTAAACACCTCTCTAAAGCTCATGTCATAGATTGTCTTTCTTATGTTGTCTTCCAAGAACTTTATGATTTCTGGTCTTATGTCCAAGTTTTTATTCCATATTGAGTTAATTTTGTGAATGGTGTTAGAGAGTGATTTGGCTACATTTTTTTGCATTGACTGTCCAGTTAGCCCAAGATCATTTATTGAAGAGACTTTCCTTTCTCCTTCATATGCTTTTGGCTCCTTTGTCATAGATTAACTATATGAGAGTGAGTTTCTGGTGACGCATTTCTATTCCACTGGTCTGTGCCTCTGTTATTATTTCAGTACCACATCATTTTGATCACTATCACTTTTTAATATACCTCAATGTCTGGGAGTGTAATCCCTTTGGATTCATTCTTTTTTCTCATAATAATTTTGACTCTTTGGGGTTGTTTGTTGTTCCACAAAAATTTTAAGATTTTTTTTGTTCTATTTCCTTGAATAAGGCCATGTGATTTTAATGGGAATTGCATTAAATTTGTATATTGCTTTAGGTAAGTAAACCATTTTAACAATGATGATTCTTCTTAACCACGAGCAGGGGATGTTTTCCATTTCTTTATGTCCTCCTCTATTTCTTTTAATAAGGACTTAGAGTTTTCATTGTACTGGTGTTTCACCTCCTTTATAAGTATATTCTAAGATATTTAACTTTTTTTCCTTCTAATTTAAATGGTGTTATTTTCTTGATTTCATTTTCCTCTAGCATATTTGTGTACAAAAATGCAATGGAATTTTTGTTTGTTGATTTTTGTAGTCTGATTATAGTTGATTTTATATTTGTTGATTAGTTCTAGTAGTTGTATGACAGCATTATGGTTTTCAATATAGACAATCATGTCTTCTGCAAAGAATGATAGTGTTACTTCCTCCATTTCTATTTGGATTCCTTTTATTTCCTTTTTTTGCATAATTGCTCTGGCTAAGATCTCCAGTACAATGTAAAACAGCAATGGTGAGAGTGGACAGCCTTGAACTGTTCCTGACCTTAGAGGAAATGCTATCAATTTTTGCCATTGACTATGATATTAATTGTGGGTTTACCATATATGGTCTTTATTATGTGGCAATATGTACCTTCTATCCCCAATTTATGCAGATTTTTTTTTTTTAATACATTAATGGGTATTGGACCATGTCAACGGCTTTCTCTGCATCTCTGGATATGATCATGTGGTTTTTCTCCTTGCTCTTGTTGATATGGTATATTGCGTTAACAGATTTAAATATGTTGAGGCATCCTTGCATCCCCGGGATAAATTCCACATGGTCATGATGGATGATTCTTTTGATGAAGTGCTGAATATGGTTTGCTAATATTGTGTTGGGAATTTTTGCATCTATGTTCATTAGAGATATTGGTTGTAACTTTTGTGCATGGTGACATTTCAGTTTTTGGTATCAGTGCAATGCCAGTCTCATAGAAAGTGCTTGGAGGTGTTGCATATTTTTCAATATTTTGAAAGACCTTGAGAAGAATAAATATTAGTTCTTCTCTGAAGGTTTGGTAAAAATCATGAGATATGCCATCTGCTCTGGGCTTTTATTTTTAGGGAGACTTTTGATTATCTCTGCAATTTCTGTTCTTAAGATTGTTCTGCTGATGTTTTCCAATTCTGCTAGTTTCATTCTTGGTAGACTGTAGTTTTCTAAAAATCTGTCCATGTCCTTGAAGTTGTCCACTTTATTGGCATATAGCTTTTTATCGTAGTTTCTTACAATGTTTTTTATTTCTGCGGTGTCTGCTATAACTTCTCCCCTTTTGTTTCTGATTCTAGTTATGAGAACTTTCTCCTTTTTTTTCTTTGTGAGTCTAGCCAATGGCTTGTTAATTTTGTTTATTTTTCAAAGAACCGAATTATGGTTTCATTGATTACCTGGATTTTCTTTTTGTTTTCTATTTCATTTTTTCTGCTCAAATGTTTGTTATTTTCTTTCTCCTACTGATTTCTGGTATTAAAAGTTCTTTTTCTAATTGTAATGTGGGTTAAAGAATTTATTTTTGAATTTTATTGTTTCTTGAGGTAGGCCTGGATTGTAATGAACTTCCCTCTTAGTACTGCTTTCACTGCATCTCCTAGATTATGTAGCTCGTGTTTTCAATCTCATTTGTCTCTAAGTATTTTTTAAGTTCTTTGAATCGTCTTTTACCCATGAGTTGTTCAGAAGCATACCGTCTAGTCTTCAAATGATTTGGGGACTTCCAGCTTTATTTTCATGGATGATTTCTAGTTTTAAGTCATTGTGGTCAGAGAAGATTCTTGGTATTATTTTAATCTTTGTAAATTTGGTGAGAGATGTTTTGTGTTCTAACATATCGTTGAGAATATTCCATGTGCACTGGAGAAGAAAATGAAATCTATAGTTGCTGAAGTGTTTGTTATATGTCTATTAGGCCTATCTGTTACAAATGGTCATTTCGAATTGCTGTTTCTCTTTCAATTTTTTGCTTGGCTGATCTGTCCGTTGATGTAAGTGGGAAGTTGAAGTCTTCTACTATTATTGTGTTTCTGTCATTGTCTCTCATCAATTCTAATAATACCTACTTGATATATTTTGATACTCCTTCATTTGGTGTGTATATGTTATTAAGTGTTTTATCTTCTTGCTGAATTGATCCCTTTAATCATTATATAATATCCAGCACTGTCTTTTGTTATGCTTTTTAGTTGGAAGCCTATTTTTTTCAATATAAATATGGCTGTTCCTGCTTTTTTTTCTTTCTTGGTTGCATTTCGACTGTGGATTATCTTCCAACCATTGATTTTCAACCTATGCTTATCGTCCTTAACTACACAAGGAGGTTGGGTTATGCTTTTTAATCCATTCAGCCACTTTGTGTAGTTCAATTGGTGAATTTAGTCTATTAATGTTTAGGGTAATTATTAGTTTGAAACTTTTTATTGTCATTTTATAATTTGTCTTTTGTTATTGTTACAGATAGTGACTTGTTCTTCTCCTCTTCTTAGATTGGTAGGGTGCAGTTATGTTTTGATTGGTTTCCCTTTTTGTTTTCTTCTTTTTTTCCCTAGTGATGTGTTGTGATATTACCCTGAGGTTAGCATCATGTTTATTTCCTGTTTTTATTTGAAAGTAGATTAGTTTTGCACTCATTCTAACTATTCATAATTTTAGCTTTCTATACTCATCCTCACTTTTTATATTTTGTTGTCTTACTTTTTTTAAAACTATGGTTTCTTTACATTTTATTAGTGTTTCCTTTAGTATTTTTGTAGAGTTGGTTTCGTGGACATAAATTCCTTTAACTTTTGTGTATTGACAAAGTTTTTTTTTTTTTATTCTCAGAGCTAACTGATAATCTTCCAGGGGTGTAGTATCCTAGGTTGAAAATCCTTTTTTTTCAGCACTTTGAATATAGCATGCCATTCCCTTCTGGCCTATAGAGTTTTAGTTGGGAAATCCACTGGCAGTCTTATGGGGACTCCTTTGTACATGACTCATTTTCTCTAGCTACTTTTACTATTTTTTCTTTAGTGTTTTTTTTTTTTTGCCACTTTGATGACATTGTAACTAGATGTAGGTATTTTAGGATTTCTTTTGTTTGGAACTTGTTGAGCTACTTGTATCTGAACAGTTGCCTCATATGTCATGTGAGGGAAGCTCTCTGCTATTATTTCTTCAAATACAGTTTCTGCCCTGTTTTATCTCTTCTCCTTCTGGGATCCCTATGTTGCAAATGTTGCTCCTTTTGTTGCTATCCCACAAGTCTGGAATGCTTTATTTATTTCTTTGCATTCTTTTCTTTTTTTCTGGTATGCTTGAGAACAAGCTGAAACCATTCATACATTACAACCTGTATGCCTATTACTTTTTAATTAAAAGAAAATCTTACAGTTCTATTTTCTTTAATTTTTAAAATTTAATATTTGTTGAGGTAACTTTGATCTACAAAATAATATACAATTCTTTCCAGTCATGAGCATAATATACCTTTCTCTCTCTTTGTACCTTCTTCTATTTCCTTTAAGGAAGTTTTAGAGCTTTCATTGTTAGAGTCTTTCATCTCTTTTGTTAAGTACATTCCAGGTGTTTAATTAATTTTGTTTCTACTGCATAAAAAGGACAGTTTTCTTGATTTCATTCTATTCTACTGTATTTTTTTGCATATGAAAAGGCAATAAATTTTTGTATATTAATTTTCAGTCTGCTACTTTACTCATTGATCAATCCCAGTAGTTTTTTAATGGAATTTTTAGGGTTTTCAACATATATCATCATGCCTTCTATAAAAAGTAATAGATTGACTTCCTCTTTTTTGATTTGGATTAATTTTATTTCTTCTTGTCATATTGCTCTAATACCTCAATACAATGTAAAATTGCAGTGGTGAGAGTGGACAACCTCTTCTTCTTGACCTTAGAGGGAACGCTTTCAGTTTTTCACCATTGAGTATGTGTGCTTATCACATATAGCTTTTATTATGTTGAGTTATATAGATATTTTTTATAATAAATGAATGCCATATCTTGTCAAAATCTTACTCTACATTTTTGATAAGATCATATGATTTTTGCCTTACTCTTGTTGATGTGGTGTACTACATTATTAGATCTGCATATTTTAAACCATCTACTTTGTCATGATAGATGATCCTTCTGATCTACTTTTCATATCAGTGTAATGTTGGCCCAATAGAAAGTACTTGAAAGCATTCCCTGTTCTTCAAATTTTTGGAAAAGTTTGAGAATAATTGATATTAATTATTCTCTGAAGGTTTGCTAAAACATACTAGCAAAGCCATATAATCCTGGGCTTTATTTTTAGGGAGACTTTTATTTTCTTCTTCAGTTTCCTTACTTATGATAGTCCTATTTAGGCTTTCTGTTTCTTCTTGATTCAGTCTTGATAAACTGTGTGTTTTTAACAATATTTTCAAGCTCTTGAAATTATCCATGTATCTGTGTGTAGTAGACTCTTAAGACGTTTTGCATTTCTGAGGTATGCATTGTAACTTCCCCCCCTTTTATTTCTGATTCTAGTTGTAAGAGTTCATTTCTTTTTTCTTTTCACAGTCATAGGTCTGTCAATTTTGTTTATTTTCTCAAAGAGCCACCTTTTGGTTTCATTGATCATATCTAGACTATCTTTTTTATTTCTGCTCAAATTTTTGTAATTTCTTTCTTCCACTGGTTTTGGCTTCAAATGTACCTTTTCTAGGTGATTTAGATGTAGATATAGATCACTTACTTGTGATTTTTCTTGTTTCTTGAGGTGGACCTGCATTGGAATGAACTTTCCTTTTAGTACTGCTTTTGCTGTATGGAGAATTTCTGGTAGCTCATGTTTTCATTTTCATTTGTGGTCAAGTGCTTTAAAATTCTCCTTTGATTTTAAGAGTCATTCAGAAGTGTGTTGCTTAGCTTCCACAAATTTTGGAAATTTCCAACTTTCTTTTCATGGGTGATTTCTAATTTTAAGTCATTGTGATTAAAAATGTCTGGTAAAATTTCAATCCTTGTAAATTTAAGACATTTTTTGTTTCCCAACATATAATCTATCCTTGAGAATGTTTCATGAACACTTGAGAAAACTGTGAATTCTGCAGTTTTTGGATGAAGTGTTTTGTATAAGTCTATTTAAAACATCTGTTCTCATTTGTCACTTAAAGCTGTTGTTTTCCCGTTAATTTTACGTCTGGTTAAAGTGTATATTGCTCTAAGTTGGGTGCTGAAGTATCCTATTATTGTATTGTGGTCAATGCTTCTCTTTAGTTCTATTAGTAACTGTTTTATGTATTTTATGTCTTCCTGATGAATTAATCCCTTAATCATTATGTAGCATCAATCTCTGTCCTTTGTTATCTTTAGTTGGAAGTCTATTTTATCTGATATAAGTGTGGCTATCCCTGCTTGGTTCCCTTTTTTTTTTTTTTTGGAGGTGGGGTACATTTGATGGTAGGATTGTCTTACAACCATTGACTTTGAACCTGTGTTTGCTTTTGAAAGCAGATGAATCTTCTGAATGCAACAGAAAGTTTTTTTTTTTAAATCTATGTAGCCACTTTGTGCCTTTTGGTTGGTAAGTTATGTTGATTATTGAGATATAACTGTTTATTGTTATTTTGTTAATTGTTTTCTGGAGCTGTTGCAGAGAGCATCTTTGTTCTACTATTTTTCCTCTTAGGTGATTTGAAAACAGCTGTGTTAAGTATGGTTGCTCTTTTAATTTTCTTCTTTTTTTTACTTTGGAGTTATATTTGAGGTTATTTTGGATTTTACACAAAAGGTTCTATGCTTAGAGCCTCTTTTTTACTTGGAAACATTAGCCTTGTTCTCATTCTAACAATCCACACTTTTGCACTCCTCCTCTGAGGATTTTATATTTTCATGTCTTACTGCTTTTACGTGGGTTACTTTTCATTTTATAGAGCCTCCTTCAGTATTTCTTGTAAAACTGCTTTCCTGGTCATGAGTTCCTTTAACTTTTGTTTGTTTGTAAGTTCTTTATCATGGAATAATATAGCAGGGTAGAGTATCTTTGGTTGAAAATCTTTTTCTTTTTAGCACTTTGAATATTTCATACCATTCCCTTCTGATCTGTAAATTTTTAGCTGAGAAATCTGCCTGCATTCTTATAGGGGCTCTTTTCATGTAATAAATTTTTCTGTAGCTGCTTTTGAGATTATCTTTATCTTGTATCTAAAAAAATTTTAATGCCATGTATTGCTGTAGGTTTCTTTTGTTTGGAGATCCTTGAGCTTCGTTGGTCAGGAGATCTGTTTCCTTCCACAGGTTAAGGAAATTTTCCGTTATTATGACTTTAAATACAGTGTACTGCCTCATTAGTTCCCTTTTCGTCTTCTGACACTCCTGTGATGCCAGTGCTGCTGTTCCCCTTGATATCAACCCATCATTCTTGTATGCTGTCTCTTTTTTTTTTTTTCTCTTGATGGCTTGCTGAAGTGCATTCAACTGTTCTATTTTCTGTCAGATTCTACTGGTGGCTTCCTCCAGCCTACTCCATGTCCCTCTATTGTATTCTTTAACTTAGATATTGTGTTCTTCAGCTCCATGAATTCTGTTTGAACTGTCTCATATTTTCTCTTTCTCTTTTGTAGTTCTCTTTTTGTTCCTCCATTGTTTTCTTGATTTCAGTGAGTGTGATTATTACTGTTACTTTAAAATCTTCATCTGGTAGTTTGCTTAAGTTTGTTGCACTCAGATTTTCTTTAGGGTTTTGTTTTGTTTCATCTTTTCAGATATATTTCTTAATCTTTTTGATCTTCTGAGCATTCTCTTTACTATTATCTTCCTGATGTAATGGTCTTGTTTTAGGTTGTTGAACTGCACAGAATAGACCCGAGTGTTTGTCTAGAATTCTGCATTTTCTTTAGTTGTGTGATCTCAATACTTGTCAAATTTTTTGAAGCTCTAAGGTGACCCCTGTGTTGAGGACTGAGAGTCCAACCTGCAGTGTTCAAGTGAACATATGGAATGCAGAGGCTTTGCGCGGAGTCGGAGGTATGAATAGCAAAGCTTATGGAGAGATTCCCAAGAGGTGTGGGCCTTGTCCACAAACAGGTCACAGTCCCAACACAGCCCACAGGAGAACAAAAAGCTGTTTTTAGTGGAGTGCACTCCCTTGTGAAAGTCTTTCATTCCTTGCTGGCAGTCCCAGCAAGGGGGCAGTAAACATGCCCTGAGGGTCTGAGTGCAGAGTTTTAGGAGGTAAGGAGCAGATAGGAAGTTATATTGCTACAGCTGCATTCTGACAGGAGCTGCCATTTTGATGGCTCTCTTCTAGTTGTTTTTCCCATGAGAAGGGAAAAATGGATTATAACTGGCAGGGAAATAGTCAACTATCAGCTTGAGTGCTTCTTGACCTGGCTGATTATCCTGGCTACCTGTTATAAAGAAGCCGTTAGAGCAGACAGTTATGTACCAGAATGGTAATGGTATAATGAGAGAATGGGGCTGGGAGTGGGATGGCTTTCTCACAATGCTGGCCTCCATTGTAGGCATGGTGAGAAAATAGAGTCTCAGTTCATAGGGACACTAGCTTTCCATCCTGCACTGAGGCTCTTGTTTCAGGGACTGAGAGTAATTTCCCAGAAATGGGAGCACTCACTGTGGGAGAAAGTCCTTGAGCTTTGGGAGAGTGCTGGCTTTGCCGGTCTATCCCTTAGCCCAAGAATATGCCAACAGGGTGGTATGTGCTGAGATAGACCAGCTTCTCCTACCTTTTATGGGGATATATGTCCCTTTCCTTTATGGGGATATTGGTTCCATTTCTTTCTAAAGATAGTGTTTTCTTGGTTGTGCTATGGGGAGGTGGTGAACTTGAGTTCTTAACAGCATGCCTTGTTGATACTGGATCTCTATCACTGGTAGTTTGATTTCCTTTCTCCTATTTCCTAAATTCTAGAATATTCTTCAACACACTATCCATTTATACTGACTCTTGATAAAAAAAAATCATACTGAACTTTGCCTTATTACTAAAACCTTCCTGGCCATGATTCACTCTTGGGAAATCTATAGCACAGCTAACTTGTTAATATGAAGAGAACATTTTGACCTGCAGTGTTGTCAGATATCTTACTGCTTCAATGCTTGAATCTATACCGTAGCTGAGCCATGTGAGCCATGCAAGACCGGTGATGCAAGACAAGTCACGCCTCTTTATAAATTAAAGCTTTCCACCTGACAGTCATCAACTTCTATGATTATCTGTGCTGATAACATAGATTCATTTGCCTTGCCTCCTTGAATAGATTTCAGTTTTAAGTGCAAATATAGTTATTTTTAAAAATGTTAGTAACTTCTGAAGATGATGCAATAGATCACCATTACTGCCGTCACCTCCATCATTGTCAGCACCTCCACCAGCAGCAGCAGCACCACCATCACTGTCTCCTTTATCACCATCAGCAGCAGCAGCAGCATCAACAACTCAGTGTCTTAGTCATGCAGCCTTCTAGAACAAAAATAGTGTACACTATAGATTGGGTGATTTAAGCAATAAGCACTTATTTTTCATAGTTCTGGAGGTTGGGAAGTCCAAGATCAAGTACATGGAAACTATAGCAAGGGTGAAGGTTAGCTTTCTAGTTCACAGATGTTCATGTTCTCACTGTGTCCTCACTGTGGTGAAAGAGCTCTCTGGGGTTTCTTTTATAAGGGCACTAATTTCACCATGGAGTTCCATCTTTATGACCTACCACCTCCCAAAGTCTCTAACTTTGGATATTAAGTTTCAATATTTGAATTTTGATGGCACAAAAACATTCAGTCTATAGTACTCAGTGATATCAATAAGTTATTCCATAGAAATTTTGAAAATATTGAAACGGAATTGCAAAATAAGCTAATAACAAAGGAGAAAGTACTGCATCCTCCACCAAGCCCTGGAAAACTTGGGCTTGCCTAGTTGGTCTTGCTCATCTTTGATTTTATGATAGATATCATGGAGCAGGAAACTCCAAAATCCACATGATGGCAACTAGCAATTCAAGGTACTATTAGTGATGCAGTATCATTTAATAGTCCATCCAAGTCTTTGACCTGTGAAACTGTACCTCACAATCTTCTGTAAAGTAGCTTTAGTTACTAGGGCTTAGATGTTTGATCCACATAAAATATCGACCTGTTAACAAGCATGATTACTGAGCTTACTTGAGTCAGGTCAATTAGAGCTTCCCAGTGAATTCTTAAATGACAGTCTGACTGCATTCAAACCCCTAGAAGGAGCTATTATCACATAGCTGTTGAGTGAGTGTGGCAAGAAAAGCCTACAAGACCTGTGATCCAGAGATCTCATTGTTTCCATTTCTTATATTAGGGTTTTGTGTTCTTCACAGAGAAAAGAGATTATACAACACATTAAATAAAATCATTATTCCAGAGATCTCACCAAATCCTACCTAACGTACATCTTGGTCATCACAGGAGATGATCATACATGCCAGAACTTAGTATAGTGAGTAAAGGACTAGTTTGATAAGGGCCCAGTGAATGTCTGATGCTTTCCTCCTCTATTCACAGGGAAATCCCCTTTGGTCTATGACAGTACTTCTCCCCAAAAAACAAGTATACTTGATTGTATAACTGCCTAATTTTTACATATTTACAAATGCAGCACCATGGACAAGTGTTCTGACCTATAGGAGGGAATTCCAGTTAACTCCGGTGAGTTCCACACTTATTACGTACAAAGTTTGATGCTAGGCCCATTTAAGTGATTAATTGCTTATACTGATTTGTAATTTTTAATTTTAAGAAAAAAAGAGAAATTTAGACTAAATCTTTGCCCATGACTCTGAGTGTCAGTTCCTCTAATAAGCAGTGCCTGTCCTGGAGTGCCCTCTTTGAAAGAGCATCACACAGTGCAGCAGAGCATAGAGCGGCCAAAAGCCCCTGTGCTTCCCAGAGCCCCTCCTCTCTATCAGAGCTGCAGAAGGGAAATGCAGACAGGAAGCACATGTCTGACTTTGACAGCAGCCCAAACACTGTGCAACTCAGGAACATTAACTCATCTGAAGGCTCTCCAATTATATGAAATTATCATCCCCATTAAATTCCAGCCACTGCCATTAAATATCATTAGGGCTAAATCTGTTCTCTGATCATATCCTGAAGGAGTGGATTTCCCGAATAAGCACCTCCCAATTAAAGAGAGGAGTCTTATATCATAAAGCCTAAAGGATATTCCCTCAATAGTCACTTAATTACCATTTCTGCAAAGCTTCCATCAGGTTGAGTGCAAATTGTTTGCAAAGTAATTGAATAAGTTCAGCAGACAGTCAGAAAGAGGGAGGTACATTCATAGTTATGCGTTCAGGTAATGAATTCTTCAACAAAATTCTGGGCTCCATAGAATATTTCTCATAGTTCTAAATACTTTTTGCAGAATCTGCTCCTGTATGGAGTTACAGTTAATCCTGGGGCATCTTGTATAAGGCAGCTTATGAATCAGTGCAAAGCATAAATTCAGCTCCTAGACTGCTTGTCAATCTACATTTTGACACAGATCCTACATTGCTTTCTCCAAGCAGTGTACTCCCTGGGTGCATATCACTAGTTCTTATACTACTTATACTTTTTTTTACATTTCTTACAGCACTTATTACTGTGTCTTGCATAGAGTAAAGCACTCAAAAGACTTTTAAGAGTGATTAAATTATGAAGTCAAATTTGAGATTTTAAATCTGAGAATTAAGAAATAAAAAAGCTAAGCCACTTTCTGGAGTGGCATTATACCAAGATGATTCTTGAAATACCAAAAAAGAAAATGAACTTTTTGGCAAACACTACAGAAGACTATAACTCAGCAGCTTATTATAATGTAGAGTTGGATTTACACAAGTCAAATGAGATCTCCATAAACAGAGTTACTAGTAAAAGTATAATACAACACAACTCGCAAATCTGGGTATCCCAAAGGCAAATCAAATTCAAGATTCTATACCAGGACTCACGATTTTTCCTTTCAAATCTGAGATTCCTCTTTATTTTCAGGCTATTATTGGTGTCACTATTTACCCAGTGTCTCTATGCCAGATATCTGAATCCTGAACATTTCTTCACCTTCTTGATGCCTCCAACTCATTTCCCATTGCATCTCTTCCCACACATTGTATGCACTGGCCAACAGTAGCTTTCGTGACCGCTTCAGAAATCTACCCAAGTGTAGCCTGTCTTTTCTATCTTCATCACCAACGTGTTAGTCTGGAAGCAAATTATCTTTCACCCAGATGATTCTGCAGGACCCTGCATACCTCCATCTTTCCTTTAGTCATCATTCCCCCTCTTCCTCAGTTAAAAAAAAGAGCTAAAAAAATCCTGCTTGCATTACTCTCCCGAGTTTAAATCAAAATCCAGTTAAAAGACAAACTAAAATCCATTGTCTTTAAGTTGTCATCAAAACCTTTACAATCCCACCGGGACATGTTCTGGTATCAGTCTCATCTTTACCAATGGCAGGGCAGCCCACTCTCCCCAAAAGGACCCTTGATTATGATTGAGGGAGGTCAGCAAAGAAATTATTTTCTCATATTTTCTTATAATTCCAGCAGGAAACCATTTTCAGAGGTATGAAATGTTCCGTTTCTCTTATGCAGATTTTTATATTTTATAAGAAGGGCGAAAGGCAGGAATAAAGACAAACAATCAGGCAGGGAAAGAGAGGAGGAAGAAGCATTTATTTATTTTTATTCAGTTGTTCATCTTGGTTGTTCCTCTGGTCCTGTATCTTGATGGCAGGTCCTTGGAATGGATGTGGATTGTGTTTGGTGGCCTTCACCACTAGGCTACCAGGGTGAATCTGTTCGTGTATATTTTTAATGGGACTTTTACTACAGGGTGTGGCTTTTTTCCCCCCTAAATACTCATTCTTAAGCAATCAGAGAACACTCCAGACCTTGATGGCAGACTGGGCATGCATGTTACTCTTGGCCCCACTACCTGCTTGCTTGCCTGTGTGTATAAGGGACACCTTTTCTTCTTGGATGTAGTGCATAGGACTAGCAGACACAGTTCCTTGTCTAATCCCTTTTTCAGCAGATTTTTCTATCTTCTTTTTGCTTAAAGCAAATTATTAAGAAATAACTTATATACCATTCGATGCATACATTTAAAATATAAAGTTGGATGACTTTTTTTACTTTTTCTCTCATGAAACCCACACCCTTTTTAAAATATAGAACATTTCCAACTCCCATGCCAGGCAACCACTCATCTACTTTCTACCACATTTTTGTCTCTTTTAGAACATCATATGAATGGAGTCATACGGGATGTAGTTTTTTGTTCCTGATTTCTTTCAGTTAGTATGTTTTTGAAATTTACCATGTTACTGTGTGGATTGGTGGATCATTGCCTTTGTGAAAGTAGTATTTCCATGTATGGCTGTATCACATTGTTTATTTAGCCACTTGTAGAGAAACATTGGGATATTTTAATTTTGAAGACTAGGCAATGTGTAGCTTGTAGAAAGAGAAAAATAGCTCAGGTTCATTTTGAATTCTAATTAAGAGGTACAGAATTTTTACCTGAAGTAATTATTGATTCTGTCTTTTCTATTTTGAAAAATTTAATATAGTAATCTGATTACCAGCATTATTTCCTTATACTACAACATATCTTTATGTATATCTATATAATTACTTTGAAATAGCAACACCAATATTATTATTAAAAATAAAACTGCATAATATAATTATATTTAAAATACTCTTTAAGGTATATCCCAATTAAGTGTATGTACAGTTAAATATGCATGCTTCATATGAAATAGCTTTTTTCTTGCGTGACATTTTTCAGCCACATGACAGAATTAGACTTATTTGCTTCATTGTGTCTCTAAAGTTTTTAAATTGTATTTTTACTGTGTAGTATTTGGTTACATAAAATGTTTATTTGGTTCCAAAATCAATTCTATATAATAATGCTGTTTCAGAAAGATCTAGTTTCAGTCTTTTTCCCCCCATAATTAATTTTATTGGCTATTTAAGAATATGTGAACATATTTGAATATCTATTGATACTTTTCCTTCTTTGCTACACCAGATGCAAACCTTACTCTTCATCTTACTGGTATGTCCAGAGACAGTTCATCTTCCTGATTTCATTTATAGCATCTTCATTGTATAGAAATACTATAGTTAATTCAACCAAATAGTCCACTGATGGACATCTGGGTTGTTTCCAGCCTTTGGTGATTAGAAACCATGCTTCACCCAAGAATACAGAACAAACAGAATTTCATATCTTGCCAGTGTCTTTGGGATTGTCTTCCTGAAATGTTATTGCTGGCTCAAAGAGTAAATCTACAAATCCTTTTCTATATACCGCCAACTTTCCTTCTATGGGTGCTGCATTGCATTCACACCATTGGTATACAAAGTGGCACTTGTCCCCATAACTTCCCCATAAGAGTGTGCTGTCAAACATTTTGATGCTACAAGTCCTGTAGTTGAGAAATGGTATCTATCTCTGTGTAGTTTGAATTTATATTTTGACCAGTTGCCCTTTTGATTTGGAACTCATCATATTTTTCCCTGTACACTTATACACATATCTGAAGATATTTTATAATTAACTTACACACATATCTGAAGATATTTTATAATTACCTGGATCTTTTAATCCCACTTTAATAGTAATAATTTCAACCCTCCAGAATACTCCACTCCCTTAGCACTGCACTGTGGGCAAAATTTCAGCATGTAATTCTAGTTAACTCCTCCTTCCATGGAGAACCAAACTTAACCAAAGCTAGTTATCCTGGATTGACAATATTCTGGGATGGAAGCAGTTTAAAATTCACAGGCATAATCCTTTAGAACTTTCCAGAGCATGTTTTTCAAAAATTATAGATGCCATCACTTTTATCCTGGATTTTTCCATTCTTGCTCAGAAGATGCCATTGTAATGGATTCCATTATTATGGAAATAAATCGTCAAAATACAACAGATCATCACATTTAGCAGTCCTAATACTTAGACTTTGAGTTCCTAGAACTGTTACCTGAAGGATGTAAGGTGGTACTCATCATCTATGCTTATTATGCTTTTGAGAACACCTCCTAGTCAAATTCTTCTTTCAACCATAGACTCATATTTGGTGGAGAAAAAGTTAAAATTATAAAATTCTGCTACCATGGTGGCAGAATGAGAGTAATTGTGAATGAGAATTTTGCCAAAGCATTACCACAAAGTAGAAGTCAACCTCTCTTGATTTTTCCTGCTGACTCTTTCTGGGAAACTCAGCAAATGTGGCATGGACCTCAAAAAGAAGACCAAGTCCTGGAAACTCACACAGCAATACAGACGCTGACAGGAATTGACGGCTGACCGGACCTCCAAGGACTTGCCCACAATCCCTCCCTCAGGCCAGTGCTGTGTTCTACCTTACACTGTCCTCTAGGAGTATTACGCTCTGGAGCCAAAACTATCACACTTTCCACAAACAAACTTTGTAATATCTTAGTGTAATTGCACCAAGTATGTTGGGAAATTCAATATCAGGGCACACCCAGTGGTCTACTTAAAATATCAGCAAGAAAGACAAAAATTCACTCCCAGGTGGCAAAAAGCCATTTCAGTTCTCAGAGATTGTGCTCAGTCATCATCTAAAAACTAAGTGGAAATATGCACAAGGTACAGTGGAGATGTTGAAGATGGTTCAGTCAGAATGGGCACACTGGTCTCAAGGGCTTAGAGGTCTAACCTCAGGTTTACCTTAGGAGGAGCAAACAAGCAGAGGAAAGATATGGAGTCCCCATTTAGATCCAGATGACTATGCAAAGAGTAGTCATAAAAACTCAGACAGTGAGTTGGCAGCAAGTGACATTTTCCCCATAAAAAATTTTATGAGAGGAGGCAGATCTCCAAATACTGTGTGAGAGTGCCGCCAAGCAAAGAATGGTCTGTGCCTTGACTTATGAGTACCAACAACCACACATTCTCCACTTTCCTCCCAGGGAGAAACATTTACTCTGAGATGACTGTGGGTTAGATGAGCTGAGAATATGATGGATTAAGCTAAAAGGTGTTCATAGATAAGGCAAAACAGAACAACAAAGTTCCTGTTTATTGAGGTTTGGCACAAGTCAGCGGGATATTTTTGACCCCGAGCAGACATCACCAAACCTCAAAGGTTGTTAACAATACCAACTATTTGCCTTAACATTTTGATAAAGACCTCCCATAGTGGTAAAGCGGTAATCTTTATGATATATTCTATCTGGTGTACAAGTTATATAAAATATGGACTAGAGGAACTGTGTTAAAATTTTATCTACCTGGATGTGTGCCAAAGTATCTAGAATATTTAGTTGAATTACATCACATTACAATGAGTGCAATGACCTCATCTGTTTATATGTAAGAATAGCAGCTTAATATGGTGTGACACTAATGTGGAGACTATACAACAGCCTTTCAAGCCCTAACACGAATGTAATGACCAGGGAGTCCTGTTAAAATGCAAATTCTGATGCAGCAGGTCTAGAATGAGACTGAGATTCTGCATTTCTGTTAAGCTCCCAGGGTATGTGATAAAACTAAGACATAGCTGGTCCATCGTGAACATCACAATGGTCCATTGTGAGTAGCAATACTATAAAATATCTCAAATGGTAGAACTCAAAGATATAATAGTTGTTCTGCTTCCAGAGTGATCGTAAGAATGTGTATTTAAAACTGTTGCTTTTCTTCAAAATAGTCTTAAATTCTTTCTTTTAGAAAGTTGCTTTATAGACATCTTTGTAATGTATTCTAATATAAGTTCTAGTATTTTAAAGTTAATGCTTTCTCTTAAGTCATGAATGTATCACCTGTAAGCATGGATCTCCACATTCCAGAAGAATACTTTTTTTCTGCTAAGAAACATGGGAAAGTGGATCAGAGACTTTTGTAAGTCATTGCCTCTTCTAAGCTTTGTACGAGTAACTTGGAATCACTATTTTGTTTTCTTATCCAAGGGTGATGACCTCCCTATTGCCTGATGAATTATTCTTATTTTAAAAAATTACATCAGTTTCCTTGTAGCCAAAATTTAACGCATGTCATTGAAAACAGAACATGTTTCTCCTGGCATTCATGGAACATGCTTCAGACACCTGAACAGAGACAACTTAGCTCTGAAAAGATTATAATGAATGCAGTGACAGCTAGGGAGAGATGGTCCATTTTTAATGTAGTAACCCTCAGTTTTGGAAAAACAGATAATAAACATCTATTTCACTAACTTTTTATAAGGACAATTTTTTTCAGAGTAGTTTTAGGCTAATAAATGAGAAGAATTACAGAGATGCCACTCAGACACCCTGCCTCATACATGCATAGCCTCCCCATTACCAATATCACTCACTAAAATGGTGGATTTTTTTGTAAAAGTTCAATCTGTATCAATACATAGTAAATCACTCAAAGTCTGTAGTTCATATTGCTATTCAATTTTAGTGTTGGGCAAGTATATAATAATATGTATCCACCATATCATGCAGAGAAATTCACTGCACTAAAAATCCTCTGTGCTCTATTCATATTTTCTCTCTCCTCACCCGACTCCATGCAACCACTGAGTTTTAGTATTTCCAGAATGTACTGCAGTTGGAATCCTACCTCTAGGTCTCTCTTTTTTTTTTTTACTTACTGTTTCATGCAGATAAAGTAACAATATGTGTAGAAGGAGTGAGGAACTCTTTACAGAGATACATGTTTTCCTCTGGAGATTTTGATGTGGCAAGTAAAAGGCTCCAGCAGCAATGATTTTTTAGCATGGTTAACATCAGAGTGAGGGTTGCTACAAAGATGAACCAGATTAAGCAACAAAAGGAAGCTTGAGCATCTCTGAGTTGCTCCATCATCCATTTCTAGTAGGGATGAGTGACTGGGAAGATGTCGAGGTTCTCTGTCACTATAAACACGTGGAGAGTAGAATTTTCATAGCTTTCATTCATTAAGAGAAATTAAGAAACAAGTTAAATGGAAGATACATATGTTTGGCCATTTTTTTAATTCTAATGTCTTAACAATTGTTAAACTAAGTCATGGCAGAAGTATCCATGACTACTTTTTTAAATGAATAATTAAATCTAATTTTAGAAAATATTAGAATGCACTAATTATTAACTTTATTTTATAGTTATGACATCTTAAATTGGAAAGATTCACCTGCTTCAAAAATTTGGGGAAAGAGGTCTAAGAAAAAAATATCAAAGGTATAAACCACAGTATGTGGCATCAAATTCTAGGTCTTATTTCTAATATTTTAAATGTAAAAGATGCACTTATAAACCAGGGTGATTTTCTGTTTTAGTCAAAATTTTCTCAAAGTGAAAAAAAGATATATATATATATATATATATATACACACATGCACATACACACATATATATGTGTATGTGCATGTGTGATATCCACTTCATTTTCCTTCAGATTCCTTTTCTTTCCCAATATCTTACCAACTTCCCAATATTTAAGACTTTCCATTACCAATATTTTTAAGTCAGAAAAATCGATGATGACTAATGAAAACGAAAATCCTAGATGGAAATCATTGATTCTTTATTAGAAACTGTCACCCAAAGCAAAACAAACTGACTTTAATATTTTATACTAAATAACAGTACATTTTCTCATAAGATGGAATATTTGAAAGTAGGGATGGGTGAAAAACAATTTATTATGAGGTACAATAAACCACTTCTTATTTTGTGTTTGAGGAACTTGTGGAACCATTTAAGTACACAGAACCCCTGTCTGACGAATTGGACTGATATTCATAGAACTCACTGTTCTGCACATTTTGTATTTATATTATAGGATATATATCTCTCTGAATTTCTGTTTTTCTGGAACCATTGATAATAGATCAACCCTGTCAGGAACCTCCCTCTCATAACACATGTAAGCCCCTATGCAGAAGGGATTATGATAACTTCCATGATGCACACTTATTAAGTCATCTTCATCATACAATAGTTTTGTCATATAATTAAATTCAGAAGCCATTGGCATATTTCTCTGAGCTCACTTTCCTCATCTTTTAAATCTCTATTAAAATAACCATCTCTTTGACTTATCATGATATCGAATGAAATAAAGTGCCTGTTATATAGGAAGTCCTCAATAAATATTAGTTTCCTTCCTTCATTTCAGTTTCTATATTGGTGAGGTTATATAGTTGTAGATGTATAATTAAGAATGAACTCTCCAGTTCTGTATACAAATCTCAATTCATATCAATAATTGACACTAATAAGTACACATGTATTGGTATTAGAATGTTTAAAATGTAATGTATGCACAGTCATAGATCTCACACATACAGTGCTTTCAATGATTTTTTAAATATTATGAAATTTTTTAAACTCTTTGAATGCTGTGTTCCTCAATTTCCCCTTCTCCGAGCACCATTTGGGAGTCTCACCATGCCCTTCCCTCTGTGGCTCCTCTGATTGGCTTCACGGGCTACTGGGATTTCAGATGACAAAGTCCTAGGGAATGTGGGGCGTTTCTATCAGAACATCTGCATAAACACCACTAGACAGCTTCTGATGAAAGTCCAAAAAATAACTGCTATCCGTTTACTATTAAATGTATAGCATGCAGTTCACAAACATTTCACTATATCAAGATTTCATTACAACATATGTGCTGTACAGGTAAGGAAGATACTCATCACTTGGCAATTGTACCACATTTGCTTTTCAGGTTCTCAAAGTCTTGAAAGAGCAAATGTCTACAATTCCCAGTGAGCTATGATGACAGATAGGAACTATATGGCAGAGATCAAAATGACTTCTTTGGCATCCCATGAGACTTAAGCGGCTTTGAGCAAACAGCACCAACTTTGGTCTGAGGATTGTTCTACGGACCTATGTGTGGACTCTACTGACACTGGTATGTTTCTAAACTTCACAAGTATGACCTATCATAAAGAGAATAAAGGTTCTCTCTTAGTGTTATTGTTTAAGATTTAAATAGAACATGTTGATGACTCTATCAAGTATGACACATGTGAGTTTATTAGGATCATCTTTGTTTTGCTGTAAGAGGTGGGCTTACATCTTTCCCAGAAATTCTCAATTTCTATACCTTCAGTACCATGGCTATTTCTGTCTTTGTCCATAACCTCCCACTGACTGTTGTAAACTATAAAAAGTCATCCTTGATCTCACAGCACTGTTTAAGGAGACACTTCTTTAAATGCCACATTAATCAAAATCATATGTGCTAATTCAGAGACCAATACTCTTATTGTTTTAAACTCTGCTTAAAAGCCCAAGAATTTTACTATTCTATATTATGAATATTTCTACAGGAAATACGCTATTGTTTTTTCAATAATGGTATTGTTTTTGGCTCTATAATGAGATTCTAGACTGTGACTAAATAAATTTGTCATCAGTAACTGAGTCACTAACTGAAATCAATAATTGAAACATGGCTGTTGAATCTTTCATGATCTTATCCTTTAAAATAAAATTTAAACCATTTCAAAGTCTATTTATTATCATTCTTAATTAATATGTTAAAAAAATTACATTATACAGTATTAGAGATTGGAGACTCAGGGCCTTTCTAAGGAGATGTCAAAAGTCAATTTACTAGGAACATTTCCTGATCACACCCTGGCTTTTTGCTCCAGCTAGAACATTTTTTGCTTTCTGGAATCTAACACATATGGGATCCATGTGAGAGGGAGACTTGGACACTGAGCTCTTTCCACCACAGGTGCATGGCTTGCTGAGTCTGATGATTAGCTGGGAGGTGTCTGCCCATTGTTCCCTATGCAACCCCTTGAGTATCCCAGCTGCATTCTAAACCATAACTGTGTAAATTATTACTTAGTTTTTACATGTCCTTTCTTACATTTGAACTTCTCCAATCTTACTCAGCCTTCCTTACCATCAAGTCCTTCAAGTTTCTGAAGTTCAGGTCTTTTGTCCCTTTCTGATCTCTCAGATCAGTATTTTCCAAATTGCAGGCTGTGACTCACTGGCAAAAACTGACATAATTAAAGGGAGATACCGAGAAATCCACAAGCCTCAGTGGAGATTGAATATCCTTCTCTTGGATAGAAGTAGAACAAAAGTACTTTGTTTTATTTGATGTGAGGAAGTTTGAAATAGCACTGCCATACAATTTGACTTGTCTGACTACATTATCTATAGAACTTCGGAACAGATATCTTTTTAGATATTTAACAAGAAAGATCTGATGACAATGGAATTAATTTAGAAAACCTCAGAATTAAGATATACAGAAACTTTCAAAATATTTGGAAATTGATAGTATAGTGCTACATATCCAATAGATGCAGAAGGAAAGCAAAGAATAGAAAATATCTGGAGAAATTATTGACCTTTATTACAACAAAATAAGTGTGTTTCCCACTACATAAATAGATGTGAGAGGAAATGCAGGTTTCTAAGTTTTTCCCCATTTATACCATATCCTGTGAGCAATTAACCCTGAAGTTACTGAGTTAGCAACTTCCAGCCAGCTTGTGCTTAAATTAAAGAACAGCAGAAATAATAAAACCTTATATTTAGAAAAGCATTATTTGCAAAATATAAAAGTCTTAGAGCAGAATGAAACAATTTTGAGAATGTGACTTCTGAATTAGTTTTTCTATCAGCTAGTTTACCATATAGTTAAGGCATGTAGATAATTTAAAGTTTGTATATGCAACTTACCATTGTTCCATTCTCTTCTACAGAAGCCGAGGCCTCATGCACATAACTGCTGCATAGTCCTTCACCTAATACTTTACACAGCTGTCCAGCAAGAGAGCTAGGCAGAGGGATGTTATGGGTGACTGTGGTGCCTCTCCCAGCAATGTTGCCTAGACTACTGGCTTCTCTGCCCTGTAGGAAGAGCTAGGCAGAGTCAACATCTCACTGGCTTCCAGGTACTATCAGCATGACCCTTGATGTTTCAGCACTGTTTGCAATTCCTCTGAGCAAATGACATTTAAGCTCACTCTGTTTTACTTCCTACTCTGGTGAATACTTTTAAGTAAAAGCTATAGTAAGAAAAAAGAGAAGGGAAAAAAAGAGAGAGTAGAGGAGGGGGAGAGCAGGGTTAAGGAGAGGAAGGAGAAGAGAGAAGTGGGGAATAAGGATGGAAAGAGGAAGGAAGGAAGGAAAGAAGGAAGGAAGGAATGCAGGAAGTTGTGTTTTACAAATGAAGCTTTAATTTCTGAATACAGAATATGTTCAATACTCATTGAAGAGATTTCCAAAAGTACCATATGTGATGAGGTCAGATTTATTTCTTCATCAATAAGTCTAACATGGTGTGTAGGCATTTTTCATCGTCCCTTTTATCTTAGTGACAGTTATTATCAATGCACATCCTGTGCCCGTCACAGGACCCCTGGGTGCATTTTCAAGACATGTAATTGCCATGGTCTGGTCTAAGATTCAATTTTTCTTCCATGACTAATTCCAGTGCTTTAGATGATTTTCATAAGAAACATTTATCTTTGGAGCAGACAGATTTTGCAAAAGATTTAAATTTTGGAACAAATTGGCTTGCCAGAATTCTGACTCCATTGCTCCTTTAAGAGCAAGAATTGTGTGCTATGAGAGGATCCAATCACTCTAAAGTGCAGTCCCAAAACAGTGAATCATATTACTCATTTTTATTTACAATTTTACTTCTAATGATGTTCTATTTACCATTCACTGTGTTACTCACACATACCATGTAGCTGTCTGTACAGTATCGCTTGTTTTGACAAGAGCCCTGCAGGGTCACTGACGGACCCAAGAGAATGAATCACGTAAGAGAAGCTCACCTAGGAAGACTAGAGGGTTCCACATCCTATGCTTTTCTTGAAATTCCTCATTCCCACATGCCAAAATTTCTCCTACAAGATGGCTGCTTTAGGGTTGGAATCTCCTTTAGATACATCCATCATTTCCTCTAAGGACTGTGCACATCCTGAGCCTTCTGCCTCTGCTAAGTCACATAGAGGTGTTAGCTACAAAGCATGAGTGCTGTGAATGGGAAAGCAAGAATGAGCTTAGATGTTTTTGAACATGTTACTCAAAAAACTTGCAATCTTGACTGCATTCTGAATTCTATAGTACAAGGTCAGTGGTTTATAAGATGTATTAGTGGTAATAGTATAAAAGTGAATATATCATATTATATCATATCCTATCACACTAGTATTAGTTCTACCAAACAATTGTTTCATATTTTTGTTTAGTATGACGATCAGATATCTCTACCTTTGATATAAAAATGGAAATACCTGCAACTCTAGTTGAGTTCTTATAAACTTTTATGACACTGATCTTAACATGTTTTTTTTTTCTTTTTGATAGCAACAGAGTCTGTATTGCATCTATATTCTTCTTTATTATGCTTATGTAATTTTGAAGGAATTAGCAATATTTATCATATCCTCCCACCTGGGGAGGAAACCGCCATGTGATGATTAAGAAACAAGGCAAAGAGGACTAGGGGGTTCTGATTGCTTTAAAGGCAAAAACAAAAATTCTTAAATGACAATTTCAACCTTTCTCAAGAGCCAGTGGCAACCAATCTTATTTTATCTATTTTTTTTAATTACAACATAGCCTGTAATATATCCTTTTCATCTTAGCTAGGGCCTTTGGTATGTAGGGCTGGATTCCTTCCCATAAATAGATTCACCAACTTTTCCTTCCTCCATGAACATTATAGGAACTCTAGTCCTTTGAACAGAAAACACTAATTACAAGAAGCCCTGACCTTGGCCTCCTATGAGAGGCATCATGAGGTTTCCTAAGGAAAAGGACTAGTCTGTTAAGACTGAAACAGAATCCCAAGACTAATGTGTGGAAAGAGCAACTGGTCCAAATGTGAGCAGAACCACACCTTCATGGCCAAGAGCAACTGGCTGCATCTAAAAGCAGTTGTTTCTGAGGAGAAATATCTCAAATGACTCTTTAAAATAATAAGCCCACATTACCAATCTTTACAAGTTCCTATTTCCTAGGAAGACATTTCAAGAAAGAAATGCTCTGACCCATTTGTCTATGCCCAGGACATATTTCTTCACAAAACATACTCATAAATTTGCTGAGAACAATGCAACTGTGCTTAGTCATATTGGCTCTTGGTTAAATCACAATTGTGTTGTTCTTTAAAAAACACATTTTCAGCATAGCTTCCACTTTTTAAGTACATTTTCTCATTCTTGCCATTCAAGTCCTTTGAAATGCTTCTCTGCAAATCTACATCAATAGTGCTGAAAGAATGAATGGAATGAACTTGAATGGAGTAGCATTCCAGCTCTGAAGAATCTAAGAACAAATGCTTCATTTGAAAATTAAAACCTTATTATGCTGAACCTGTCACTGGAGCCCTGATAGTGTTAAATGACTAGAAGTCCCTACTAGAATTCAGATATTCTGTCTTCTAAGTGTCCTCAGCCCCTACTCATGTCAGTGTACAAGTGCCACCCTTAAGATCTGTGACTATTTGCTCTTGAAAGGATAATCATTTTCCATAGCAGATAGACTCAAAATATTCCTTAGTAAACTGCTCCTTACACTGTATGGTTCATGTAAAGAAATCCTCCATTTGTTGATAATCTGATTTTCAAAAATGTAAACTTTAAACAAGTGTATTTGTTGTATTTGGACCAGTGTAAGTATTTTGCCTAAAAAACTCAGCATGAACTTTTTCTCTCCTTTCAAGGCCTTGAGTCACTTCTCTGTCTCTGAGGATAGAGTGATGGGGTAGTAGCAGCTCTAAGCACTTCCTTCACCCCCAGAGCCATTTCTCACAAAACTGAAGCCAACATCTTTAAAGCAGGATGCAAAAGTAACAGATTAGCAGCAGCAAAGGCCTTCAACAGCATCAAATAGATCTCTGCAGCAGGCACTGGAGCCAATGGTCAGAATGTCCCAGGAGGTCTTCCACACAGGATGTGCATCTTGTTACAGAATTCCTCAATGCCTTTTTGCCATCTCCCTAATGACCAGTTAAATGGACTCCCTCAAGGATGTTTGAGTCAGCGCCAGCTTGAAAACTGCTGAGGAAACATCCTCTTTTACTGGAAATGATTTCCATCAAACTGCCATGTGCCATATTTAGACTCACGGCTTAGTAACACCCAGCAGAAGGGGCTACAGTTGTAGGGCAGGAGGTTCTCTGCTGTGAGAAAAGAACTTGCTTTGTCTGGTCCAAGTGACCACAGGCAGCACTGGTGAGTCTGTGGGGGGTCGTAACCAGAGGGATGGAATCTCTTCTGTCTGGAGAGGCAGGCTCCTTTCCACAGAGACACAGCTACTTCCTTCCATCCCTTGTCCTCCAAACCAGAGATGGTGCTTCAAGTTTCCCCAGACATCTGCCTGGGAGTAGGACAACAGAACCCAGAGACCCTGTTCTGAGCTCAGCTGGCGGGCCCAGCAAAGGTCTCCACCATTTAAAGGTAAATCACAAAATTTAAATAACAGACTTACATCACAGGAAAATGATATTAAAATGTTTTGAGTTATACATTATGATTGTGCTAAAAAAATAAGACCATAAAGTTATAACCTAAAAATGTATTTATACATATGCACACACATGTAATTTAATATAAATATTAAGTGTGATTATATGGACATAAAATTTTAAGTGCACTTCTCCCTCAATCCTTGCCTTGACTTCGAACTTTCCCATTATCTCCCTACTCTACCTATATCAGCCTACCTTCCATATGATTTCATGTTAATAACATAGCTCCTATCCTTCCATATTATTCTTATGTTCATATGTTTGAAGAGACACACAGATAAGCATGTATATAGATACATCATTTCTATCGCTTGATTTCTAAAAATAGAGAATTGCAAACATTTTTCTACATTTTGCCCTTCTCTCTCAATAAGAATTTAGGCGCAATCCTCGAGATCAACCCTGTAACTTTGACACAGACTCTGACACCTTGGTATTCCAGGATACAAGGCTATTGTTTTTCTCAAACAGTCCCTATGGAAAGGTAAAATTTATAGAAACTGCCCTGTTTTTTTTTTTCTATAACTTTCCACTGAAGCCAGAACAAGAATGCTTATCCAAGTTTTAACTATATTATCTCTAGCAAAGAACAAGAAGAGTTCTCCTTTGAAACAGGAACACAAACCTGTCTTGTACTGAGTGCAGAGGGTGGAATTGTTTCAAATATCGTTATTCAGGTCTCCAGGGGTCCACAGGTCAGGTCAGTAGATGACTGGCATTGAAAAGATTGTTTGTTACTCATAGCTCCCAAGAAGAAGGGGCAGGGCACATCACACCACACAGGGCCCCATGGGAAACACCGGGCGAGGAGGGAATCAGGAGAGCGAGGGGAAATGTGGGCAAAGTCTTGACTGTTTTCACAAGAAAGGATGGGTGAAGCAGGGTACAGGCTGGTTGCCTCTGGGACTAACTAGTCTGAATCACCATCAGTGGGCTCTGGCTGCCAAACCATCTCGAGTTACTCGATACCTGGAGTGATAAGGTCCCATTAGAACTGGCTTGGGGTATAGAGGCCCCAAGTCAGTGTCAAAAAGGGAGGAGGTTGAGGGGGTTAGACTTTGAATCACTTAGTTTGCATCTGAAAGACTTGTTTCCAGGAGACTTGATTTGTCTCTAGGAATTAGCTAGCCCTGGGAGGGGTAGTCTCGCCCAGGCCAGTGCGAACCTAGGTGTCAAAGCATGCAGAATACAAAAAAAGAGAATAATACAAATGTTTAGCACACTCAGACAGTGATTGGTAAATAGTAGCACATTAGTCAAGGAAGCACATTTTCTCTCCAGCCCAGGGGCATACTCAGTCAGGTAGGTCCACAGGTCCTTGGTGTCTGAGGGGTACAGAACAGCTCATGAGAGGGGTACTTCTCTGGCTAAGGGTCTACGCAAAGAGGATAGCTTCAGTCGTACAAGACTAGAACTGGTACAAGGAGCATGACCACAGATACTGTTTTGTCTACACAACTTGCAGGCCTATCGAGAGACACCTAGTTGGCCTCTATCCCCTTGTAATTTTGAGCAATTGTTGAAGACCCAAGTAGGTAGCAGCCAGAGTGCAATCTAAGATTAAAGGGTCTCTGCCAGTCAGATCTTGGACCAACTTCCTCTCCACTAAAGAATCTCTCCTGCATGCTGTGTTCATTACCCTCACTTACCTGGTTCATGGGAGGAAGAGAGGAGTTCTCCCTGCCATGCACTGGGAGGATCTCTTTTAAGCTTTACGGAAACCGTGCTCCTTATTATGCCCTATTCCCAGCCACGTTGGAATATAAATACTCTGTGCAGTGATCGCTGGTCACATATACCATGTTTTCCTGAACAGCACATTGGTAAGGATTTTTTTTTTTTTTCATGCGAAGAAATAGCTGTAGAGATGTACATGGGTGAAACCTGGCAGATGAATTAAGGTGTTTGAACTTTATTTCTCCTCTGTCAGTCTACTTCCTTTATCATCTCTTTTAACTATCACTACGTAGGTGCTGAGTTAATTGAGGAAGCCAAATTTGAACTGAATACTAACTAGTGTAATTCAGGTTCAAGTGAATCCAATAATAGTATTAGAGTCAGTAAAATGAACAACATGATCTCTGCCTTCCAAAAATTTGCCATATAGCGAGGGAAAACAAAACCAAAACACCGGTGTTTATATAGCAAGTGTTGTCAAAAACCATGAAGGGTCTGAGATTTGAACCTCTTTGAAAGCTATCTAGTGAACCCACTGCAATTTCATGGATGCTGACAAAGACAGGAGACTCCTGGGTCAAAGACAGAAGACATTATGGCTCACAGCATGCAAGCAACCTGAGCGCCACATTCATTCCTGGCAGATGGCTGAAAATGGGTGCAAGCGGAAATCTAAGGCAGGTCCTAGAGAGCTGGAGATCAGACACAGCATTGAAGGAGAGAGACAGTAAGACATCCTGCTCCTCTACTGGTCAACAATAACTGCACACTCTAGAAGATGAGACTCCCACACAACCTCTGATTTTATGTGAAAAAAATATTGCTTTACATTAAGCTATTTGTTTCTACAATGTTTTGACATCTTGTGATAAGTAGATAGCTTTGGCTATCAGTCTTTTGAATCTTTGCCTCTTAAAGGATACTAAGTGAAAAACAAAACAACAAAACAACTTTCTCAAGGAGTTTGCCCATCTTCTTCTTGGAGAAGACCATCTACTATCCAAAATAGGTATATTTTTCAGGTACACTAAAAGGGGCTTTGGAAAAAAAAAATTGTGATATTTCATACCTTTCCAATACCACTTACCTCCCCTTTCCAATCAAACACTTAGGAATGTCATGACTAGTACTCAGGGATTCTGCTCATCTATAGGTGATCATAAATGTCATGAAATAAGTCTCAAACAGACAATGAACCACACCCCAGAAGCATCTTCAGTCAAGGTCTCTATCCTAGTCTGGCCACAGCACACCCGTGATATAGGTTTACCTGGTTACGTAGAAAAACAACTTGAAGTTTTCATACTGAAGTATTGCAAACATAGGAAATTATTATATTTAATTATTTTAATGTAAGCATACTTATATACAGTTCACAAGACCCTGGTTGCCATGGCTTGCCTTGTATCTTGAATGTTCTCCATTGTCTATCAGAGCTTCAAAGAGTTGAGTGAATGTTTTAACTTTGAATTTCCTTTTTTATAAATTCCTTTATATGTTTGCTATTTAACAAAGAATGAGTAACAGTATTCACTATGATACCTTCCTAAATCTAAGCATTTTCCCCCAATTAAAAAATTAATTTGAAATAATAGTTTTGCAATTTCTTTTGGTTGAATTCATTTTAGCATATTGAAATTGCATCTTAGTCTATGAGTAGTTCACAATTCACAAGAATTCTAATGTCCATTATTATTCTCTTTCTCTTAGGTGGTTGGGTATACTTATGTTTTGATTAGTTTCCTTTTTTATTTTCTTCTTTGCTTATTCCCTGAAGAACTATTTTGAGGAAACCCTGAAGTTGGCATTAAGAATTCTTTGTTTATTTCCCATTTTTATTTGAAAGCAGATTACTTTTAAACTCATTGTAATCATGCACATTTTTATTCTCTTTTACTTCTCCCCCAACCCCATTTTTTAAAAATTTGCTCTATTACTGTTTTTAGGTGGGATTTCTTTACACATCAGAGAGCATCCTTTAGTATTTTTTGTAGAGGTGTTTTTGTGGTGATAAATCCTTTAACTTTTGTTGACTGGAAAAACTTTTTATCATTCCTTCAGTTCTGAATGATAATCCTAGAGTGTAGAGTATCCTCTATGTTGAACATTCTTCTCTTTCAACACTTGGAATATAGCACGCCATTCCCTTCTGGTCTCTAGAGTTTTGGCTGAGAAATCCACTGACAATAATATGTGACTTGTTTTTCTCTAGATGCTTTTAAAATACTTTCTTTACCTCAAATTTTTGAAATTTTGATGATTATGTGTCTAGGGGTAGGTCTGTCTGGGTTTCTTTTTTTAAAAACTCTGAGTTTCCTGGTCTTGAGACTTGTGTCATGCCTCAGGTTAGGGAAGTTCTCAGCTATTGTTTCCTCTAAATAAAGACATAAATAATTCTTTACAAAAACCACCAATATTTTCCTTATTTATTCCTATGAAGAGAAAATTATGACTCTGCCCAGGGGTGGCAGGTCGGTATGTTTGACCAACTTTGTACATGCCAGGGCAGTGTCCGTAATGACATATTGACAGACCCCCTCCCCCTTCCATCATATTAGTTCTCTCCATCAAAAACTCAAAATAAAATAGAAATCAGTTTTATTCAACTATCAAGTTGGTGGGAATTGAAGTGAAGTGCCTTGTTTCATGATTGACCTTCAACTCCATATCCAACCTCAGCCTCATATCCAACCTTGCCTCAAAGTATAAGAGCCCTGCCTAAAGTACTGATGCATTCAGTGGACAGGATAGAGTGTTGTTATGGGTTGAATTTTGTTCCTCTCAAAGTTGACATGTTGAAGTACCTCAGAATGTGATCTTACTTGAAAATGAGATCACTGAAGATGTAATTAGTTAAGAAAGGGTCATTGGAGAGGTTCTTAATCCAACATAAGTGGATTATGAAAAGAAATTATAGAGACAGACATACCCACAGTGAGAAGATTCTGTGAAGATGAAGGTAGAGATGATTCTATAGACCCTGGAATGAGAAGACAGCCATCAAACTTCTAGCAACTGGGAGAGATAACTAGGGCAGAATCTCCCTCCTAACCTTTGGTGGGACCCAACTTCACAGACACCTTGATCCTTGATCTCAAATTCCTTGCATCCAAAACTGACAGGATACATTTCTATGGCGTAAGTCACATAATCTGTGGTACTTTGTAAAAGCATCTCTAGGAAACGAATATAGGTGTCCTCATACCTCAACAAGAGAAGATGACAAGAGGAAGTAAGTGCTGCTTAGCTCTAGGGGCTCCTGCTGAATCAGTTCAGCACTTAAACCAGATGTGGAGGGAAAAGAAGGCACACCGCTGACCTCTCCAGGACAAGGTTGGAGAGCTCTAATGCCTGTATCTAAATACCTGCACATTATAAATCTAATTGGCAAACTTAAGTCAAATATGTCTTGGCCTATTAACCTTAACAACTATACCTTCATCATAACAAAATAAAAAAACATATGAAGCTATCATTTGATATGGCTAAATGGCAGTAAAATATAATAATATTATTAGACATAAATGTCAGCAAAATATAAAAAATTAATATTACTTGGCAATAATTTTATTAATGTCCTGCTAATGAGCCAGCATTTTTGGTAGAGTAATAAAATTTGAAGCTGCATAATTGATTAAATATTATGTATTTATTCTATAATTTTTTACATCCATTTCAAATGTCATTATAATGAAATTGTTACATAGTTAGCATTGTGTTTACTATAAGCCAACTAAGAAAATATATTTTTAGATAATTTCAGTAAGAAAGTTTTCACTCTGCTCGGGCAGTAATGAATGGAATTACTATTGACAGATTTAAAGCACTACTTACATTTGAAAAGAACACATGACTTTTAAATGTACATGTACAGTAATAGCAATTGTCTAATGTTGTGAGATATTTCTCAGTTACAATGAGTGACTGTTAAGAACACCATAGTAATTCATTGATTTATGAGTAGCCCCTAAACTACAAATTGGAACACATAGAGAAGTCAAATTATGGGTGCCTGGAGCTATTGGAAAGTGATAATTCATTATACAAGATACACTGAAATCTAAGAGAAGGATGGACACTTTCATTAATTTATTCTTTCTTAAGCTGGGTCCATCTCCAATAAGGGTTGACAGGTTAGTGTGTTTGGGACATATTTATACTAAAAAATGTTGTTTATCTGTAATTTTAATTTAGTTGGGAGTCTTACATTTTTACTTGCAATTATAGATCCTCTATAGCATTTGGAGTCAGTTTCTGATTTGCCCACATAAGACTACGAGAAATTTTTCCTTGGGATCTGAACAGAGTTGGTTGCTAGAAGAGATATTCTACCCTCAAGATGTGCCCTTGCTTGTGCCAACTGCGGGCTACCTGAAGACATGGTGATCATTCATTCTTTAAGGTCGGCTTTCTGCACCCCAGGGATCACTCATTGTGCACACCCTTCTTGCCAGCTCTGTAAGCCAGTGAACTAATGTGTCCTTCTTCATCACTCTTATTTAGATTAATTCCTATTTTACTAACTCCTATTCCATTTTTCCTTTCATTTATTATTGCATTTATAAGTAGCTCTTAGGTGTATATCAGGGTCAAGCACTTTGGCAGGAAAAAAAAGAGGTGAGGGGTAAGAAACAAAATACTACAAAGTGAGTAAGAGGGGAGCCTATAACCCAGCTACCTGGAGTCTAACACAAGCAACATGAGGTGAAAATGGTGCCTGTGAAGGGTGCTTCAGAAAGAATCACCTTTAATGCAGCTTAGGATGAGAGAGAGAGACAGAGAGAGAGACAGACAGAGAGAGAGAGAGAGAGAGAGAGAGAGAGAGAGAGAGAGAGAGAGGAGAAAAAGATGAGAGGGGAGGGACAGGAGAGGAAGGAAGGAAGGAAAGCAGATATTACATTTGAAGACATATTAAGGCAGTAACATAAGATAAAATTTGATAAATACTAATTGAAGTTATTATTCTTTCTTTTCCCTAGTAATGGAAAAGTTGATCATTTTTCTTTTGAGGAAATTGACTACAAATACATCGCAAAGAAACTCACTAACACTAGTTGAGGAGCAGGTTAATGTTCATGGAGCAGGAGCTCAGGCAACTATGTCCTCTGACATCAGATGACACAGGAGACAGCTTCCAGGCAGGGCTGCCCTTCAGAATTCTCAGCCCCACCACAGATGGCATGTGGTACCTCTGCCTATTATCTGAAAATGCAAACCACACTTTGTGGTTCAAATAATCTCCAAGAGATAGTTTCCTGGAAGTTTTAAGTCCTCTTTCTCATATCACCTCCATCTAAATTGCTGTATCTGTGACCTTTTCGTCTAATTACACTAGTATTTTGTACCTATTTTTATTAAATGGTTCCATTACATAACCCATTATGTGATAGCTGCTTTATATTGCTAACCTAATGAGCCCACTCTGCTATTTCTTTTCTTTTTCACAGTAAGAGCAGCATTCATACACACACACACACACACACACACACACACACACACACACACACATACTATCTTTCTATTAATTTATTTTTGATTAATTTCATTGAAGGAAAATTGCATTATAACATTATATAGATTTAAGGTAGGTATCACAGTAAATTCACATCTGTTATAAATATTGCATTTATCATATTATTTAAGATTTTCATAGGAACATTTATTTGACAAATGACCTTATAAAAATACTACCAAAATTGTGTATACTCTCTTATATAGTTACAAGACAAGGACTAAGTGGAATAACTAAAGAGCGGGAGGCAAAGGAACAACATTCCAGGGTGTAAATATGGAAAATAGAAACTGGATAAAAATGGGAAAATGATAGGAAGAGACTGGAAACTTCCTCTTGCGATCAGCAGACGTTAAAAGATGCGGCCCTTTTAGATACCGTGGAGAGCACAGGTTAGTCCTCCAACCAACTTTTGAATCACAGAAAAGTTTACAGTGTGAACCAATGTTCTCTTAATGTGTTATGAAAATTCTACTGGGTCCTAGTTAAAGGTAGAAGCACAATAAATGCACAGATATTTATGAGAACATTAGGAAGACCCACCCTTCCATGCTGTGGAGTTTTATAAGTGAATTGTGTATTATCTTGACTAGCATTGAACATTGCATGAACTCTCCACTAGTCCCACGCCACTGTATTTCCTATCTTGAGTTCTAAACCTTTTGCCTATTAAATGTCCTCCTGTCCCATATTTGGCATTACCTTGTCTATTGGGAACATTTGTTATATTTGTGTGATATTTATCCAGAAATAAGAATATGGAATTAAATAGAAGCAGGAAGCAATTATGCATGATTAGGAATAATGAAACGCAAGTCAGGGAATCCAACCAGTTAGATTCATGAATAAAGGCTGACTTTAGGGAAGACTTTTTTACTGAGGGTAGTAGGCCAATAATGATTTGCCTAAGCCAAATTAATAACAATTACACTGCTAATTTCATTAGAATTTGCATTATCATTATGTGTTAATTACTACAGTTAGGCTACCAAGGACTAATATCCAAATCTGACAGCATCAATTCCCTGGATACGCTTTGTGGTTGCTGAATGATTATTATTCAGCAGTCTGCTGATTTTGACAAACACAAAACAGCAGACTCCTCGGCCTCCACAGGTCAGTTGCACAGACCTCACTGAAACCCACCCAGATACCTCAAACACTTTAGGAGAAAGAATGAAGGGAATGGTTAGAGAATGCCACACACAGCCTTGAAGATGTCCAACTAGGCTCCAGGTGAAAGGTGTTTGTTCAAATGCAAGACAGTCTTTAAGTGAACATGTCCTATGCCTTTCTCTGATGATATGCACTATTTGAGGGAAAAAAAAAGTCAAAGTTCAACTAAGTGTGAGATAAACTGGGATAAGCAGAAACATGGGTCCTACTGCAAACTTCTCAGAGCCTTTAATATGTCACTGTGTCTTGTGAGTCTTCAAGGATGACAGAATTTTCAGTTTTTTCTAAAATTTCCTTGACAGTCTCATGTCTTTTCTCCCTGCATATCTACTAGACTTATTAATTCCAGGAATGCACATTTGAAAAAGCTGAATTAATGGAACATAATTGTAGCCAGAATACTAAAAATTCTATAAAAGTAATCTCCAGGCATAGAATGGGAAAAATTTCATTGTAGTTAGAGAAATACACCAGAAGCTCCATAATCACCAGATAAACCCCAGTCTACATCCTGAAAAGAGTCTAATGTCATTTCTAAGATTTCTGCAAATTATCAGGATCTTACACTCTCCTGGATACTTCTACCCCTGAGGACCAGCTTCTAGGAAACTAGAGATCTAGTGGCGATCTCTGCTGTCTTCCACTCTACCTTAACCCCAACATGGAACATGCTGCTTCTTTGCTCTATTTCTACCAAATCAAACAAATTAAAAAAATCTCTCACCAGATGTTTAACCAGTAGGATTTACTAAATTCTGGGGAGACACTTGGAAGTCACACTGCAGCAGTGTAAGCAAGCAACTCCAAATTGAGTATTAGACACAACTATGCTTTTTTTAAAAAAGCTTTATTGAGTTATAATTTATGTAAAATTTACTAGTCCTAAGTTTGAAACACAACTGAGTGAGTGGCTTTTAGTAGACTTGCAATGTTAAGAAACACCTCTTCGGTTCCTCACTAAGTCCTGAGAGCTGAACTCCAGGCTCTTCCAAGGCTGCAGCTCTCCCCAAGCCCCCTTCTCCATGTCTCTCTCACCACAAATTCAATTTCTTTTTTTAAAAAAACTCTTTCTTGCAGTCAGTCCCTTTGAATGTCATCTCTCCACTCCAGAACTCCAGGAGCTTTCTAGATAAAGATAGATCTCTTCCTAAAGGGCATTCAGAAGTCAATATTTTAATTAAAAAAAAAAGTGTTAATAAAAATAAAGACTTTATTATACTAACGCAATATGCATTTGCTTTGTGGAATCCCTGAGATGAAATCTATCAGATCACTTCTGGAAAAGCTGAAGATCTTACTGAAATGCGCCTCTTGTGGAAGAGGTTCCTGAATGCTTGCCTGCACTGGTTTGCCCTTGATATGGGTGGTCATTGAACCCAACCACCTACCACTGAGAGGCTGTTAATCTATGCTGTCCTATCTGAAAACATCAAGATCTGTTTCTCCCTGCTTGCTACCAATTAATTCATCCCCTCCATTAGTTATGTCCATCAAATATATGAGTAAGCCCCAGGCAGAGGAACTGGTACAGACTTCACCCTCCCTCTACCCCAACATGCCAGGAAAATGCAATCCATTGTTTAGTCACAGACAAATGATTCAATAAAATGAGTCCATATAATCTATCGATGGAAAACCTAGCTTCTCAACAAGCATGGCTTAGACTTTCTTAGATAAAGGGAAAGGGGAAAAACTAGAGAAGAAATAAAAATGAGTTTCATAGTGATGCACACAGGGTTTGAGTGGCCCATGTCAGGGTAGAGTGGGGCAGAGAGGAGACCTCAAACCCTTGAAGTAGCCACAGGAGCTGGAGAAGTCACAGAAAGGCCTTGCTCCCATATTTAGAATATTTCCACTGGTAAGAGAAAAAACAGTCTAATTACAAGATATGCTTATGAGTTTGATGTTCAAGGGGGTATCTAGAATTTTTCCCAGAAAGACTGCCCCACTCATTTCTTATTATTGAGCAGTTATTGTCATAAAACAAGGCTGCACACTTCTGCACTTGATCCCGATGCTCCCTGTATCCCCTGTATCTTCATTCACTGCAGGTTGCACACAACTGTAATAAAACACATGCTCTTTGTTCTCCTTTCAGAATTTATTTAAGGAATTTCAAATTTCTGTTGTTTCATCAAAAATTCCCACACTTTAGATTTCCAGTAAATCCTCCTCCAACACGTTGTTCATGTGCAGTGAGAGGGAAAAAAGAATGATGAGAAGGACATGTGAGCCCGTAATGTACATTGCTGCTCTGCGTCTCAGCAAAGGTGAACACGTGAAACTTGATTTGGAAATCAAAGTCAACCAAGACTAGAGCTATAAAGGCACCTGGGCAGGCAGCACACTTGGCCCCACCTCCAACTCCTCTCCTCCGAGTATTCCATGTTTAGGTGAATGCAATGTTCCAGAATAAGACCATATTGCCTTCTTGGTAGCTAGATGGCTAGTTTGCAAATGGTCATTTAATCTGCAAACTCTTTACTAGATCATTGTTATCTAGGGTGAGGAAACTTTTTTTTTTTTAATTTCAAATCTATTGAGAACTGATGCTTTTGTAAAAATATAATAAAAGCTAAAGATAAGAAAATGGATTATGCATCTGGATCTCATGGCAATCTCGTATTGCTATAGAACTTTCTAAGTACTTGACTCTCAATTTCCATGCTTCTCATGGCATAGACTGCTCAAAAGAATGTGAGAAGAAGAAATGAACACTTGTGAACCTAATGGAAGGGGGTGTATTCTCCTTTGTTCTTCCACGTTTGAGCAGTTCAGGACAGGGCTACTGAAAGTAGGGCTTTTGACCTGTGCAATCCAGGCATTTATAATCGGTCTATGCCAAGATAAGCATAGAGACTGGGACTCAAGACCTGAGAAAATTTTATAACCATCTGTCGTGGTCATGAGATTCAAATGCATGGGCTGTTTCTAATCATGAATCTTTATTACAAATTACCAAAACATAAGATCTGAACAGATTTTAATTTTTAAAAACACCAGATAGCAGTGGTCTAGTAACCAATATTCTGGAACAAAGGCTCATTTTCAAATCAGTCCTCTGCATCACATATGCCTAATTCACACACAACAAGTAACATGAGCACATCTAAGGTCAAAGTCACATTTCAAAGTTAACATCAACAACAGACACAAAATATAAACTTATTCACTTGTATTTGCCACTTGGCAGTAAAGCAAGATTGTTATCAGTTAGCACAATTGCTAACATCCTTTTATAATAAGAGTTACAAAGCAATTTATTTTAAAAGATAATCTAATTTCTAAGATAGTGTGGATTGTGTATGTGCGTCTCCATGACAGAAACAATAATGGCTCCCATATCTTCACTACCTTGTCTTTAACCCTAAAACCATTTATCAAAATTGGAACAGGTGTTGGTAACTACACCTCTGGAAAGAGGTCTTTGTTAATACCATTTTGGCTTATTTCTTTGGAAAAAATAAACAACAACAACAACAAAGAAGTGAGAACCTGCACTTCTTTCAACCAGAAAGCTTTATTTTGTCCCTGGAGAATTGCAGTGTGGTTAAATGTCTGAACTAATTGTTATTATTATTTTATAGAGTAATAAACTAAAGTGTGATTGAGTTGCTAGTGACTCGGAGATATTGTTAAGCCTGGAATCACATGGTTGAATGACTGGCTGGCTCAGAACCTGGGTGATGCAAATGATCCAGAAGACAAATGAGCCAAGAGTGAGACTGTCTCACCTCAATGCAAACCCAATTAATGTCAACAAAATCCTGTTAAATTTATAGTTGCCTCGCCTCTAAAAATGGTGGAACCAACCCTTTTCCTGTGCCTGCAGGGCAAATTCATTAGATGGAAAACAGCATTCTGTTAACCACAAGCCAGACAATGTAAACCAGGGGTCAGTGCCATGGTCTTTGAGACGGACTAGAAGGTAGGGAATGTAGGGAGGGAACTGCTGGCCTTCCTTTACAATGTCTATTAGCTGTTGCACTATGAAATCCTTGTGCTTCATAGAGTCTTCTTAGAGTCACTGGACAGACTGGAACAGGATGGAAATAATATACATACATACATGCATGCATAAATATATATATATATATATATATATATATATATATATATATATACCTCAATTGTCATTTAGGTCACAAAATAATAGAAAAAAGGGAGGAAAAGAGAGATTATGCCTGAAATTTCACCAAAAACTCATAGTTTTTGTTTCAGTGTTTTTAAGCAAGAATGATTAATTTGTGTGGATTCAATATCAATAAGTTCACAGTCAATGCTCTCATGCCCACAACTGACAAATCTGTGGAACAAAACAGACTTCACTAGCCCCCAAAGTAATCAAGTCTGCATTTCTGGCCTCGGTTCTACACACGCTCACCAGCTGGACAAGCGCCACCAAACTCGTCTAACCCTAAGCAGTATGAAATGATCCATCATTGTGCTGTTTGGCAGTGGGATGGCACCTCTTCTGAGATGGCTCGTGCCACATAGCTCAACTCTTGTTTTCAAAGGAGAGTCATATCCCAAAGGACTTATGTGTGAACAAACTTACCCCCTGAGGCAATGGGAGTGTAGCCTGGAAAATGGCTTCACTGATTAAGACCATGCACACACACACACACCCCAAACAACAGAAAGGAATAGATTATCAAAGATGTCATTTTCCTGACACATCTGATTCTGAATTCGATCAAGCTTGTAGTGATTTATATAAAGACTTCAGTGTTGGCTCAAAAATCTACTTCATACAGATTGATTCAAAAAAATAGAAAAACAGAAAAATTCAGAAGAAAAGAAAATGTTATCATCATAAAAATGTATCTCATAATACCTTTTCTCATAAGAAAATGTTATTTGTAGGTTATTAGCACTATGGCAGTAGGAAATAAAATAATATTCTTCATTGAGTCGAAGCTTCTCATGTGTCTGGCATTGCTCGACTGGTTGGATAGTATTTATTTATTTATTTGTGCTCATTTAATTTTTGTTTCTATTTTTGGTAGTGATTGATGCCATGAAGATAATCTGTGAGAGAATGAGACAGAATTAGAGAAGGGAATGACAGAACTGCCCCAGGGAGCAGTCATGTGAGCGTTTACTTTCTCGGAGACGGTGTTTGAGCTCCCTTAATTACCAGTGTTTTATAATATTTGTATTTTTACTTAGTTCACAAGAAAAATCAAAATTCATAGGTGACTACTGATCATAGATCCTTAAAGGATTACAAAGATTGACAAGTGATTAATATTCTGAGAAAAAGTAGATTCTGGTCTCTTTTTAAATGGGCCGTGACAGTTCTCTGGAATGAAGAGCAGAGGCCATGGAGGGATTGGAAAAGGTAGGAATGGGGCTAAAAACAGCAGCAGAACCAAGAAGCAGTGAGGGCTTGACACAGGAGAGAGGAGGCACAGAACGCAGAACAAGACGTCCTAGAGAAAGTTCAAGTGTAGAATGAAGCACTGGGGGGACAGTTATTTAATTTCCTGGAACCCTTTCCTTCTTTTCCCAGACTCCTGAGACTTTGTTCTGCAGGACTTTTTCTTTGTTGATTTAGATGTTAATAAGAAAACATAGAGTTTCACTGCTGATTTTTCTCCAGACCATTTGCTCATTCTTTCTCTGGGCACCCTAATCTATAATTATTGTCAGCTGAGACAAAACTAGCTGCTTTACTACTTACCAATTTATGCAGTCTCCACAAGCATTGATCTTGGCAGAAATGTAGATCAGCTTTTCCAGGGAGAGCCTCCCTCCTGGAGAAATGGCTCTACATCAGCGACCACCACCCAGAGGAATCCCGAGGAGCTCACCTGCGAGTGCAAGCAGAAGTGAAGAGGGTCATGGGGTCCCACCATGCCTTTCACAGTGGTCCATGTCCTACTGCTCCCCGTGGTAAGACAATGATGTCATATTTCCTCTTCTCTTTCCTATGTTCACTAGAATTCACTTAGATTCTAGAAAAAGGAGAAGAGAGACTGGAGCTCAGTTTTCCCTATTACCTACCACCATCTTGGCGGAGCTGAGCCCTGAAACTGTGTGGATGACATGGTATATTTCAGTCCTTCATGAGGTGATGCCATCAAAACCTCGAGCAGTCAATAGCGGGAAATTCATGGTGCAATTGAGGGAGTGGAAACAGAACTCTAAGCCAAAGCTGCAGATACTAACAAGGCCAGAGCTCTGCTAAATGAGTGCCCTGCTCTCACACCATTTGTTTTCTTTGGCTCAGCCTTGGCAATTGTCCTCAAGATGAAAGGGAATCTAACTAGGACCCCTCTGCAAATTCATGAGGCAGGAGAGACACAAGCTGGGCATATGCATGATTATTACAGGAAGAGGAAAACAGCACAACTATTTAACATTCCATGGTTCTAAGGCACTATTGCTGAAACACTGGTGGGGAGAGACAAATGGGGTGGGGGAATATCTAATCTTAATAAAATCTGTTTGCCTTTTCCAGTAAGTAAAGGATTGAGTGATTATATGTCTGACCCTACTTTAATATCATCAAGTAGAATGAGAAAGGTCTGAAAGAAAATACTTAGAAAAAGTGAGTCCATATTATGCCTTGTTCACGTTGCGCCTTAATATATTCTCTCATTAGCAATAAGGCAATTCTATATGAACAAGTTTTCTCAGCAGGCAGCAGCAAGTTAATGAGATGCCTTTACCATTCAGAGCTCATAGGCTTTCAGAACATTCTTAGAGACATCGTGGTTTTCTGGTGCTCAGCACTCATTTCTATGGGAACAAACGGGTGTGTGAATTGGCAGTGAAATGAAATGAGAAGCAAGTGCCCTGAACAAGTTTCATCTTTTTCTTTTCACTGTTCAGTAACAGAGGAAGATACGAACAAAGGGAAGAGACCATACATCATCTAGGCTGGATAGAATATGCACCACAAAGGTTAACACATTTTTCCTTTCTAAATGAGTTTCCCTTTTAATTCTGGAAGATTCTTTAAGTTTTTATTGTGAGCAGATCTAAATTTTGAGGTAGGCAGATAAGTCATCTAAGTTTAAATAACGTAAGCCATTATTACTTGATTTTGGTTATCAAAGTCAGTTTCTTCTCAGACCTGCTGACTTGTGAAACCCCACACTGGACACAATTGCTTTCCTTTACCTGTCTCTCTACTTCTCAATCAGCTACAGTAACCGATATTTGAGATTGATCGTATTTGCCTTAGCCCATAGCTTGTTAGAACCAAAAGAAACTATTAGTTTTCCTTCCCCCTTGTATTGCTTTCGATGCTTCCATGAGAAAGTATGACAAGTATTTGCAAAACAGTGAACAGACACACACACACACACACACACACACACACACACACACACATACACACACACACCCCTTCGTCATTTCTCTGAAATTTTTAACTTAATATTTATCAGCAGTTCTGCATCTCTACATGTCCTATCAGTTAAATCTGCTAATGTCATCATGATGACATTTAATGGTTTAGGTCAATATTTTGGAATAAAAATAATTATTTTGGATTTTTTTTGTAAAATTAAATAGAATTCAAAAGTTAACATCTAAACACCTATACCCCTTTGAGAAATATGATAATTTAGTTTCAAATATATATTTAAGTACATTTAGGCCCCTTAAATAATTATTGCAATTGGCAAACTGTCAATGATTTTTCTCATCTGGATTTTTCAAGTTTATTTATTATAAATTATTTGAATTTATTATTTATCAAATTTATTATTTATCAATTATTTATTGTACTGTTTTCTTAAAGCATTCTAATATAGGAATGCTTACTACTTATACAAAAATAAGATAGATTGCAAAGTAGGTTTAACTACATGTTAACTCATTAATTTTTAATCTTAAGAAATAAACACATTTGCATTGGATACATTTCTTGGGCTACATCGTTATCCCAAGTACCCCAAGATGAGCCTTAAAATCATGACAAACCATTGTTTAACTTTAACTGATTTTATATGACCAATGTTTTATTTTGGTAAGTAAATTCATTTCTTGGTATATTTTAAATATTTAAGATTACTTTTATGTTTTAAAACAATGAAATAGCTCTATTAGATTTAATAGAATTACTCTTTTCCTCCTTTAAGCATTACTTTTCCTCTGTATTGTCTTTTGTGTTTATATGCGTTGCTGGTATTCTCAACATTTCTAGAGTTTCAATAGCCTAGTGTTAACATATTCATTTTTATTTGAAGAGAACTGAAAAATATTTTAAGAGTTGATATCTCACATAATTTTTATCTTAAAAAGAATTAAGTACACTTCATCACAAAATCAGCACTGAATATCACTTATTCAGGGACTGAATCATTTGTTTTCTAATTAAGATTTCTCTCTCTTCTCTCAGAAAGTTCTACATCCTGAAGATTTTAATAAGGAAAATTAATTTTATGATTATATTTTCAATAAATAAATAATTTTAAAGAAGGGTAGCTCAAACATTTATTTGAGAAAATGGAGCTTCAGTCTATATAATTTACTATGTGACAAACAAATATGTAACACAGATATCTGAATCTATGTGACTAACTCACTGACAAGATTCCTTGAGTCACAATAGCAAAAACCCTGTAAAATAGGTTCAGTGTTTGCTATGTTATTGTTTATAAATCCAGAAAAGAAGAAGCAAGCACAAATGAGTAGGATTTTAAAACAAAAGCCATGGCACTTTAGATTCTACTCTGTGGTGTATATGCTCTGACTGTACCAGTACATGTTCTAACTGATATCTTAGGCAAAGGCACTTGATATCATTTCCTTTCTAAATCACAGATACATTTTATTGACATTGAAATTATCAACCAGTTGATGGAACTAAAAGTAGATTTATTTCTACTAAAAGTAGTGAACATTCAGAGTAATAAGGTGTCAATCACTGTGCTTGTATGGTTTTGATTTTTATTACTTCTTATCTTTATAACTTTCATTTTAACCTCTTTCAGACTTGGGACTGAGTTAATAGTATGATTGTTTTCCCCATTAATTTGACTCTTCAAAACTTTTGTTGAGTGCTTAATATATGTGAGACATAAAATGACACAAAGCAACTATGCCCATAGTGGGATGGATGGACAGTGGGTTGGGAACAGGATCAGTGCTGATATTGGCACAAAGCATCATCTTCAGAGGGAGGCTAGCAGCATGCACCTGATCCCTTTGGAGGCAGGTAGAGTCAGGTAGGGCTAGAAATCTGCCAGATAACTTGGTTGTTATAGAGCCCCTGTATTTTCCTATAGGTTTCCCCTCTGAGTTATTTGTACTTTCTTACTTCTCGAAAACATATGACCATGTTTATTTTACTCCCTCTAATAAATACAGGATGCTATAGGATCTACTAACAAGTTCTATTTGTCAAACACTTTTAGAACATTCTTTACCCATGAGAAGTGCTTTCTGCTCATTTACCTTTTAGTATTTATATTTCTTTCTAACCACATCTCAAGCAAGAAATTTTTGCGATATCTCAAGCTGTGGGAACTGGATAATAATTTCCATCATTTATTTAAAATATTTGTTTAATATCTGTATCATTTATTTAAACACTGAATAAACTCACAGCAATGCATTCAAGCTAATTACACGTTCAAACCAAAAATTAAAAAGCCTGTGACAATACTGTAAGGTTTACATGAAGAGTAAACTAGATTTCTTAACTTATCATTGATACGGGTCATGCTGAAAGAGCCGATCATCTGTCTCCGTGGATAAGCATCTTAACTCTTCTTAAATTTTCCCAACTTTTTTTCACATTATTTTATCTTGACTTTCAATAATAAGCAATGTGTGTCTTCCTGCCCTCAAGTCTCTCCTAGACCAGACTGAAAAAGGGAGAAAGAGAAAGAAAGAAATCCCTTTCTCTGCCTCCTCCAACAAAAAATAGCTTGTGAACATCATCATCTATGAAGGAGAGAAAATGAAAACTAACAGGGACATCTGAATGATAACGGGCTCTGTGTCTCGAAGAATCGCTTTTTGATGTGCTCCACCGAGCCAATCCCAGGGCCACGTGTCAAGTTCTCTAACCTCTTCTTCATCATGCTTTACGTTGACAAATTTTAAGGTAACAAGCTACGTTTATATTGCCAGTAGATTTTTTTCGAGGATAAACAAAATTAATAGCATCATGCATGGTTTACAATAAAGCCTTAATGAAACACTCAGAACTGTTTAAAAATCTACTTCAGGTTTTTAAGGAAATTAGTTGTCCGTATTTGCTTTTTGAATTAAGTGTTAAAGGAAAACAGAATAGCCATATATAAAACCCGGGTTTCCTGTAACAACAATAATTATGATAACTAACATCTGTGTATGGCTTTACAGTTTGTAGAGTGCTTTATCATACATTACCTCATTTAGGAGAGTGGAAATGTTTAATGATCCCAGTCTTAGACTCTTAAACTGCATTTAATTGATACCATATATATGTGTGTATGTGTATGTGTTTGCACATTATGTCTATGTACATACACCTGTATTTATATACACATTATATAGATACATATATACATATAATATTAATGAATAGGAGAAACTATCTTCATAAGCACTCTGTTCTAAGGGTGAACAAAAGACTGCTGATAGGGAGATGCTGAAATCCAATATCAGCCCCATAAATCAAATAAACATCAAATAAAACCTGTCAAACACTTCATAACATCACATGCGTGTCATCAAATTCAAGAAGAATCCTGCTGTGTCACCTCAGAATGATAAAAAGATCTAAGGTGTGAAAGCATGCTGTTAGACGTTTCATTAAAGCCTTATTTACTAGTTCAGAATGAATTTACATTGATCTTTTAAACTATTGCTAACCACAAATGCATTAAACCTAAACAGTCTTCATTTACTGAGAAATAAATGTGTCAGCAGAACCATGACTTTTGTCCAATGTTGTTCCGGCACTTAATTCACAAAGGCTCAGTGTTAAGCTTTTTATTGCTTGTTTTGCTAAAGCATGTTCATTTAATTGCAAATATATTTCCTTCCTGCGTCATTATCAAAATTGTTATCTTAAGGAAATATTGTTTTTAAATAATCTGCTGGAGAGCTGGAGCAGTACATAGGCTTATTCAGAATAATTGTTTCCTGCTACAGATGAGTTAGCAATTAAGTGGTAACATTGCTTAAACAATTGTAAAAGGAGGTGAGGATAAGAGGAATCCAACTGTGCTGATCCCAGTTATAAGAAGCTTCAAGAGTTTTAGTGGAGTTCATGTGTACTCTAGGCTGATTTAATCACTATTTCACTGTTTACATTAAAAAAAAAAAAAAAAAAAAACTTTGTTAATGGTTCCAGGGCCCATTTTAATAAATAATCACTATGTATTTGTAATTTTTTGTGATATAAATTATGTTAAAGTGACATTAGTCTTCTGCTCTTTGAAATACAGGTACATGTCCTGAATTGGACTTTAACCTTGACCTTTTTCTGTATTTCTTTGTAGAAAACAACTTACATCCACATTTTAAATTAAACAATTATGACTGCATCCATATTACAGACATACAATAGAGACATTTTATTAAAATAAGACAAGAAAGGGCAATATGTGACACTAGACACGCCAGTATTTAAATACAATTAAAAAAATTTATCTTTCAGTAACTAGAGGCATGATGTTTCTATTTTGGCAAGTAAAAATTCATTTCTAATTTTTTAGTAGTTAAGCCCACACTGAACAGAATGCATCATATTGCCCATTAAATGAGATTTCAAAAAGCTAAAAACTCACTAAGAGATGAATCCTTCAGTTCAATAGTATTTAGTTCCAGGAAAAAACAACAACAAAAAAAAAACAATTATTTACTGAAAGATGATTATGAAAAACACTTTTGGAATTGTTCATTATTTTTGAGATGAGCTATATTTCTAAAAATGGAGAAAAACGTAATTCCTAGAAGTTAAACCTAGAAGTCAAACTCCCAGTGAAATGTACTGAAGGACAACCAAATTTGTAATTTAAAAAAATGACAGTAAATGACTGGTTATTGCTCTCTTTTAAGGGAAGTGAGAACCTTCCATGAACCTGCTATCAAGTAGATTCTATCCCAGTTTATTTCAGAGAAAAACAGTGAAAACATGATTGACAGGAGGAACCAGAAATGGGTGGACCCCTGCAGCAGACCAATGAGCAACTAGACAGTTCCTGCACAGCCAAAAACTAGGGAGTGACCGGAGTAACCCCCGAAGATAAAAGCCTAAGATACATAAACACTCACAGTCTACCTTGCCTCAATCTGTCTCTGCCCGCAATGGTGTCTCGGGCACATTGACACGGGGCAGCCATTCCGAAGGTACAGACGACACCCACCCCAAACTCCAGCAATCCATCTACAGATGATACTAACAAGGAGACTTGGGGGCAAGAGGGTTGTCTAGGAGATTGCCTGGGTCTCTCCCACAGAGCTACCATGCCAGGGACTCAAGCAATGTGATGAATGGGCAGCAGCTCTTAAGAGAAATGTATACAGAAGAAAGATTTCCATTTTCTTTAGTCGGCTGCACCTCTGAATTTTATTTCCCAAAAATGAAGGTGTTAGTTACCTTGACAAGATATGAATATCCTCCCAAGTCTTTGCCTGTAAGAATCTTTCAACATGTTCTCCTCTCGCTGCAACATTTCCTCCATTGTCACTTCCTCTCACAGGGTTACAAATATTGCAATATGGCTATAAATATTGCAATTCTTGAGCACTCGTGTGCCCTTCCACCACCTACAGAACTCTTCTCTCTCTGCTTGCTTACTTCCACACACCTCCCACCACTTTCTTTTTGATCAAGCTCCACCTGTGGTTTTCTTGTAGTTTCCACCATCCATTTAGGTACTACAAAGTATTGGATTATTGCCTTAAATGTCTTCTTGAAATTAACACTGAATTCCTTTCTGAGGTCAAAGCTCGGCTCTCTTCTTGCCCACAGTGACCTGGTATTGGGTAATCTTCTGCCCTCCATAAAAGCATACTGTATGTGCTAAAGTGTACCACACATAATAACCTTGTGCTACTCCATGCAGCAGAAATGCCAAGCTGGTATTTACCTTCTCCTCTTTAAGTCTTACCTTAGCTTCCACAAGGCGCCAGGTATATGCACTAATTTTCGTCTCTGGAAATCCGGGAAAACATTGTATCACCAGCTACCTAATTCTCGTTTAAGGAATCACATGTTCAACAGAAAAATCTAGGTTTTCTGGAGGTTGCAAACAGGGAAAACTGAGTGCTTTCACAGGATTAATTGGAAACACAGTATACATTCCTTTTGTGAACAACATCGAACTTTTTATTCAAGGTCCGGCCTAGATACCAATGCAGAGATCTGAAACTGGTAGCTGTTAATCCGAGTGGCACAGGTTTGTGTTTTTTTTTTTTTTTTTTTTTTTCAAGTTACTCTATTTGCCCATACATAGAAATCTGATGACCTACAGCAGAGACAAATTCCCATGAATTTACTGAGTATTCACTTGATTCTTCAGATACATACATTTTTTTTCCCCAAAGTTTCAGGACCCTAACCTCTTCTTTCACCTGTGCAACCCCTAGGAGATTTGAGTTGCATGCCCCTGACCAATAAACTTTTCAAAATCAACAGTTTTGATGACTAACAAACTAATACATTTTTACTCACAGTATTTTGATGTTTTTAACTTTCAACATGCTTCTGTATACAACATCTTTTGTATCCTTCTTCCAACCACATCCCCGTGTATAGCTATACATTTTTGCTTCTTCTGATGAAATATAGTTGGTTCCTTTGCCTACCTGGCACCTGAGAGAAACCATGAACATTCGCCAAGGGCATTAAATGCTAACCTCACTCTTGCTTTACGAGTCAAGGCCCCTGGGCTCATGGACCAGGTCCAACTGTTGATCCACAGTGTTCTCATCCTGAATATTATGAAGTGTGGTTAATCACAAGAAACCACCCACCAGTAGCATCACCTTAAAATATTCACAAGCGGGGTGTGTGTGTGTGTGTGCTCACATGTCTATTGCCTATGTCTTTGTCAATCTGGCTAATTAGTGGGAGTTCCATTTTTATGAGTTCAGCTCATGGCCTTTTTATTCACATCTAAAACATAAATACATTTATTTCTAGATATAACTTTAACCAACCTCTCTAGATATTAGTACTAACAATTTCAAGAATACTTGAGCAATAGGGTAAAAAAGATCTCTCTGATAAAATGAAAGGAAAACTACTACTGCTACTACTAATTATATGATATAATATAATAGGATCATTTCTCTAGCTTATATAAAGACTACATCATTCATTAAGGAGTTTAAACCATATTTATGCATTCGGCAATTTCAAGTTTCAGCTCACTGCTGTACTTTTCTTTGCAGTATTTTATTTCCATGTGGTACCCCTTTTACCTCTTAGCAGGATTCATGGGGAAGGCATGTTCCTTGATAAAACAAGGGCAATAATATTGTCATTTTCAACTGTGCTATCATTTTCACAGGTCCAAGTTGAAATGAAATCGATTGTGAGAACAAATAGCACTATTTTATCACTAATGAATGGATTTAGCACTGTTTTCCATATTCTCTCCTCTTAAAATGGAAGAAACAGCAAATGCAGTGTAGAGAAAGCTCAAATAGTCCTTCGCTAATGGTGGAAATACTTAAGTATCTTCCACATACAGCTAATATAAACCAAAGTGGTTTATTACCATTGTTTTGTGATTTATGACTCACATTATGACTTTATTTTGAAATGGTTGCATGAAATATTAATGTGTGGTGAAGGAACACGCAGCAAGGAGCAGGGATCACATTTTATAAGATGTAAGGCTCTCAGTGATTTATCCCTCATAAAACACTAAACTCAAGTCTTAGTATCATATTTGCTCTCAATTGTAATCAGGCCTTCATATTCAGACTTTTTAAGGTGAAGCAGCCCTCCTTGGTTCCTAGATTATAGGTCGAGTGTTGTTAATTTTTAAAAGGATGGAGTAGTTTATAACAAATGTGAATAATTTATAGCAAATGTTCTCAGCATTGATTAGTGTTCTTTTGAAATAGAATGTCTTCTTGATATGCATCATATCTTTAATGCCTTATGAAAAGTCAGAAGACCTGTTACTGCATTGCTTAATGGACAAATCAACTTTAATTTTAGTCATATATAATATGAAAGATAAGTACCTATGTTTTTTCCCTGTTTGGAATTTGCCAGGCATTAACACTAAGCATTAGCTCCAAGCAATCTAAAGAGAAGTTAACAATAGAACAGAATTGATCTCATTTAGAATTTACATTTGATCTGATTTCTCCAAACTTTGGAGTTGATGGTTTTTGTAGTCTTTCACTATGCTTTACTCTAGGTCATTGTACATTTCAATTTATGAAGTTCTACCTTAAAGAATTAAGTGATTCTAGAATAACTTTACTATATAATAAACTGATTTAGATTGCGTTCTTTTGCTTTATTTTAATTTGATCAAGTATATCTGATTTACAAAAAACAATTTAAAAAAAATTTTTCATAAACATTGATGTGGTTTTATTTCTCTTCTTTTGAATTCACCAGTCAGGATTTTATTCTTCTTTTAAATATTTTTAAATGTCAACTGTTGTAAGTTAAAAATAACAAAAATAATAATAGCTTATGCTGCACTTTCTATATGTATCATGTAGGGTATTAGGGCTTTAGGGCTTTAGATATATTAACTCACCTCATTCCCTCAATAACCTATAAAATAAATATCATATTAATTCCTAGTATACAAAGAGGAAACTGAGGCATAAAACCAATAAGTGTCTTGCCCTGTATATACCACCAGTAGTGGAGCTGGAAATAGAAAATAGTTACTTTTGCTTCAAAATCTATGCTACAGCATTGCTATTGTCCTTTGCTCTTAAACATTTAATTTCAAAGTCTTTTGTATAGAAAAAACAAAAATAAAATATTCCAATGATTAAGAGTTCAAGTTTCACTTTACGAAGGACCCATGTTAGTAATTAGGTTTAAATGAATGTTTGTCAAAGGGAAAGCATTAGATTTTGCTTTTGTCCTTGAATATCTACGGTCATCCAGCACAGAGTGGTTATCTCCACCATCTTCCAGGGAGAGTATAGTTCAAGGCAAAGAGCACTGTCAAGAGAACTGGCGTATGACTCCACGCTGAACCTTCAAGATCATACCCGAGTAATTCTGGAACTGTTACTGAACCTTTCCAAGTCAAGATTTCCATTTCCAAATTATGATAATAACATCCACTAGTAAAATAGTAAAACACTAGATAAAATGTAAAGTGACTGGAATATAACAGGCACTGGATAGGATATGTATTTATCACATTTTTGTGCTATCAATTGTTATTCTTTCAGCAAGACTACTCTCTGAATGAGTCACTGCATTCTTGCAGCCCTTTGATTGCCTTCCCCCTTACTCATGTTATTCAAACTTACATTGTAACCAAACTTAGTTAAGTTCTTATATGTTGTTAACTTCCAAAAGCCATTGAGCAAAACAGGAAAAAAGTATAGGGAATTCAGAGGGGATAAGTAGGATGTTCTACAGAAACATACCACTCAGAGAAATCGTTTTGGAGAAGACACCTTGCTCTCCTCAGTATGATCCCTCTGGTAAATAGTTGCCCTCCGGAATTCCTTATCTGTTAAAGAGAAATACTTTCTTAGTAAGATAACATTTTCAGTGAAAAAAGGGAAAAAGCGAAGAGGGTAGAACTTCAGAAACCTTACAATTTAGGAAAAGAAGATAGATGGAAACAAAAAAGGAGATGAAGAGAGGAGAAAGAAGAAAATAAGTTTCTTCCAGAGAGAAAACAAATCAATAGTGGACTTTTCTACAGGGAATGATTGTGTTGGAAATAGAACACAAAGCAACTCAGATTCATTTATTGTTCGGTACATCCAGTTAGAGTAAGCAGGATGAATGAAAAAGGACACTGTCACAAACACTGAGTTCCCCAAAATAGAAAGGGGCAGCTCCATGGAAGGGAACCACACGACCGTCAGCTCACCCCCTTTAAGTTAAACAGCATGTTACAATCCAAGGCATGTCTAGAGCTGAGAAATAGCCATCTTAGAGCAATTACCAAAACAATCCTTAAATATCTATCATCTTTCTTTTTTTTTGACGCTCTTGTATAACAAAAATCATGGCCACATTTTTAAACTTCAGTTGCCTTCTTTCTTTGCCAAATTTTATTTTTCCCTGAGAACAGTCCAATACCCAGGATCTCATACTTCAGTTGAGGTTCCCTCTTCCCTCAGTGATCCAACTGCCTAACTGTAGATGAGATATTGGTGTAGAATCAAAGTCTATGAAGATGACTATTAATATGTGCTATAATGGAATTTTTTAAAAATCAGAAACGACATTTTCCTGTGGACCACTTCGCCAATTTGAAGAGAAGCTCCTTTAAGCACAATACTCGAATGCTCTTGAATAGTAGCCGTGCATGATGTTCCAGAGTTTCTAGTTCTAGTGTTGCTGACAGGTAAGCAGTAAAGTAGTAGAGGTAGGAAAGTAAAACAAGTTATACATGAATTCCCTTCACATAATAAAAACCAAAAACTGGCAAAGATGTGTAATACTCTTGTGCTTAGCAAGGAAATTTTAGACAGTAAAATTTGGGTTATTAAAAGCAAGATTTGACTTTTGCAGAAGAAAAATACCCTCAGGGTATTTAGAACATCATGCATTATAGACTCTAAAAGGAATTATAAATTCTAGCTTCAACAAAGATTTTTCTTAACCTAACTAGGAAACTGAGGGAAAAAAATTAATTTACATTATAACTCAAGTCAGTTTACTAAGAAAACAAGACAAAAAAAAAAAGCAAACAAAACTACCAGTTTCTGAATCTCATACCAGGATAAATTTTCTTCTCACTTTCAAGTTTACCTTATACATTGCTTAAGAAATAACTAGTTCCTATATTCCCTCCAAAATTACCTTTAAGAGAACATTTTCAAAGATTCTTCAATCTGTGAAAAGAAAAGTATACCCCCATTAATTCAGAAGTTTATTCAACAAATATATTTGAAAGACCTGCTGTGTTCCAGGCACTGTGCTGACCGCATCTGACAGAAGATACAGTGATGAATGTGACATAGTCCTTACTCAAGTGAAAGTTTATCATCTTATGAAGTTGACTGGTATTGCCTAGTAAGTGAGGAGAACATTTTTTAAAAGTTATTTGCATTAAATTTGCTTTATGCATTAATATACATGTATATAATTCATAATTTAAATGAATAAAATAAACATCCAAATAAAGAGATGAAGGAAAAAAGAAATGCAATAGTGAGAACTTGTGAGAACAGAAGTTGAGATGAATGAGGAACTTATAAATAGCCCATGTAAATAGACTAAAAAGAAAACAGTATAAGTATACATTGAGTTCTCCCAGATGACCCTGCCAATTTATCAATAGTTTTTTCAAAACAACAACTCTGATAATTTTGTTCAAGTTTTATGGTGATTTTTATGCAGGAGATCTCAAACCCAATAGAACAGTGGCAAAACAATGGGTAAGGAGCTTTTGGAAAGGCAGAGTTCTCAGAGATGATGCTCTTTTATATCTATATAGATACGTATGTATGTATATTATACTTCCCCAAATAAATTAACTCAGTCTACCTCCTCTTGAAAGAGTGTAACCACCACCAAAACTTAAGTATGTATGTATATACGTCTACAAAAGATAAAATCCTGCCATTTGCAGCAATGTGGATAAATCTGGAGGGAATTATACTTAGCAAGATAAACCATAAATAGAAAAACATCACATATGGCATATAGAGAAAACTAGCAAACAAGTAAACCAAATCAAAACAATAAACTTTAAAAACAATGAACTAAATAAAACAACAATAGACTTTTAGTCAAAAAAAAAAAGCAAAATAGTAAGTGTAGGGAGTGGAGAAGGGTGTGGGGCAGAAATGGGATAAAGGGGATTAAGTATAGTAGAGTGTAGTATATACAGTATATATATATATATATATATATATATACACACACACACAGTATAGTAAAGAAAAAATGTAATACTGGTGAACTTTCCGTATTATACATAGATGTAGATTTGCTATGATGTATACCTTAAACCTCTTTAATGTTATAATGAAGCATCCTTCCTTAAAATCATTTAAAATTTAAATAAAATATTTAAAACACCAGAAAGGCAAAAGAAGTCTAAATGAAAAACATGGTATCACTGAAGTTTTCAAAAACCTGGGAAGGTGATTAAAAACTTAGCCAAAGTAAGGTCAGTAGCATTTCAGGGTTTCAATAAAACAGAAAGAAAAATCATTATCACTGGCATCATTGGGGGGGAAAGTAAAGGAGTTTTATCACCTTAAAAGTGACATTATTTGAACAATAGTCACAAAAGAAAAGCACTCCCAAGATTTCTTTAGAACTCAGAATAGGTTCATGATTGACTGATGATGCCTGGGTTAAGGGAAGTACTATGAGTGATTCTTTCTTATATAATATTTTTGTTTCTTTTTTTTCTCCTACTGGCTTGCATACATATTTGTAAATTCGTTATAACACTCACTTCTCACAGCAATTCAATTAGACCTCTAATGAGTGAAGAGTACCTATACACCAAGATTTCCACTTTACCAAGTATCATTGCAAGAGTTCACAACCAGCTGTTTTAAAGTAATTGACATCATGATGTGCAGAAAAATTACTTTTCTAATGGTTGCCTGGAAGATTTATATCACTAAAATGTAATTAAAAAGTAGATTTAGAAATATACTCAGCAACCAAAAAGATTAAATATTAATGTGGAGTGTAATTAATAAATTATACATCTCTTGATTACTAATGGCTTATTGACTCTAAAAGCATAACATTACTGAATATTAGGGCAAACAAAGGCTTTTGGGGAATATTGTTCAGCTTCAAGGATAAAGCTGCTGCTGTTGAATTTTAGAAAAATCCTGATTTTACAGATGGACATTTGTTATTCCTGTCATTCTTCATTCATTCTATATGTTGCCAAGTTTGCCTTTATAAAATAAAAAAAAAAAACTTTCTGATCAAGTAAGATCATTTTTGTTTCATTAGGCAATTTCTATTGCCTATTCTATAGGCTGCCAAGGTGAAGTGACATTTCAAATGTAAAAGTGTACCTGGACTTTCATATAAGAATATCCACCACCATTGCAAACAACAATGAAGATAAACCTGAGAGTTGTGTGTGTGTGTGATGGGCAATACTTGCAGAATTCAAGCTTCAGAGTAGGCTAAAACAATGAACTGAAAGTGTGGGCTTTCCCATGGTTTCAGTAAGTATTTTAAACTCCTTAAAATATTTAAGACATTTAGAATCTGAGAACACGTAAACTGTAAATTGTCTTGAAATTTACTTAGTCTCTCAGTTTGATTCTACATATGAATTTGGAATTTTCTTATCCAGGACAGTAACATCACTCATATAAAGTTTCAAGACTAGTCTAGTTGGTGCCAGGAGGGGAACTCAATTTCCCCACAATACCAGTTATCTTTTTTTCCTCTTTATTTCATATAACAATGGAGGAATTAGAATTATCAGATTTTTTTGAGGATCTTAATTCACAAATCTTTTTATTTTCAAACATTTTTCTAAGAAATATCATTAAAGTATACACAGAAGCAAACTAAGGCCAAGTCACCAGAATCAAGCTTCAAATAACTACTTCTTCAAGGCTTTCTCCCAGCTCAACGCCCACTGTAGCTTTGTCCAAGGCAATTTGTTCTTTGTGCTAAAGAAGATATGACAAGGACCCCCCATAATTTTCAGCCTCAGTTTGTTCTTTGGGAATTACAAATCTTACATCTTCCCAAAACAAGAACGTACTACTCTAAAGTCAGCACTTAAAGCAACAAAAGAAGAATTTTTGCAAGAATGATATATGGGCATCCCTGGGAAGTAATTTCTCAGAGAGAATTTGGCAAAATGAAAGAAAGTTAATGTGATTCCTGAAGTGGAGTGCTTCCTGGTCAGAGTTCAGCGAAGAAGAGGACTCACCTCCCATGCTTTAGGAAGCCTCTGGGCAACTAGACCTGGACTCTTATCCCAGTTTACCAGTGTTTCTCCTTCAGGGAGACCATCTCTATGTGCACATTTTTTTCTTCTGACTTCACACAAATAAGCAGCCATCTATTTCACCAGGAAAATGGGTTTCCTTGGAGATAATGAAAAATAATTCAGGATATGCAGTCTTAAGGCAAACTGAGAACAAACTTCAAAGCCAACTTCAGGGAACAAAAGAAGGAAACGTTCTTTTATAATTCTTGAAAAAATCTGTTATAAATGAGTCTACTAGAGGAGACTTGGAGGTGTACTGAGGTGACAGGCTGGTATGGCATCTCTCATTGCCTGAGCTCTGACCTGGAAGGACAAGCCTCCTCTCTTCTGCTGGGCCAGCAAAGCAAAAGGCTTCCACTGGAGAGACCAGGTGTGATTCTTCCAACAGTTTCTGCAATTGCTCTGAATCACATGTGTGAGAACTGTCTTCTGGTCTCCTAACCTCATTTAAATAAGGCTTCTGCATATTTTACACTTTATGACATGAATCATAATTATACTGACTTTGTATCCATTTATCCAAATTATTGTTTTTGTTTTTTTTTTTTTTTTCTATTTTAGACATGTGTTTGCCTATTGTTTTATCTACTTTATCTGTTTCTTTCCTTTGGAGTTCACTTTGCACTATTGAGGGCAGAAATATTCTTTACTCTTTTAATACCAATGTCTACCTCCAAACCAGAAGAACAAATATTCCATAAATACCTTATAAAAATAAAGGCACACAGAGGAGAGAAAATTCCAGTACGCCTTCCAAGCTGTCTCTCTTCTTGCTCAACCTTGCTATTATAAACACCTTTTTCCCATTTCAGCATTAGAAGGTGAGGAAGAGGAGAAGATTCTTCATTAGGATGGTGACCATCATCAACATGGGAAACTGTAAGGACAAGAATAGGACACATTTATACAGATCGTCAAGTTGTAAAATGTCTTACTCAAGAGGAAAATCAGCACCAATGCAACTTTTAGAATGGAGCAGGTGGTTCTTCTCCAGTGACAGTGAAGAAAGGACAAACTATAACTCCGAACAAAAAATAAAATCAATAAGAATAAAACCAGGCAAGATTTTTCCAGAAATCTTAGCAATTTGTTATTTAAAAGATATGATTCTACTAATCTCACATAAATTTAGTTCATAAATTACAGAGCTATCTTTGCTTGCTATAGAAGATGGCATTTACATAGACTTATTAGTATCACTAGGATTATAGTGTCCATAGGATTTCTTGGTTAAATTTTTAAAAAAATCTCAGCGTTAACACACAGATATCATATTTGTAGACTAGAAAAAAGAAGACTCACATTTTGACACTACAGTATTGCCTCCCTTCTTGAAGGAGTTACATCTCAGTTTATTCCACATGCTCTAAATTGTTATTTTGTTTCATCTCTTCTTTCACTATAAGTTAGTAGCTGATGATAAAAAAATTTCGGAAAGTTTATGAAATTAACATGAACTTGGTAGATTCCAAATACAAATTCATTAACTTAGCTTTAAAAAAAAAAAGTCATTGGGAATTAATTCTAATTAGAAATAATAAAATCAATAATTTCCAGTGATACTCTATTTCTTCAGCTTAATGTTTTCACCAGCAAAATTACATCTTTGGCGAAGTAACTTTTATGGAAATATTTTCTTAAGAGAACATTAATGGCTTAGAAATTTCTAATTTTACAGATGAGAAAATAAAGTTGTATGGGGTAAGAGACTCACTTTAGATCCCATAATCATTTGTTAAAGACCTAAGTGGTCTTCAGTTTGATGCCATCATTTTATTTTATAAAACTGCTTTCATCATGGGAGAAGCATACCTGATCAAGACCTGGACAGTTATTTTGCCTACTTTTAATAGTTGTGTTTAGCCTATGAATTAATTTCTGCTGGGGATTTTTTATTTTTGCCTCCTCTTTCCAAGATAGAAATGGAGTACTATGCTCATTCTTGCTTCAGAAAATATTATTTGACATGAAGTTATAAAGAAAGTAAAGCATACAGAAAAACACTCCTCTCTTTTTTTTTTAAAGAGAGAGAGAAAGAGGAAGGAAGAAGAAGAATGGAAGGAACAAAATCAGGGAGGGAGGGAGGGAGAAAGAGGGGGAAGAAGCATCCTATCTATTTAGCTGTTTGTTTTGTTTTTTCACCCCAGTTCTGGATCATGAACCTAGGTCCCTGGGCCCTATGTGGTCTGCACATCAGCAGCTCAGCCACCTGAACCACAAGGTTGAGCCTAAAACACTTCTCATTTTAAATCAAAAAGGATAAAACACATGTGTCTATACTGATTAAATTACATGTACTTATAAGGTCTGAAGAAATACATGAAAAGATTTACCGTTAGAGCAGAGATTTAATCTTTATTTGCCAGCATATTAGTCAAACAAAAATTAAAATTTAATATAATTGTGTATATATTCTAAGACAACAAATGGTAGTTGGCAGTTTATTCTCAATGTAAATTACAAATATTTTAGCCAATGGCATCTAAAAGTACAAAGTCACTTGTGGGACAAATTGTGCAGCATTTTATTAGACACACTGCAGTTATCTAATCTGACTTTCTTCGCAGTTTCTAGTGATAAGATGAACATTCTTGACCTTAACTATGAATATCCACTCTTCCTTATGACAATTTCAAAATCACCACATTTCTGGAAACTAACTTTTGTGCTAACTTATTGGGATAAAACCTATCCTGAAATGACGTGTGGCTTTTCAGTTCTACTCCACTAATGAGATTATTGATGGAGTTGGTTGAAGATATACTAATAGTTTAGATTATACAAGGATGCTGCAAACCTGTTTTTTACATATATGTGATTTGCATATTTAATTACCTCCCCCAAATGAAAACTTCCAAATTTTAAGATGCATGTGTTTCAAGCGTTCGAGATAGATTGTGAACCTGTATTTTGTCTACTTTTCTTTCCAATGTAGCATCAAAATCCCCTTATGCTGTCTTCCATTATCGTAAGACACCACAACCTAAATTTGACTAGCCTTTCCTATTAATCACTTGATAACTTTGCAGCAAAATTAGCCAAAGCAAACCATCCTTCCTGGTTGTTGATGGCTTGTTGGATTTCCACAGAATAAACTCAAGACAATCTATGAAAATAATGACAAGAAACATTTTACCATACCACTTTAATAATAATATGCATAACATTCTCAGGAATATGTCCACAATTTATCTGATACATTTTAAATGTTTTCTATTTAAAAATGAGTAAGATTCTATGATTTGGTTTTGAAATAAAATTATTTCCCAATAAGTCAAAAACCTAAAATGTCAAGCAGTCAGTTTCTAGGCACATGCTGAAGTGCTCTAGAAGTGACAAAATAGGAAAAATAAGTTAGTTATATTTTACCCTCTAAACAATTTATATATTTATGACATACAACATTGTTAAAAAGAGATGTCATGACATTTTCAAATCCAAGTAGATTCACTCATGTATGTTGAATACAACCTAATCTTCCTATTTGACTTTTACTTGAATATGCAATATTTTTTTTTATCATTTTATGACCAAATCTCATCTAATTTCTTCTGTGTGATTTCATCAAATTGACAACATTAATAGGGAACAGAAAAGGAAATATTAAACTCTCAGTGAGTAAAGTACTCCCTTGATAAGTCATGTATTTTGGGTAACATTAACTCTTTGAAAACTTCTCAGGGGCCACTTAGCATATTAAATAATAAAGCATCTAAATAATAAGCAAGAGAGCAACATCAATTAATATATTTTCTATGTCTGCAGTATACTTGACATCATCTGTTGGACTCAATGGGAAACAGTCATTAACTGTCTCTGTTCTCAAAGGACATTTTCAAAACAGACAATAGCATCAATCTTATTCTTTTACCAAACCACAGAAAGCAAACAAAAATATGTAATTTCAGCTAATTAAGAGACTTTTAATGAATACTTTACTTCCATCAGCTTAACTCTGAGGTGGTAGAGGAATGATTGGGAAAATAAAAGAAAAAGATGAAAATTGCTAACAGGAAGGAATAAATTAGGAAAGTTCTCGGTAGATGCAAATGTACATACACCTCTTCTCTGACAGTCAGAAAACATGGTCCATTCATTTATTCATTCATTCAGTTCTAAATCTTGAGAGCTTTTTCTATGTCAAAGATTGTTCTGGATACTGGGGATAAAAGAGGGAGTCATACAGACCTTACTCCTGCATAATCATTGGAGACTACAGTCATACCTATCTCATTGGGTTATTGTGAAGACTAAATAAGCTAGTTTTTATCATCCAGTTCTAATCAGGCCTCATATATGTGTTGTATAGCACACATGTTATAATATTTTGGAAAATGAGCACATAAAAGACATGTCATAGCAGCACAATAAGGGAGAGTGGAGGCGGCTATGGAGGGTGGTGCAGGCTGGGGCTGGAGAGGAGGGGAAGGGCAGAATCATCTAGGTGTCTTATCCAGAGGGCAGGCAGTAGTTGTGCAGGTTGGGCTGCTCCATATGGTAGGCAGAAATCCCACCTGCACTCATTCCCAAACCCTGTGCCTTGGTCTGTGACCATATGCATCAGATTTAAGGGATCTCTTTTCTTCAGACAAAGGCAACCTCATTTCAGTGGGGTGCTTCCCAGATCTGTGACTAAGGGGCAGAAGTGACCAGGTCTGTATTTCAAACAAACACTCTGCTTACCCCACAGTATCTGGAACACTGTTGGGCAGGGTTACTACGTCAGAACTCTCCCTATGTTATTCTTGTGCTCTCTCATAAATGCCTCAAGAACAGAAAAGGGCTGACTTTCTGGCAGACCCTGACTGCTAAGAAAATCTAACTGAGCAGGGCCCACTGTTGGGGACATTACAGCAATCTGATTTCCAGGTGTGATCGATCTGTAGGAAACTGTCTTCAACAAAGAAGGAAAAGCAGGAATCCAGCTCTTACCACAGAGAACTAAGTAAAACTGCTAGTCTGGTTCATGTTCTACCAGTTAAAGCCTAGAAAAGAAAAACAAAAGGAAATAATCCAGAATAGCTGTATGAATTCATGTTGTTTATGAGGGACTACAGTAGTTCCTGGGATCTGTCAAGTGATCCTTGAGAGCCTTCTGTGTGCCAGGCACTGGGGATTCAAAGTGAATAGAACACCCCCACTCCAACCCTGGTCATAGTCAGCTGTGCCAGACAGAAGCACAAGTACTCGTAGTAAAGAGCTACAGGGACATCATGAATCAAAAGCCATGTGATCTGAGTAGTGAGGGTGACCATTTATACCCTGAAACTCAGAAAAGACTCACAAGTGTGGAACCTATTTTCAATCAATCAGATTCCCTCTTGTCTCTAACTCTCATGTTGAGAATTTTGGATGAGTACTGAGTGCAAACTAACTCAGCAACTCCCTGTTTTGTCCTTATCTGCTCTAGGAAAGAAACAGCAGACCATACTCTTGATTGTTACAAAAGACCTTGCACCATAGCCTGAAGACTCTTGTCAACTAATCATAAAAAGACAAGTGGGATCTGGTTCCAAGATAACACACTGTTAAGATCTTGACCTCACATCCTTCCCACAAACACAAAACCACACCCATTTAGTGGCTACAACCTTTGCAAAGGAACAGGCACCAATGACTCCACAAAAAAGAAATGACATGCATCTACATAAATGATAGGTGAAGCCAATATATCTTGGCATCCTGCCACCATGTTCTGAGACCCAGGGGCTTTGGAAGAGACCAGTGCTATGGACACTGTTCCTGGAGTGGAAGGGCTTGCCTCCTTTGCTATTACTGCAGTTGTGCTGGACTGCTGGTGCTTACAGTTGCTCTTCCCTGGGCTGCTAGAGACAAATGGTCAGGTCTGTAGCACCAGTGCAGGAGCTGAGTGGTTCAAATCAAGTAGTATTTCATTTTCTTACTATCAGGTGAGAATTAAAACAAATGAAGACAGCATATGAGGCTTATGGAATAACATCAAGAGGAACAATATTTGCATCATGGGGAGCCCAGAAGGATTAGAGAGAGAAGAGGGCAGAAACTATGTTTGAAGAAATAGTTGAGGATTTCTCTAACCCAAGGAAGGAAACAGGCCCCTAGAACTAAGAAACTCATATAATTCCAAACAAAATCCCAATGTCATACCTTAAGAGAAATTATCATTAAAATGAAAAAATACAAGATAAGGAGAGAATCTTAAAAGCAGGTACAGAGAAAAATAATTTACATATATTGGACTCCCCTCCTTAAGACTATCAGTGAATTTCTCAGCTGAGCCTTTAGAAGTCAAAGAGACTAGAATGATATATTGAAAATGCTGAAAGAAAAGATTTCCAACCAAGGTTACTCTATCTGCTAGATTATCACTTAGAACTGAAGAAATAATAAACAGCTTTATAGACAAATAAAAGTTAAAAGAAATTCATTACCACTAAAATGGCCTTTAAGAAATATTAAAGGAAGTTCTATAAAACAAAAATAAGTCCCACCTAGAAGCAGCAAAACATTAAAGTATAACTGTGGGGAGTAGGAGAATGAAAAAAGTGGACCGTTTTAATGAGCTCAAGACTAACTTTTCTTGAAGGAAACAGTTATAAAACAAGTTATAAGCATAGAAAATTTTATGTAAACCCCAGGGTAACTTCCAAACATAAAGCCATAAAAAAACTAATCTTTTCCCTGTACTCCATAAATGGGAGCCTAGATAACACTATGATATGATGAAATTTGTTTTAATCTTTGTCATATATAATTAATTTAAAAATCATGAGTTTATAGCCATCTGAAATTTAAAAAGAGAGATAAAGAGATATTCCTTGTGCTCAAGAAAAATAGATTCCTAGTTCCATCTCTTAATAAAGTACTAAAAAAGGTAACTTTGGCAGAATCATTTTACAGCTATAAGAATTCATATTGATCATTCGTTGAAACTTCTTGTGCAGGTTCAGATGTGATGGTCATGAAGATGATTCTGCATACTGAAAAGCTGTGAAGGAATGCACAAAACTACTTTCAGCTACCAGCTTCTTCCAAAAGGGTAAAATCAAGCATCCTGAAATTGCAAAAGTTCAAGTCTTTGCACATGTTATTGGATCTCACTCCAGGGAGATCTCAACAACTTTCAATGCCCAAGCTGCAAACAGCATATATAAACTATATCCAAGGTGAGTCTATCAAGGAGATAGTCACTCTGTAACTCCTCTCCAGTCGGAGGATGCCATATCTCCCTTAGGACAGGTGAAGTCCTTCTCCTACTAGAGGTCACCTGGTCAAGGCTCAGGGATATGGCTTGCCTTTTGCAGCCTCAGAAGAAATTGTGGCAGAGCGGAGAGCAGAAAACGTGAGAACCAGATTTTTGACTCATCTCACAAAGGAATTCAAGGAGTCAGAGGAAAGTTAGCATATAAGAAAAGATTGATTGGTACATCCTAGTGGTTTAGCAGAAAAGGGTGGGATACCCTGCATTTAAATAAATGGTTTTCCACGGAGTGTAAGAGTTCTCAAAGAGGCAGTTGTTCCAGTATCCTAATTTATTAATAAGATTAAAATGAACATGCAATGGCATTTGAGGTCAGTTTGTGGGTACTTCAGGTGCCATGTTGGTTCTGTCAGGTGTAGACAAGCTGTTCACATATTTTCAGTGGAACTTCCTTTTTCAGCTGCTGGTTAATTCTCCTACAATTGACTAAACGGCTTCACACATTTTCTAAGGATCTGACTGCTTAGTGCTGTCAGTGGCCAAGCATAAAACAAAAGATGAAAGAAAAATATTTCTTCATTAAGGTTCAAACTCCTGTTAAGAAAACATCCTGGGACTTTAGAGGATTTCATCATTTTCTGCCCTTATTCTCTCTGATTTACATCTACAATGTCAGATCTTTGAAACTTTTCTGAAGACACTCCCAAAGACAAGATACTCCAATAGGCAAGCAGATAAGGGCAGAGCCACTCTGGACCAAGAGAGGTGAGAGGTCATGTGACTGTCAGGAAAATAAAATAATTCCATGAACTCTATGAACACACACTATGACCTAACCATATGCTAAACACATTAAATGTCTTATATGAACCAATTTAGTAATTGAAGGATCCCTGTGAGCACTTTGAATGCATACTCTCTAAATCATTGAAGGGAAAGTTTACAGAGACATGCAAACTGACTCCCTGACATAAATTATGGCTTGAGATCAATCTCCTCTTGAAATTAACAATGCCTATTATTTGTTAAGTACTATGTGCAGACACTATGTCAAGTGTTTACCAAATTATTTTTGTTATTTCTCACCAAATCCTACATGGCTATACCCAGATAAGCAAAATAACTTCTAACAGCCACAAGCTCACAGACACAAAACCTGTCTTTTTCTTCTGTTTTGCTACATTTCAAATATTGACAAGACAAAAAATTATTGAAAGAGCCAGCTGTTATTGACTTTCATAGCCTTGACAATGTCCCAGGCAGCCACTTCCTGGCCTATAAGCCTGATTTTGTTCAGGCAACAATGTGTCATTCTGGGTGATTTAGTTTGTCTAACCTAATTTGTGGCAATCCTAATCTATTTAGTTAGTGATTGGTTTAGTGCTTGCCATATGACCTTGCTTTAAGAAATCTGTTTCTGAATTATGGAAAAGATTTATATCCCTAACAGATAAGATAGGATGAGGAGAAAGCCCTTTAAATCAACTTTTCCTGCTAGCCACAGTACAGTGGGTTGTGTGAAATCCCAAAGACTGGAGCAGGGAATAGTCATTGCATAGCATGAGTGGAAAGCAGAGGAACATTCCTCAGATTCAGAGTTGTCATGATGAATAAGAAGAAAGTTTAGGAGCTTGAAGTCATTGTTAAGCCATCAAATGTACCCCAGAACCATCTACTTTCAGAATTTTAGTGATATAAATATTGCTATGGTTTAAATCAGTATTAATTAGTTTTCTTTTATTCTAAATGCATCCCAACTGATATAGTTACAAAATTAAAAAAGAAGATAACTATTTATTCTGAAAATTAAATTTGAGCATGTTCAGTTACTTATTCTGATTATAATCTTGGTTTTCAGGAAGAATAATAAGTGACTCAATCATGGTTCTTTCTTTCTTCTGCAGGAGTGAAAAACTTATCCTCTGCCCTATTATGTTTCTGACCAGAACATGCAAATTGAACTAACAAAAGAGAGATTAACAAGTACAAGGCATGCATTTTTTAAAAATGCTAATATTTTATGTGACACAGAGGACTTCTTAAATAAGAAATAGAGAACATAAAGAAGCAGTCAGACTAGAGTGTATATACATATACACATATTTATATATATAAAATATAAATTTGTGAAGCAACAATACAAAAGAAAGAGGTTTGGGCTTTGAGGGTTGGTGTATTAGGAAATCTGTGGGGGAAACTAATGGAAGAGGAATGTTGCTTTAGTAGGTGTGTTTGCGCAGACCCATCTTGGTGCTTATAAACCATATTCCAGTGACAATTTTCTTCTTTTCCTAGTTCTGGGAGGACACTTTTCTCATGGAAGAGATATACACTGAATTTAGGCCTTTCTTCTGAAGAAGAGTATTCTTCCTAAATCTACTGTCTCTCAATTGCCTTAGCTTAAAATGATGAATATAAGCAGAAGGCACACTTTGGATACTATATGCTGATTCCTCACTTCCAATAAATATGTTCTACATTTCAAAAGTAACATTTTATATTTAAATTGTAAATATAATTAAAATATTTAATTTTATAATATTATTGTAAATTCTACCAACATTTAATCACATTATCTGCTGCATTTCACATATAAAATTTTCAAATGAGTACATGGTATTATAATAACCACTAAATAAATGCATAAAACAAATAAAATTTTGTCCCAGCATTAAAATGCAGTGAAATGTTTCCTAGTGATTAAAATGACAATGTATGTAGCATTTGAGTTTCATTCACAGTAATAGTTTATTTCTTTTAATTAATGAGTAGAGTTCTATTGCATAAGTGTACCATGGTTTGATTATTCATTCTCCTGTTGATGAATATTTAGAATGTTTGCACTTTGGGCCTATTATGAATAACGCTGTTATCAGCATTCTTGTACACATCATTTTAGTGGCCTCCCCCCAACCCATTTTTCTCGGATGGAGGATAGCCAAAACTAAACTAAGCTATAGGACTGGAAATCAGAACAATGTCCATCAGTGTTGAGGGAGAGTTTTGGATAAGATATGAATTTGTATAATCTTCTAAGCGTATCGGCAGACTTCAAAGTCAGCACACAAGTAGACAGAATGGAGCAAGTTTAGTCCCAAAGAGAACACAAAAGCCATGAAATTCCTCTATGACCATGGGACCCTCTTAGCAAATTCTTGAAACTACTCACAGAATGTTCTTCTTCCTACCTGTTTCTTATTTAACCTAAAACCACCTACAAAAACTTTATAGTTTTTGATCACTAAAGTGATCCTTTCTTAGTTCATCAAGTGTCAATAGTATGACCCCAAAATCCCCTTCTCAGGCCAGGCTGAGGGTATAAGTTTGACTGCCTCTTAGTAAAGAGTACAGTGGTTCCTCTGCCTGTAGGAGGCTTGTCTTCTTGCACTGTTGAACTCTCTCTCTTCCTACTTTCTCAAATAAGCTTATAAAACTGCATCTCTTAATGTCTCAAGAAGTCCTCCTTGAGCCATTTGCCACTGAACTCCAGCAGCCCTGCATCATTTTGGCACCCAATGTGGACACTTAAAGAAAATAAGGAGATGTGTTTTTGTGAAGTCAGCATGGTAGTGAAGTTTTAAATTTACTTTTAGTGTAACTCCGTAAGTCACATTTACTCTGGCTTCAGTTTCCCTAGACTCTGAGGTTTGGCTTGGCAGTAAGTTTATTCAGAAACTGTCTGTGGTGGAGGATTAGCAAAAAAGACTTTGGTTGGGGTGACTGTCTGACAAATCCTGAAACCTACTTCCCACTTAGGCAAGAGAACATTACTCATCAATCTCTAGAGTGACTGCTGCCAAAGTCTTACCTTTGAGTCTTTCATTTCAGTGTGGTATAATTTCAGTGTGGGTGAGTAGAATAAAAGCCAAAGGGCAACTGCTGACCTCAGATCTCCCATGACAGGATTCTACTCAACTGAATCTAGAGAAATCCCCCAGCAGACGCACAAAGCGGAACTTTTCTGATCAAGAAGAAACCCTTATTTGGGGGTCCAGTCAGTTGGAACCTTGTTCTTGGCATGTTCAAGATGAGAAAAAGCCCCAAAGTATTAAAAGTTCTACCTCTTGAACCTACAGGAATGTTCCCTAGGAGAGACTGAGCTTTTCTGCTTCTTACTCTCCACTCTTTCCTGTACTGTATTTAAAACTAGGCGAACATTCACAGGAAAATAAAAGTTTGGTTCTTTTGCAATAGAAGCTGCACTATGGTTGGTTGCACAAGTTCTTACCCTAATTGATGCATGCGCTTGTGCGTGTGTGCGTAATGGTGAGGGAGGGAAGGAGCCAGTCTGCCTAAACTCCAGTAACACCCTTTCTTTCTAACTTTCAAAGGTCACTTTTATTTCTATTGATCCTGAAACTGCTAGAAACAGACATCCATTTAGGGGACTCTCTTCTATAACCCCGGGGGTGGTCTTCTGGTCACACAGTGTGACAAAAGAGGGAGGGATGCCACCCCACCACCTGTTTGCAGAGTCCCTTAGACTAATTTCTCAATTCAGGATGCTTTATTAGTGCTCCTTAGAGGGAATAAAAGGAGGCCACAGACATTTCGTCCAAATATTAAACTGATAAAATTGGCTTTGAATCCTCAAATCCTAAGTAACATTCTTTAAAATATGGTCTTAAATCAAAAGAATGCCTCTTATTTTGCCTCTCTTTATCAAGTAAAGACTCTGCATTTGAATAGACTTTCTTCACAGTCAAACTAGGCTTCTTTGTTCATGTAAACTTCTAGAAAAAAATGAAGTTAATTGTGGCTTCGTCCCAAAATGGCTGCAGAGATCTTAGACCAGGGCCTCCTGATAAATCCAAAATATTTGCCACAATCAAGACTCCTAGTCTTGTCTCCTCTGCAGCCTCAAAGAAATCAGAGTGATGAGAAATCTCTGATTTGGAAACTAGCTTCCTACATGAGTAACATCCTTTTTTAGAACATCATTCTTAATTTAAAGCAATTACTAAAAAAAAAGAAGCGGAATACCTTCTGTAAATTCATGTTTTCCTTTCTGTGTTCTAATATCACTTTCTTTCATGGACTTCCATCTGAAAAGTTATTTTATTTCATGGTCTTCTCTTACCATGTCCCTCTTGGGTCATGTACTTATTGCAGGATTTTCCTCTCTAAACTATATTAGGAAAATGAGGTCTGGCCATATGCACATTTACCAAGTCTAAACGTGTTTGATTAGGTGTGTTGTGTTTTAATAAGGGTAAATTTAACATAAATCTATGGTTAAACTAATTGGATTGTCACTGTAAAATTGGACTTCTAAATTGAAAAAAAAAAACTTCAGAGTTCTGAATTTAATTTCAGCTTATAGGCATGTATAAAAATAAGTTGAAAAAACACATTGACTAGTTCTAGGAAATCAGCGTATGACTTAACTGTAAAATATCAATCTTTTAAGCTTATCTTACCTGAATAAGCTAAGAAACTGAAAGAAAGCAACAGGAAATTATGGTTGATTTAAATTCTAAGTGCCTCTGTGTCATTACTTTGCTATAATTTATTTCAATTGCTGTTTTTTTCTTACTAGAAGTCTTATTTTGCCTAGCATATGGTTGCGGATTTGAATGAAAAATATAAGCTGTGTTTTCATGTTTGCTTTTGTATGCGTTGAAGATGTTTGTGTTTCTGAGATTTATTCATGTGTCATTGAATTATGGAGGACTCCTCATGTGTTACTAAACTCATGTGATCGAGAGCTAATCTAGCTGTTTGTGTTCAAATGGTTAGAGAAATTTTTGGTAGATAAAATTGGTTTTCATTGAATTATTTGGTTTCATTTATTCAAGCACTCTTTTAGGATATTTAATTAAGTATAGAGGGGATAAATTTTATAAGGAAATAAATTTAAAATAAACAGGTCATTTCAAAATGCCACCCTGGACCATTCTGATAAAAAGAAATTACTTTAAAATATTTAGCAATGGATTTTATGTCTCTAAAATACATTTAGTAATCTGTAACTGTAAAGAGAGGTACTGTTATATTAAATAATAAGAATTAGCTAAACATTTTAGGTTATGATACTGAAATATTAATTCCTGAACTAAAATCAACCCTAGAAAAAAAATTAGCTAAAAGTTGGTTCTTAAGCACATGTCTTGTGCTACCTTAAAACTTTGTCATAGGAAATATATCATTTGTGAATCTTCTAACTTGACAAATTTTAATGAAAGAAACTGTTGCTTTGTTTTGCTTACAATTGCTTAAATCTAAGGTTTTAAGGTGTAAAATTTTTAAGTAATGTAAGAAATCAAGTTAATAAGGTAAGTATACCAGCATGCAAAAGAACTAATACTGTATCTGAGAAAATAAATTTTAAGGTGAAATAGTTTATTCCAATTATAGTTAGACTAAACAAAATGAAAAAAATGAAACTAAACTGTATCATATATTTATATAAAATAAAGTTTTAAGATCTTTAATCTGCTAAGAGGACAAAATGTACTCTTAAACTGTGGTCAATTTTTATAACAAATTGTAAGTTGTTCATAAAGTCTCCCTGAAAAGATTTTTTGCCTCAAAGCAAGTTATCCCTAACAGACCTCCAATAAAAGCAAAAATAAGAACTAAGTTCTATCAAAAGTATATGCCTTTGAAAAAAAAAGCAATGTATTAAAATTTAACTTCCAAACTTCCCAGAAAATAAACTTCTAATTATATAAAAAAATGATAAATATATATAATATAAATAAATACACAATAAATATATGTGGGAAACTTTAGAGAGTTCTTAAGATAGTCCATGTAAACAAATCATTTTCTCTTTGGAGAAAATAAAAACATTAGATAAATTAGACTCATTTTGTGTGATGAAATATTTTGTGAAGCATTGTCAAAATAGAAAATGCTTAACTGTCTTTACATATATTTATGTGAAAGTCCAATAATTGATGTATATGCTATAATGGTTGTATAAAATTACGATCAGTCTAATATATTTTTTATTACTTTATTCATTATTTAAAAATAAAACATTGTATATTGCAAAATCAAGCAAACTTTATCAATTGTGTTGTAACAAGATCTTTGACTATGGTCATTTAAAAAATCTTAATATTTACAGGAAATATTGTTTACTGATGTTTTCATGTTCAAAGAGATTCATGGAAAGATCTTGACAGGTTTTTCATTAAATTAAACTGGATAAAAAGGCAGAACTATAACTGCTAACAAAAATCAAGTTAAAATTAAATGAAACAGAACGAATGAGTGTGAATATTTTCATGAATAACTTAAAACATTAAAGGTTTTTATGCTTCACCAAATTAAATTTTTTTTTTCTTTTAAATTATAGCCTTTGTAAGTTATACTGGCTCAGAACTAGTAATGATGGAGGTGGAAGAATATCCCACCTCCCAAAGATTATTGCTCCCACCTCCATGCAGGCAGGCCTTTGGAAACCCACTGCTTCACTGCAGCCACTCTTGGTAGTTCTGCCCTCTCTTCCTAGTATATATTTAAGGATTGTATATTATGTGTTACGTATTATATATAATAGTATCTATTATTTACTTAAGGGATAATATTAACCTGTATTTCTCTTTTTACAGTTTCTCTTTCTAAGGATGCCTTTGCCTTTCTTACCAAATCCTATTACTATTTCAATCCTTAATGTCTTTAAAGATCCTTACTATGTCAAAATGTGACAGAAAGACTAAAAGGGAATAATTCCAACAAAGCTCAAATTTTTAATTGCTGCAATTTTCAGTATCTCCAACTTGCTTAACGAAGCATAACTAGGCATAGGAGACTATGACATCAGCAAATGGACCAGAATGAAAAGTTCCTTACTGTCATCATGACAAAGCCAGACACGTGAGCAGTATGGACCCAGAAATGACCGGCTGGGCTATGCCTTAGTGCAAAGGAAGAATATAAGAAAAGAGTGTTCTTGTCTCCAGATTGAGAAGGGACCACCCTTTCACAGTTCCATCTTTATATCCAGAAATAAAGATGAGCTAATGGGTCCCAAGCAACAACCTGACTCCCAACTCTTTATCTCAGTGGTTGAACCTCAGGTAATTCTGAATGTTGGAATTAAAAACACTAATTTTATTATTAATAAAAGAGCCACATTGATCTCACCTAGCATTCTAAGCCATCTTATCCTTCTCCACATCAGATTATGGACATACATGAAAAGTACTCCACTTAGTTTACTTTAGTTGTTTATTTATTATTCTGTTTTCTGTAATTTTTGTAACATGTCCAAATCCCAATAGTTTTTACATCTTTTTAAAAGTATTTAGACCAAAAGAAATTCATGTTTTCTGTACATAACCCATGTAACGTGTTAAATTCAGGAAAGTGGTGCTCTGCCTAAAGCATACTGTTCTTTTAAATTACCTTAAGTATATATAGTAATCTTAAAGTGTCTTCAGTTCATCATTTGAATTGTCCATTATTACACAGAAGAAAATAAATCATATTGGTTTCTTCCACAGCCCTCTTTCACTGTGTAACATTTTCTATCTACTCTTTGTCTGTCTCCAAGGTTTCTAATGTCAAATAGGCACTCATGAGTGTGTGTAAAGTGTGATGTAGTTGTTCTATCTTTCTTAAGCATCCCTGAGTATTTTTCAGATATGGACACAGCTGCGGTCAAGTTTTTCTGTTTACAGGTTGGCACATTCTGAGATACTTTTGTGCCTCCTGCCTCTAGTTCAAAAGTAAAAGGCAGTTTTCTAAAACTACTTTTGCAGTCTTTTGTTTACTTTCTAAATTTAGTTACAAGTTTATTTCAGTGAAGTTTTGTGACTTTCCCTAAGTTGTCTCAAATCAATAGAGATTCACTGTAAAAAGCTTTACTAATTTAATTGCGTTGGCCTAAGAAAAGAAACTGTCACAGGTAACTCCCAGAAACTTCGATGTTCCTCAAACATAATTCAATACTAAAGACCTCCAACTATTCTCTTTTACATTTTAAAATAGGGTCCCCAGCCTTGCTGAATAAATTATGGTAATGTCTGAAAGTTTTTCACCCTACTTAGAAATAAAAACTAAAAGGCTAAAAGTATTTTATATGTTTAATATCTATCCCTCCACTGTAATTTCACTTTACTCTTAACTAAAGTTTGAATGCAAGACAAGAAGTGACCTGGTTTAAAATGCACAATCTTAACTGTGTTTCATTTCTTTAATCTTAACTATTTTTTTAAAATTCTTTTTTCTATTTTAGAAGTTACTAACTTCTGGTTGTATTAGTAACTGGAACAGAGACTGCCTACCCTACCTTTCTGCTTAAATAGACTTAAATTTGCATTTAATCTTTGTCAAATTTCTCAAGGCCTGGAGACTATGACCCACACCATTACAAATGTACAAGAGAAAACTTAAAACTTCAGTTTATTCTTCAATTAGCTTTAAAACTCTATGTATCACTTAACATACATATGCGTTCTAATATACAGTCTATTTTATACTTCTCTTTATTCAAGGAACACTGCTCTAAGTCACATATCCTACTCCAAAAGGGCAACTAATCTTAATAGAAGTCAATTCAAACCTAGATAATACTGTATCCCTATAATAGGGGCCATGTAGTAACCTATTCTGGAACCCAGGCAGGGAACCTAGGTCAGCTCTATGACCATGTTCATCACTGAAGCAGTTTCAAAAGTTGAATCTTCAGTCCCCTAAACCACTGAATATTTAAGGAGTCATAATATGGGTAGAGGGGAATGTTGAGGGAGAATTTAGGATATGATGTGAATTTCTATAATCTTCTAAGAATAGATTCAGACTTCAAGATTAGCATTAAGAAGACAGAATGGAGCTAATTCAGTTCCCAAAGAGAACAAAGAAGCCACAAAATTCTTCCAAGACCACACTGACACGTGGTCCCTCTCAGCAAGTTCCTGAAAATTCTCACTTGCTACCTGAGTCTTATCTCACCTATAGGCACTGCTTAGTATTTGATAATTAAAGCACTCCTTTCTCACTCCATAATGTATCAATAGTCTGCCTGAAAAATCCCCTCCTCAGGCTGGGCTAAGGGTATAAATTTGACCATCTCTTAGCAAAGGGCACAGCAGTCCTGCTGCCCTCAGGAGTTCTCTCCTCCTGCACTATCAAACTATTTCTCTCTCCCCACTTTCTCTAATAAACTTATAAAACTTTATTCCTTAACATCTCAAGAATCCCTTCTTGAACCACTTTGCTGTTGAACTCCGGGAGCTCCACATCACTAGGAGTGGTACAATTTCTGAGATCATGTAAATGTTTTCTGCCCTGACTGGTGTGGTGACTATGCAAGCATATACATTTATTAAAAATCATGAAACCGTAGCTTTAATGGATGTAAATTATACTGTTTTTTTAAAAAAATTCATAACAAAGAAATAAAACAGTCCAAGTGTGTAAGATTGCAATGGATAAAGAAAATCCATTATATCAATATTCATTACAGCCACTTTCTTGTCTGCATCCCTGAAAAGTAGCTGCTAGGAAGCTAAGAATCATGTTTCTTATATTTTTTTTGAGACAAAGAGTCAAATTAGATGCACCCATGAAAGATTGCAAAGAATGCAGGTGAGAGAGAGGAGGAGGCCCGCTTCTTGCTATCTGGAGCATTGCTGATGGCAAGTTCTGTGTTGTGGTGGTAAGGCAGGATTTCCTGCAGATTTAGTCTAGTAGTACCGGGGTTTGTGTTTACAAATTCTCTATTCCAGGATCCAGTTATCAGTTTCATGCATCCAAAAAGGCAACTGGAACAGTGATAACTACAGAGAGAACCTATGGCTCTAAGTTTTGTTTCATTGCTTAAATTATGAAACTTTTCAAGAATATATAAAAGTTGAAATTATTGCATAGTGAATGATGAAATCCCTTACATTTTACAATTGCTAACATTCTATTATATTTGCTTTATCACATAGCTACCATGTATTCATGCATTACTTCTTTTCATTTTCTGATACACTGGCAGTGTATATTTTAACTCAACATGTTTGATGATGGTATCTTCTGCCACAGGCAGTAACTCCCCCAGAGGGCCAATGTGGACAGGTGTTGTCTGAGTCCTTCTGCTGGTCAGCTGAGAGACTTCTCCTACAACCTTCCAGCAATTTTTATAGATCTCTCATTCCTTATACAGTCAATTCTGTTATACTACAACTAAGATTCAAAAATAACTTATGTATAAATGGAGTCAAGGGATGATGTCTCTGAAATGTGACAATTCTCTTGGTTCATATACCTTTTTTCCTTGCAAGAGAAACAGAAAAAGATAAATCTTCAGCTCAGCTATAGAAATCTTCTCAAATCTATCCTAAGGACATTAAACACGACGATCTGCACTAAAAGTTACTTTCTAATAAGAGGTTGCCCAGTTTTCAAAACTTTTTCAGGAGATATGCTGAGTTTTCTCCTGACTGTAATCAGGAGAGAATTTTCACATGCTTTTTCCCAGTCCAAAAGACAATATTTTTATTCATTTGTTTATAGCTTTTTCACTTTTAACTCACTTGAAATTAACTTCACTATATTCAATGAATGTTCGAATCACTGTTTGCTAGTGCTAGAGATGCAACTTTACATAAAATTTGAATGATCTTCACTTAACATGCATGTATTGATATTAATTTTGATGTTAGCATTTCAGTAACAAAATATCGTATATTAGAAGACATAGTGCTGTTTAACCAATTTCTGTTTAAAATTCCAGTCACCTACAGTTGAAACCTGAGTGATACAGAAATAAGGGTTCCCATTCTACATAGCCCCCAACTCCAGGTCCTAAAAATAATCACCAAATGCAGATTTTTGGATCTTTCTACTTATGAGATAATATTGTACATGTCATCATATTCTGGACTCCACTAAGCAGCATTATCTGAGCAGTGTCTTCAACTAGGAGATGTAGTATATCTCATTGTCTGGATTTGCTAAGATTTATTTAAACTAACTTTCACATATTAATTTGTTTCAAATGTTTGCTATAAGTAATGCTATTATAAATATATTTTAACATACCACTCTGTGTATGTAGCTAGATATGGATGCAGGATGTATTCCTAAATAAATTCTTTCATGTTCCAAAATGAGGTTCTCTCAGTTTTCCTTATAAGCACTAAACATGTCTTAAAGCATTTATTCCTAGATAATCTATATTTTCCTGAAATTTTAAGTGTGACATTTTCCATTGTATTTTCTAATGGTTTGTATGATTTCTATAGTTTTTATAAAAACGGCAGTACTTCCCACTTTAAAGTTATGTATTTCTGTTAAGAATGCATCGAATTTCAGTTTTGATCTTTATATTTAGTGAAAATCTTCTTTTCAGCCATTAGAGAACCAAACAGTTGTTATGCCTGAAATATCATTTCAGGTAACCCTAATCTTATACATGATCCATGAGCTTGAGTGTATAGTCATTTGCATTGTATATAACCAGTGTTATAATATCAACATACCATGTGTGATGGCTCATTTTGTGTGTCAACTTCACTGGGGTCTGGGATACACACAGACCTGGCAGAACATTATGTCTCATCTCTGAGGTGTTTCTGGAAGAGATTAGCATTTGAATCAGACTCAGTAAATAAAATTGTTCTCATCAATTAAATGGACATCAGCCATTCTGCTGAGGGGTTTGATTAGAACAGAAAGGCAGAGGAAGGAGGATTTGCAACCTTCTTGAACTGGAACACCCAGCTTCTTTTTCTCTGGTACAGGTTTATACCACTAGTTCCCTGGTTCTTAGCCCTCTAGGTTTGGAACTGCCATGAGCTTGCCTGGGCTTCCAGTTTACAGACAGCACATGGTGGGACTTGTCAGCCTATATAATCATATAACCCAGTCATTCATAATAAAACTCTTTCTGTGTGTCTATCTCTATATATGTTATTAGTTTTATTTATCTAGAGAACGCTGACTAATACACCATTCCATTTAGATTTGAACTTCCAGTCATTCATAATAAAACTCTTTCTGTGTGTCTATCTCTATATATGTTATTAGTTTTATTTATCTAGAGAACCCTGACTAATACACCATTCCATTTAGATTTGAACTCACTACCTGAATATTTATTTTCAAATATGGATAGGAGACAAGCAATTTCATTGCAGACTTTATATGTTAAAGTAATATCTGTCAGTTTAAGGATAAATGTATATTTATTTTGACAAGGCTAAGTGCTGTAAAGATTAATAGTGACATAAAATTGTTTTATTTTATATTAAAATAACTATAAAGAATGAACTAAAACTGTTTTCATGGAGAGGGGAAGGTTTCATAGTATTACTATTAAGAGAATGTATTAGCTAAAAAGAAGCAAAGAAATGTTTATAGAAGTTTGAGTAATAATGTAAATTATAATACAGAAATTAGATCTTGTTGCAGTTGTGATCTGTATACAATTATTTAGAATGCTAGTCCTACAGCATTAAGTAAAACTCCCATTAAGCACTGTATTGTATTTTAGTTATTTGATTCCATTTATGTCATAATTCTTTAAAGAAAAATAACAATCCAGAATGAATATGCATACTGTCAATTCTGCTGCCTCAAAATTTCATGATTAGGAAAAATCATACATACACAGTATTCAAGACTAATTATTTGTGACTCAAAGTAAAAATTATAAAAAATATTAAAAAAAATATCATTGGAGAAATATCTCACTTCCACTATGAATCTTAATTGAAAGTTGACATCTGCTTAATCTGACAAAGTGTCTTTTAGTGACAAGCAAGACAATAGACATTGCTGGGAACACACTTTCCGCACTATGTCAAACGTTTGAAATATGATTAAGAAAGTCATAGTTTTTAAGTTTTGTCATTCTGAAAAAATTAAAAACTAGAGAAAAATTTCAAGAATAGTACAGCAGATAGTGATATAAATTTCCCTCATATTCTCATTCTTCCTCCTCCTTCCTCCATGTCTTTTCTTCCACTCTCTCTCCCTTCTTCAATCTCTTCCTCTTTCTCAATATGCCATACTTTGAAAAACACCACTCTAGAGGGAAGAATTCATAGGTTCTTGTTCTGGATTTTCCTACAAGACCTTGGATTCATTTCTTTACCTCATGGGTATCCATTTCTTCATTTCCAAGATGAAGGGTTTGTGTACTGAAATCTCAAGAACCACTTCTCAATCTACATTTTCTGTAATCCCTGGTGATTGTCTGAACACCTTGAGATAGGGTGAAGACTTGGAGCCCTTTAGGAAAGTCTGAAGAAAGCAAACCGGAAGACAGAAAGTTGGGGACACTTTAAATAAAACTATCATTTTTGACTTGTGTTTTTTCTAAACTTTGGGAAAGTTGAAAAAGCAACTCTTTCTTTTCAAATACTAAATTGGGAAGACCTAATCCTGATAGTCTGCTGGTGACTAAACATCAACACAGTGCAGTATATCTCATTAATTTCCTCTAATTGGTGGGGAAGTTTTGGAAAAGTCTGACATAGAGAAACGATTTCACAAAATTCAGCTTAATTTCATGTTCACATGGCAGCAAGGATGACAGGTACCCAAGGAAGGAAAGAGTAGCATGTCTTAGGGAATTTTGAATAATTTTAACAACAGAGGGGAAAAAAGCCGCTAGAATTATATTCATTGTTTTGCAGAAGCCTTTACAGAGAAAGTGATTTTACAATAGTTTAAAACATTTGTTGATGTTTCAGCCTTATGGAGATTATATGTTTCTCTTTTTTATACTTTTAAATTTCTTGGCAACTCTTCCTTGCTTCTAACCCAATTATTTCAATGCACTTCATCTCATTCTAAATTTATCCCAGATTCTGAATAGTGGGTTTCTTATTGGTCGGGGTCATAGAGTTCTCTCCCAGAGATTTTCAATATTTTTATGCTCTCGGGAAATGCACCTGACAATCTGGCATGTGTATTCTCTCATTTTCTTAAAAGCAGGAACTAGGTTTCATTTCTCACCCTTGATTCTAAAGCAATTGGAGAGCTTAAAAGAAGAGGGTGCTGGCAAATGGGGAGCAAATAAATCTAGTCATGGTGAAAAGGTGGTGAAAGACTTGCACTTACATTTCCTCAATTTGTTTTTAAAATAATCATTTGACACATGCTTTTATTGAGGACTAACTCCTGATTTTCCAAGTTGGGGTCACAGAGATCAAGAACAAAAGATACAGTTGTTTTAAAACTCAAATTTGAGCAATTAGTTTTTACCTTTTCCTCTCCATATTTTCAAAGATGCTAATAAGTAGCTAAATTGACTTCTGAATGTTGTTTTAATTCCCTTCCTTTGCTTAACCTCTAACAGGTATATTGTTGGACAGTAAGTTAGTTAAGAACTCCACAAGGAAAATCTCTCCACTAGCTCTTTAAAGCCCGTGAGAATTTCTATGTTTTACTTGTGGATTGAAAGAGGGAGAAAAAAAATATGGGTACTATTGGGAAGCTGTAGGACTAAAACTTACTATCCGTGTCACATCTAAGTGCCCAGGAATGCACAGTCTACACTGTGATATATGTTTGACATCTGTGCCTGTTCTGAGCTTCTGGAATTCTCGAACTCTACCTCTAATGGATTTTTCTCCATGCAGAACATTGGAAGTGCTAGAGAGTTAATGACCCTGGATCAGCTCTCACTCATAATGAATGAGAATTTCAAGCTATCTTTCTCCTCCATAGAGTGGAACAGCTTTGTAAGTATAGTTCTGTCTCCCAAATACATATCTTACAAATGGCACTGCTTGCTTTTATTGATACATATGTATATTATTATTGTAGTAATTATTTTACACATTAAAATAGCCTTATATGTATATGTTTCGCACTCCCTGACTATATGTCAAAACACCCTGCCTTCCACCAAATCACCAAATGTTCCTCGTCATTGTCCAGTGGGCTCCACCACCATATGCCACCCACAACCATTCCCGATCGGTAACCTCAGTTCTGTTGCAAGTTTTTGCTTAGTCTGTTCCTTTTTTTTTTTGGTCTATTCAAATTCCACTTATGAGGGAGGCTATCATTTCTCTTCCAAATTTTTCATTGGATTGCCTGTTTTTCTGTTATTGAATTTTATGAGTTCTTAGTATGTTTTAGAGATCAAGTCTTTGTCACAAATATGAAATACAAATATCTTCTCCCATTAGTAGGTTTACTCTTTTTTTTGGGGGGGGGGAGGGGTCAGGTTTACTGTCACTGTAAAGAAACTCTTTAGTTTGAATAGTCCCAGTTGCTTATTTTTGTTTTTGTTTCCTCTGATGGTGGAATTGAGTCCCCAAAAACCTCTCTGGCTGATGTCATGGAAAGTCTTTTCTAAGTTATCTTCTAAGAATTTTATGGTTTCTGGTCCAAGTCTCTAGTCCATTTCGAGTTAATATTTGTGAATGGTGCTAGAGAGTGGTCTAGTTTCATTCTTTTGCATGTGGCTGTCCAGTTTTCCCAACACCATTTATTGAAGACACTTTCCTTTCTCCATTGAATGCTTTTAGCTCCTTTGTCATAGATTGACTGAGTATATGTGAGTGGGTCAGATTCTGGCGATTCAGTTCTATTCCACTGCTATGTGCCTCTGTTATTATTCCAGCATCACACCACTTTAATCACTACTGCTTTGTAATAAAGTTCAATATCTGGGAGTGTAATCCCTCCAGTTTCATTCTTAGTTCTAATAATTGCTTGGCTATTCGGGGTCTTTTGTTGTTCCATACAATTTTTAAGATTTTTTGTTCTATTTCCTGGAAATAAGACACTGTGATTTTAATGGAGATTCCATTAAATCTTTATGTTACTTTGGATAAGAGGATCATTTTAATGATGTTGATTCTTTCTAGTCATTATAAGGGTATATCTTTAAATTCTTTGTGTCCTCCGCTATTTCTTTCAGGAAGTACTTGCAATTTTCACTGTACAGATCTTTTACTTCCTTTTTTAGGTATGTGATCGGATATTTTATTCCTTTAACTTTTATTTTAAATGATGTGAGTTTTGTGATTTCATTTTCTTCTAGCACCTTGTCTGCCTACAAGAATGCAATGGATTTTTGTGTATTTATTTCATATTCTGCCACCTATTGTATTTGTTGATGAGTCCTAGATGTTTTTTGACTGAATTTTTAGGTATATATATTATATATATATATATATATTATATATATATATATATATAGTCATTTCCTCTGAAAATAATGATAGTTTTACTTCCTCCTTTCCAATTTGGATTCCTTTTATTTCCTTTTCTTGACTAATTGCTCTGGTTAAGACCTCCAGTACAATGTTAAATAACAATGGTTAGAGTGGTCAGCCTTGCCTTGTTCCTGACTTTAGAGAAAAATATTTCAATTTTTTGTCATTGACTATGACGTTGGTTATAGATGTTTCATATACTGCCTTTCTTATGTTGAGTTATGTACCTTCTAGTCCCATATTATGCAGACTTTTTAAAAATCATAGATGGTAGTTGAATCTTGTCAAAAAAATTCTCTACATCTATTGATATGATCTTGATTTTTTTTCTTTGCTCTTGTTGATACAGTATATGACATTAATACATTACATATATTGAACCATCCTGACATCCTTGGGATAAATCCCACTTGGTCATGAGATGATCTTTTTCATGCATTATTGGATTTGGCTTGCTAAGATTTTTTTAGTAGTTTTGCATTTATATTCATTAGAGCTATTAGTCTGTAGTTGCCTTTCTTGGTGACATCTCTATCAGTTTTTGTTATCATTAGATTGTTGGCCTCATAAAATGTATTTGGGAGAGTTTCCTTTCTTCAATATTTTGGAAGAGCTTGAGAAGAATAGGTGTTAATTCTTTTCTAAAGGTTTAGTAGAACTCATAAAAGCCATCTGGCCCTGGGCCTTTATTTTTAAGGATACTTTTTCTTACTCCTTCAGTTTCTTTGCTTGTGATGTTTCTGTTCAGGTTTTCTAGTTCTTCCTGTTTCATTCGTGGTAGATTGTACTTTTCTAAAAATTTGTCCATGTCCTCAAGGTTGTCCACTTTGTTGTCAAAATGTTCATAATAGTCCCTTATGATGTTTTGGATTTCTGTGGTATTCATGTCAACTTCTTCCCTTTCATTTCATATTCTGATTATGAGAGTTTTCTCCTTTTTTTTCTTTTTGAGTCTAGTCAATGGTTTGTCAATTTTGTTTATTTTTTTCAAAGTACCAACTTTTGGTTTCATTGATCTTCTGCATTGTTTTTTTAAAAAAACTTTCATTTATTTCTGCTTGAATTTTCTTTTCTTTTTATTTCTTTTGCTGATTTTTGCTTTAATTGATCTTCTTTCTCTAATTGTTTTAAATGTAGAGCTATGTTGCTTATTTGTCGTTTTTCTTATTTCTTGAGGTGCTCCTGGATTGCGATGAATTTTCCTCTTTGTACTGCTTTTGTTCATTCCATAGATTCTGAGAGCTCATATCTTCATTTTCATTTGTCATAAAGTATTTTTAAGCTCCTCTTTGATTTCCTCTTTTACACAAGAGTCATTCAGAATCATTCTGTTTAGTTTCCAAAAATTTGGGGTCTTACAGCTTTCTTTTTGTGACTGCTTTCTAGAAGCTTGGTATGATTTTAATCTTTGCAAATTTACTGAGAGATGTTTTGTGTTCCAGCATATGATCTACCCTTGAGAATGGTCCGTGCACACTTGAGAAGAAAGTGATACCTGTATTCATTGGGTGAAGTGTTCAGTATATGTCTATTAAACTTATCTGTTTCAGATGATCATTTAAAGCAGATTTTTCCCTGTTGATTTTCCGCCTGGTTGCTGTATCCATTGTTGCAAGTGGAGTTTGAAGTCTCTCACTATTATTGTGCTGCTATCAATATCTTTTGTCAGTATATTAATAATACTAATATTAGTACACAGTAATAATACTTGCTCAATATATATTTTGATACTCTTTCATTTGGTGCATATATGTTAATAAGTATATATCTTCTTAATGGATTGACCCTTTAATTATTAAATAATGTCCATCTCTATCTTTCGTTATGCTCCTCAGATGGAAGTCTGTTTAATCCAATATGAACATAGCTGTTCCTGCTCTTTTGTGGTTGCCATTCATGGTAGGATTGTCTCCCAACCATTGACCTTGAGTCCTTTTTTTTATCTTTTGAAAGAAGGTGGGTTTCCTGAATGAAGCAGGTTGGATTACACTTTGTAATCCATTCAGCCACTCTGCAGCATTAATTAACTGGTGAGTTCAGTCCATTAAGTTTAGGGTGATTATTGATATGTAGTTACTTATTGTAATTTTGCCATCTGACTTCTGGATGTTGCTACAGACAATGCTTTTTCTCTTCTCTTTCTCTTCTTAGGTTGGATGAATGCAGTTACGTTTTGATTGGTTTCCTTTTTAGTTTCATTCTTTGCCTTTTCCTTGGGGATGTATTTTGAGGTTACCTTAAAGTTAGCATTAACAGTTCTGTTTATCTCCTGTTTTTATTTAAAAGGATATTAGTCTTCCACTTGTTACAATTATCCACATTTTTTTGTTCTTTTTTTCTTTCTATTTTTTATACTTGCTATCTAATTGCTTTTATGTGGAGTTTCTTTATGCTTTACAGAGCATCCTTGGTGCTCTGTGGGAAATCCGACTCTCATTCCTACCACTTAGCCATCTTTGTTCTCTCCTGATTAATTTTCTAGACTATGTTTGTAGAATGTTTGTAGAGAAAATAGTCTTGGAAGGTAGAGATAAAGTTTTCTTTTGGAACAAAGGGCTAAAAATGATTACTGCCTATATGTAAAATTTGGGTTTTCTTATAACAGGGTCCAATACACTAATGGTAGGTAAAATCTAGGCTTATCTGTACTATACAGGTGGGACAAAGGGGCAAGAAGAACCAGCACAGTGATGCTCACCTTGCATGCTGTAGTAACAAAATCCTTTGTCTTTGATGAAGATGTGTCAAATCTTCAGCAGGTATTCATGAAACTATTTCAGGTCAACTTATAGCTTGAATGTATGGCAGATATCTCAGACCCCATTTATATTACATCGTGAAAAAATGATCAAATGCAAGATAAAATTTGAATTTGTTCCAAAATGGAATAGTTATTTTCTAAGAAAGGTTATTTTAAAACTTTATTTTGCATTTACTGTTAAGATAACTAAAGCAGAATATTCCAAATTAAAATGGAATATAGATTTCTGGTGTTTTTCTGGCCACAAAAATTGAGGTTGAACAACCAAGCACCCAGTTATTTTCAGATATACCAGGAGTCATAGAATGAATACACTGACTCTCTTAGACAGTGAAGTTGTTCAAAGATCCAGGCGGCACCTCCCCCTGGGATTGAATTCAGCCTAAAACACTGAGCATTGGCAGTCTGACAGTCAAATGAAATAAGCTTGCAACTTTTTCTTCTGGAACTATGGGTTGAAATTTATATTTTTCTTGATTGTGTCTTTGTTACAGCATTAAGACATCAACCTCATTAAGAATAGCCATAAAATGATAAAGGAAAAAACATATAGTGGCAAGAAGAAAAAGTATTAAGACTTTTGCAGGTTGAGAGGAAAGGACAAATGTATGGCTAACACTGGCATTGGCAATACTGAAGTTCAAAGAGTTCTGTTCATAGATGAACAAAAGGGTGTGAGTAACCCCACTACAGAATAGAAAAGAAGTGTTAAGTTCATACTCTTTCTCTTTCTGTGTGTGTGTATATATATTTATATAAACTCAAATCTGTGTTTATATATAAATACATGAAGTATATGTTAATGTATATATACTACAATACATATTAAAATGCATTGCATATACATAAAACATAATCATGCATAATGGTGAAGAATTATGTCATACATGTGTATAAGTGTATATATATATATATATACATATATGATAAGATCTCAAATACAGTTACCTTCAACAACTTCAGTACGACCATTTCAAAAAAATGCTCTATTTAGACAACCCACAAGAATAAAGGTCTATTTTACTATCATTCATTCTCCATATCGTACTTTCATTTCCACAGTTGCAAGTCAGATATAAAACATACAGTTAAAGCAATATTGAAGAGTTCGGATTAATAAATTACATAATAGTATGATCGTTTTTGCTTCAAACTGAACAACAAAATTGACCCAAAGCTGGGAAATTATTTCACCTTTGCTTAATATGCTAATCTAAGAATGACACCAAAAGGCCAAGATAAGAAATGCAGGCAGTGAAAGCTAGCAAGCTCCCTTTTTGTTAGAGAGCATTTCAATATTAGAAATACATCTATCAATGTAAGAGATAAAAACGGTTGATATTAGTAATGTTCTAAAAATCTTCAATTTTTTTTTTATCATTTTGTTTAAAAACTTATACTTTCAAAAGGAAATGAAATCAACTTTCTTCTCCATTGAAAATAGAACATTTATTGCCTGACCTAATTTTGACACTGATTTTGTAGATTATTTGGATGAGAAGAAGCATCTTCAAATTTGTGTTCCTTGTGGAGCATCAGTGATGCAGCAGGTGCTGGGCTGGGAGTGTGGATTCAAAGAGGGAAACACAGCTGGTGCCCGGGAAGACTTCAAATTCCGTCAGGTTTTATTCAAGGTAAAAAAATAATCATGTAACATGGTTTTCTTTTTTCCCAAAAGTTTTGAAAGTTGGAATTTGTTACAATTTTTCTGTAGAATAGAAACCCATAGAGAAATTGAGAGGTTTTACTGGGTGTGTTACCTACATATTCTATTTATGGTAGGAGCCTCCATATACAGAGATACTAGTTACTAGAAGCATTTATTCCCACATACTTCTTTTAGGGTTTCTACCCCATTAGTTGCTTTATTCTTGAAATTTCTTTACCCAGAGCATGAGATGGTTGTATTTCATTAGATAGAACCAGACCAAATAGAGGCAAGATTAAAACACTTGTAGAAGGCAAAAAGAGGGTTCCGTACTCTTTTATTTTTGTCACAACTGAGATGCTGAGGACAGAAACCCACATAGGAACTGAGTACCAGGTTTCAGCTAACTGTGAAGTAAGCTCCTTTGCCTGGAGTATCCTTAATGCTAAAGACAGAAAAGCTAGATATTTCTGCAGATATGTTTCACAAATTATCTTTTCTTATACAAATTGTCTAATGGAAATCTCTGCACTTCAATTTATGAGATTGGTATAAGCCAAACATCAACACTTGGCAAGGACATTAAAAGAAAAAAATGTTATAGGCCAAGCCATCTTTGATCATAAATGTGAAAGTCCTGAAAAATTATTGATATTCTAAATCCAGATTATTATATACGTATATTTTGGACACATAAGACTTATATCAGAAATATAAGATTAGTTAAACATTAGAAAATTTAAAATATAATTCATAACATATTATTAGAGAAAATCATTGTGATCATTTCAATATTCAGAAAAACATAAAGGTATAGTTCAATACCATTCAAGATAACAAAATACATACTCTAAGCAAGTTAAGGATGAAAGAAACTCCCTTAACTGAACTATGGAAGATTTCTAAATCACCTGTAATAGTGAACAATTAGTGGCATTTCCTTAAAAGAAACAAAACAAGTCAGAAACAAGAAACAATACATAATCTCACTGCTTATATTTAATAATGAATCATGACCCTGGCCAGCAATAAAGCATGAAAAAGAAATAATTGAAGTAAGCATTTGAAAGAGGCAAAATTATTGTTGTTTGTAGACTATAGGATTATTTACTTAAAAAATTTCCAAGAGAATCCATAACTTATTAGAGAAGAGCAGTAGAGGTACAGAAATAGACCAAGCAAGGCGATTAGGGAAATTTGCAACAGACCAACATCCCCATGTGCTCTTCATATGTGATGAAGAAAGGTGTTAATATAAACCAGGAAGAAAGAACGAACTATTAAAAAATGTTATGGGATAACTGACTATCCACTTGGAAAAAATGTCTTTGCCTCATGCCAGAAGCAAAATAAATTCCAGATGGATTTAAAACCTAAATATTTTTTAAAAATTAGCATTTACAGAAGAAAAAGGTAAAGAATACCTCTAGAACTCTAGAATAAATATTCATTTCTAAACCAAGGTACAGAAATGACAAGTAAGAAAGTTACCTTTTGCTACATTAAAAATTTAAATCTCTGTATTATACCATAAACAGAGTGGAATCTATAAGCAAAATACTGGAGAAGATATAGGTAGCACAAATATTTATGAAGGAGATTTTCCTTCAGGTTGTTTGTACTGGTCAGAAAGGGGTCAGATAACTAACAATCATTTCTCATCTACAGAACATTCAGGAAGCCCCATTCACTTTCCTCAGGATAGGACCACTTTACTCCTCAACCAAATAAGAGCTCTTTAACAAGAAAAAAAGGAGGAAAATATTGGTTAGGTAAACTATCTACAACTTCCGTCAAAGACAATTTACAAGCAATTGATATTAAGAACAAACCAGAATAGCTAATAAACAAATGAACATTTCTGGTCTTCGGGTCAGTAATTACAGTAATGCAATTTAAAAGCCAGGTGAGAAGGACAGAAAAAGAGAGAGATGGAGTTGTGGGAGGAGCTCACATTAGGTTGAAACATTATAAAACATACAGCAATGCCAAGTTGTTAGGGTTTTATGAGGTCTAGCTCAACATAAATAACTTGTAAACCTCTCAGTTCAATATTCAAATCTAAACTGATTCATCCAAATCATTTTTTCTTCCTCACTCAGTCAATGACTCCAACAAAGATTCAGGGAAAAGACTTGAGTCATCTTTAACTATCATGGTAGTCTTAGCATAATATCCAGTCACTTAAACATATCTGTAAATCTTTCTTTTTTGTGTCCACCTGTCTGGAAGTCCTCTCACAGCCTTCATGAAAAGCCTCTATGTCTTTCTAACAGTCTTACTGCTTCTTATCTTGCTTCCTTCCAACCACAGTTTAGTAGGCAATGGGGCTGTCTCTCCCAGTAGCCTTTGGTATAAAGATCAAGTTGAAACTGCAGATACGCTGCCCCTTAATGATCTACCTAAATCGCTTTCAGACTCATTGACAGGCCTCTTTTTTATCCTATACCTTCTGATTGGGTTCAAGTTTCTTCTTCCCAAGTATATTATCACATTTTAGTCATGGTCTTGGAGAGTAAGTTCATCCAATATTTGAATGAAATTATTTCTATTTTGCCTCCATCCTTGAATGATTATTATGGTTGATTGTTATTAACCTTTAGCACTTTTTGAGGACCAAAGAAGACCACTAATGATGGTGTCCAGCACACAGACCAATGATGTAGAGACCAACAAAAGATTTTCCCTTGTTCTAACTTCTGTATGGGGGACCAATCGTACCTATAAACATAGTCTCCTTCAGACTTCTCCAAAACTCAAATCAGCTTCTTTCTTTTGCTTATCTCTGACCACATTAATGCTTTTCCAAGGAACCTAGAAAGAAGGACACACTACTCTCTAGCTTTGTAGGGTAAAAAAGTTGAGGAAAATTTTTGTACCTCATCATGCTTTAAAGACAAGTCATAACTTCATGCCTAGATTTCCACAATTTAAAAATAAATTTGTAAGTTAAATAAACATCTTACACTTTTTATTTTTTAAAGAAAGTCGCAGGTATGAATGCCAACATACTGAGGCAGGAAGGCAGAAAGAGAGAGGAGGAAGAAGGAAGAAGTACATTAATTGCTACTCTACCAGGTGCATCAAGCTTTGTTTTACTCTTACATGTAAAAGCCAGCCACAAGAATTAATGTTCAGGATGGCAGTAAGGTTGTTTTTGTAAAAGTTGATAGCTTCTTTCAGTTGGCAAGCTTAGGTAAAAGCATGTTATTTATCAGATTACCAGCATCCTCATATCATCACAATTGAATGACTCTGTTTTATTTTTAAAACCCCAATATTTGTGGCTTATTTAATTGATTTGCATCAAAGAAGCAAGAGAAATTGGTTTGAATTTTATTTCATCACGAACTATTAGTCTAATGCTCAGAACAGAAATACCATATATTTTAAGGAAATAAAAAAGCATATTGGGGCCCAGCAACCAAATGGAAAACATGCCAAGAAATGGTATGCACATACATGCTTCTGAAAAGGTAAACTTAAATCACATTTCTTTAAGAGTGGTAGATACTGATTTTAGTTTGTAAAGTACACCTTTGACCTAAAATGCATAAAACATCGATATTAACATTCTGAACAATGTAAAACTATTAATTTATTTCCCTCTTGTTAGGCATTTCCTTCAGGATTCTTGTATGCAATCTGAAATACACCATACAGCACTGTGTATAAATGCAATCTCATATTTATCCCTTGAAATTTGAATGCATTCAACTTCATCTCAATGCAAATTGACTCTAAATTATTTGGAGTCCAGGCCCATGATTTGTTGTTGCTGTTGTTATGAACCTTTCCGTACCTCATAAAGCCTGCTTTGAGACTGTGTTCAGATTTACCTAACAGATGTGAATTGTTCAAGTACTGCATTTCCTAATGTCACCAGACCTTTCCACTTGATGTTTCTTCTCTCTGGAACACTTTCAGTCACCAGAAAGTGAGCATTAAGAAGATTATAAAAGGTATTATGAGTAACTCTATGACAATAAACTTTATAATTTAGATGAAATAAAAACATTCCTTGAAAATTGTCTTACCGAAGTTGACATAAGAAGAAAAAGAAAATATGATAGCTCTATTATCTTAGAAATTGAATGTACAAATGTAAATGTCCCTACAAAGAAAAGCTGAGGTCCAGATAACTTCACTGAAGAGCTTTCTTTAATATGTAAAAAAGTAAATAAATAACATCCATCATATAGAAAATCCTCAGAACATAGGAAAAAATCCAGTGCACCCAGGATTCCAGTATTCCAAACTCATTTCTTTGCTAAAACCTAAACAAATTATTTGCAAATGGTATTTAGTAATGTATGGAATATGAATATGCATTATGATAAAATTTAGTTTATCCTATTAATGCAAAGTTGGACTGATATTAGAAATTCAATATAATTATGAAGATTAACAGTTAAATATAAAATCATTTATTTCCAATAGAAACAGAAAAATTAAATCTAATTCAGTGTTTCTTCTTTTTTTTTTTTTTTTTTAAGCAAACCAGGAAAATAAAGCAGCTATAAAGAAAATCTCTTCATGGTGAAACATCTGTTAGATTGGCCCAGAAGGACAAAATGGCGGCCATACCCGGGGAAAAAGGAGGCGGACGAAACCACACCTGGAATCACAGGACCAATCCCCAATCGCGACGTATGAAGCCCGCGAAATTCTTTTGCTTAAAGAGCGCGCTTCCCTTTGTTCGGGCGCGACTTCCCCAGTGCGCATTCTGCGGATTGGGAGAACATCGTCCGGGTGCGCAAACCCCGATAAAGTCCTGGCTACCCGACTTTTTGTTTAATTGACTTTCTTTCCTCGAGGAGCCCAGAAAAAACCTTTCAACATTGACATTCTCCTTGGGAAATCAGGTACAAGATTCAGATGCATGACATTATATTTTCTATTAACATTTTGCTGGAAGTTCTTAAAAGTTCAAAAAAATGCAAAGGAACATAAGCTAAATGCATTTAAATTGTTATTAAAGAAACAGCTTTCATTATTCACAAATGATATATTATGTATGATTTTCATATTTATGTTCATGAGTAAGTTTATGTTGTCATTTCCCTTCTCATGTCATATTTAGTCAAGTTTATGCTAGTTTCATAAATATTTTCAAATAGCTTATGCAGGTATTTATCGCATCTCTTATTTTCTGATGCTTTCACATCTGAAAGGGTCTTGCTAACTCTGTAGGGTCAGCCAATCCCTAGAGAGTTAGTAACTAACCCTGAGAGTACCTTGTAAATACAAACCAAAAAATTAGGAATGTACAGCCCCACCCCTTCTTAACTAGACTCTAATAATCAGGCCATTCCCCAGTTGCCCCTCATCTGGGATCTATGTATGGAAAACTATCTTGCAAGGGCAGTCATTTCCTGATCTATTGACTTTGCCATGTTTAAACAATAATTAAAAAACTATGCCATAAAAACATACATAAAATTGGAATTATTTATGGAATTTGCAATTTGCAATTTCTTGAGATAATGTCATTCTAATAATATGCCACTTTAGTGGCCATGACAGGTGTTAGCCAGATATGAGTGGAGGGCAAGTAAAGGGAAATACAGAGCCAGAAAATAATAGATCAATGTAACTGTTTTAACCCAGCCAGCAGCACAGACCCACAGTGGCGCCAAACCAGTTTAACATACCAAAAGGCAGTAAGCCACTACAATTAAGTTTAAAGTACAGGTAACTGCTAAGGCTCCAAGCTTATGTGCCAAGACACAGGGTTGCTAAAAGGAAATCAATCATAACAGAACCTTCCAATCAGTAAGAGGAGATCCTGGCGGGCCATAAAGGTTTGGCTTGCCTCAGAATACTTAACAATAGGTTGGAGTTGGAAAGCAAGATTCTTCTCCTCTTAAAACTGAGATTTCTGCCCCCTGTTGTGGTCTCTCCCCTTTCAGAGGAACCACTGTCTTTGGGAGTGCCTCCCCTCCATCTCTAAACAAAACCTCTTTTGTTTCTTCACTCCTGTTCTTTAACTGTCCTCCTGTTTACATGCAGTCCAGCACCATGCTCTGGAAAAATCTTTGCAGAGTCACAAGCCGCTACAACAGCTGAGGAAATAGGCACACATGCATGGGCACAGGTGCACCAGCCTTTTTAAGTTTTACTTTGCAGAATTCTTGTTTTCTGAATAGGTTTTTCTAACATTTTGTAACACTTTTTTTGTCTCAAGATTTTATAGTTTCTTGCTGCTGACTCTAGCCCTAGGAACATTTATCCAATATTTCGAAGTTAGGCACCTTCTATATGTTAATGAGTTCCAATTACATATCTTCAGCTCCTAAACTTTAGACCCATAAATTGAATGTTGTGCTTGATATTTGCATCTGAAAGTCTAACAAATATTCTCTAACCTAATTCCAACTAACAGTCTTAATTTCGCCTCACAACTTCTAATTTCCAGCAGCACAGTTGTTTGCTTCATCTTCACAACTCATCACTCACAAGTCACTGTCAACTCTGCCCTCGCAGTAAACACTCGGCACAGTTGATGTTCTTTCCCACATACTGTAGTCCAAACAACTCATCCTCACCATGATGCCTGCCCAGGCCTCCCAAGCAACTGTCACTTCTACTTGCTTCTCCCCACCACCACAGAGCAGTCCGTCATCGGCAGAGCCTGTTGCTTCCCTGTTTAAAATCTGAGTGTCATCCATCACCATAGAATAAAGTCCAAACTTCATTATCAAGACCTGTAAGAACTGGTCTTACATTTGGACCTGGGCTTACATTTTTCTCTTTCCTTTTAGTTTTCAGTCACACTGGCTTCTTCTTCCTCCAAATGCCATAAAGGTTTCAGCTGCCACATTTTTCTCCATCTGGAATGCTCTTTGTTCAGAACTTTACTGACTCTGGTATAACCATCTCAGACAAACTTTCTCTGGTCATTCTATCTAAAGTTAACCCTACTCTAGAGCCCATCATTAGCACATCATTACTATTTTATTTCATCCCATTGTGCTTTATTGCAAACTCATATTATCTTGTTTCATCTTGGTTTACTTTCTTAAAATCTGTTCATTGACAGCCAGAAAAACTTGTATTTACTAATGTAGACAAGAAAGTGTGTGGCTCACAATAGTGCTCATTATCATTGTTGTGATGAAGAATTAATATGTGGGCACAAGAAAATACTCAAGATGAGCCATAGTAGGTATTTGAGAAAGTAGTGATGATGTCACACCCCATAGGGCCAGTGTTTTTAGATATTGGCACAGGATCAGCAGGGAGCCCTGAATACACAGTAAGAAAGTCAGAGAGCTTGAAACATAAAGCCATCAACACCTTTCACTGCTCCAGCCTTTGAGCTTAGACCTATTCTCTGGCCAAAGGCTTGCAATACATTTACGTTTTAACTATTTAGTCACCAGTTTTATGAGGTTCAAATTATCTGTGGTGCAATTGTAATAAGTGACGATTTTTAATTCAGCAAGAGCCAAATGAAATTCTATTATTCCTTAACAGAAAGGGAGACATGTAAGAAAATGAGGTATCTAAGATAAATATCACCAGGCATCAATTTGGATATTATCTGAAATCTGACATTACAACTGAAAACAATTTCAACTCAGCTTAAAAGGATGTCAAATTCAGGCAGTTTTACAACAGGAAATGGTAAAAGGTTAAGACTCTAACATGAATCAGGTGTCATTTGATATATACACATAGGAAATTAGGTCACTAAAAATAATTGTTTAAAGGAAGAAATTTATAGTTCAGAATAAAATGATGTTTCAAGCCCCTTTAATAGTGTTCTTATTCATTTGTGTTTCCTAACATTACCCTGCACTGATCACTTACAAACAATGAAAAGCTTGGAGAAGACATGAATGTTTATTTCACTGTTACTGATATTTAATACTAGCAGAATTTATACTACTACACATGAAAAAAATTGAAGTTTGTCCTCTATTAAAGTATGGGTGACTAGAATAATACAGGAAAGATTCATTAGCAACCAAGTCCTTCAATTCATGAAACAAACTCATTCAAGGGAAGCAAGTCAGAAAAGTGTAGCTGAACCTCAATGGTTTTTGCTGTTTCTTTGTAAATACCTGTGCAAGCATTCAAGATACAACTCAAATATTACTCCCGTGTGAACACTTGCCTTTTCTAAGTAGGATTGATCATTTCCTCTTCTGTTTACCAATGCGTGTATTTCTACTGCGTACAGACTTCATTAGATAATAGGAACGCCTCTGCTGTACTTTCAGCTTCTTAAAAACAGAAATTCCTTACAGTCAACTTTGAATCACCATCCTCAGCATACTGTCAAGCACTCAAGAAAAGTTAATTGACAAAACAAAGCAAACAAGTGTTTAAAGAGGGTTTTCTATATATGTAAGTGTTGATCATAGCTGTATTAACAGCAACTTTTTTAAGATCTGATTTATGCCTGCCTTTTAGTAACTTATGTTATAGTTATGGAGTTGAAAGAAGGGTATGGGAAGTTGTGGAGACAAGGGTCTACTATCTTATTATCTAATCTACCCTCACCCATCTAGTTTGTCAATATTGTAACTGCAGCTTGCAAGAATTTTTTCTCAAAGGGGCATAACTTAACACCCATAGCCATAAAAAGAAAACATCATGCAACTATGTCAAATAATGTTAACATTTTATACTAATGCTCCCTTTAAAAGTAAGGAAAGAAAGTAATATATTCTAGCCTATTTGCTAAAGAAAATTCCAGACTGAAGAAATGTTTAGAACATGCTGGCAATATTTTTTAAAGGATAAAAATTTTAAATATAACATGTGCAAGTCTTTATACTAATTTACTTATAAAATATATCCAGTAAAGAGCTGCTCCTAGGAGTAAATTATGTATGTATGTATATATATATATATATATATATATATATATATATATATATGTCCAGCTATAAATCAAAACCACTTGCCATGTGATACTTCTAGTGAAATTTTCCCACTTCCCATTAGTTTTGCTGATGAATTTCAGTTGAAGATTAAGCAGTTAATTTTTCAAGTGGTAGTGCAAATTCTCTTTTCTCCTATTAGTGGACTGTGAGAGAAGAATGTTTTTCACATTTCTGGCCTATATATAAAGATGAAACAGTTTTATTATATCAGATTTCAAAATAATGTTCTAATCTGCATTCTTATTTTTAGATCACCTTTACATGTAGAAGCTGAGAATTTTTTTTTTTTATTCAAAGGAGTTATACAGTATGTTTTTAAGTGGGGAAAATTTGCTACACTATCAACATATAAGCCTGTGATTTAATTGTGATTTTAGATATTATGCTCTTTTTTTCCCATAAGAATACTCACATATTACACTTTAAGCTTTGGTCCTTTATTTGAATAATATGGACCCTGTAATGATCAATCACACTGTGTCACCTAAAAGGATACACAATAAGTGTGTGGTCCTAGTGACTAAATCCTCTCCAAGGGAAATGCCCTGTTCTCTAATTCTGATTCTAAAGGAGGCCTCAACATACTTCAACTCTTAAAAAATCTATTTACCATATATTTCTCATTAGGCAACATTAAAATTTTTGTAGGTTTATCAACAATATTAAAATTTGATAGAAATATTGATAGATACTTCCTAAGTTCAATAATCATCAAATGCTTTTTGAACACTGTTTACTAAATATTATGTTCTTACTCTTAATACTGGCTTTTCTAAGTGTCTTTCTAAATCCATGAAAAGCATTTCAAAATGGTGTCTTATGAAAAGAGAGCACAGGAGGACAGCATACAGAGAAAATAAGTATTTATATTCTATTTTCAATTTATTCAAAATAGGCTGTTCTTTCTCAGCTAAAGGAGAAAATGATCACATATTCAGTTATCTTGAAATAATTAAAAGGTCATCAGTTTCCTGTCATGGAAGTGATATGCTTTAATTACATTCTATAAATGTATTGACCGAGCCATCAGGGAAGACTATCCTGCTGAGAAGCTATTATCTTAACAGCAAACTGATGTCCACTGAGTAAGAGCAAGGCAAGTGTGTTTGAATTTACAAAAATGTGTAAACTCAAAAATGACTACAGAGACTTGGAATGACAGAGTTGGTTAGAACTAGAGAGACTAAGACCTTCTCATATTTTCCTAGGAGAAAATAAAATACTTATTTGTAGAAATACAGAATTTACTTATTTTAAAACTTTCTTTATAAGAACTTTTACTCATATCAGACTATTTAAATTTGGCAAAAGAAAATGCCATTCAGGGTCACCAGACAATCCAGGATAATCCCTCCTACTGAGATTTTAACATCTGTAAAGTTTGTCTTGCCAGGTAGGTAACATTCACAGGTTCTGGAGATTAGGACATGCACATCATTGGGAGCTATTATTCAGCTTCTTACAGATGCATAATTGGATGAAAATAAAATTAGTTCACACATAACTATAATCATGCTTAAAGAGAAGTACAGATGAAGTCATCTGATCAGTGAGGGAATTTCTTTACACTAAGAAAAATCAAGAAAGATTCTGAATTGTAGGATTTAAACTGCGTGAGAGATTACAAGAATTTGGAAAAATAAGGTTCAAAAATACATCAGTTTACAATAGTCAGTAAAAATACTCATTCTTGCCATGGCACACACACTCACCCAAAATAAAGTAAAACAAAAAATCTTTGAAAAAAATGATAGTGGGAGTATTCTAGACCTAAAATTCAGTGACCAATGTAAACTGACATTAAGTAAAACATTGAAATTATGAAGCAAAGTTTAAATTCAAAAACAACATAACAATGTGATAATAATTTAGAAAAAAACTGTGTGTGCGCCCATTTGTGTGTCTGTGTGTGTAATGATACAGAAACGTTTTAAATAAATGAGAAGTCATTTCAAAATAATGTTGGGACAACTGACTATTTGATGGAAACTATCTAGATTCTCATGCAAACTTAGTCACCAAAATAAATTCTAATAGAATCTTAAAATTAAATATAAATTTTGAATTTATTATAAAAAGAGGCAAAGATTAGAAAGTATTTCCATCGTCAGAGAAGATACAATTTTCTGAACAAAATGAAAAAGTAATCAATTAAAAAATTAGTCTTCTGTTTATCCAAAAATAAATAAATAGAAAAATTAAAAGACAGACATCATATTTGTGAGAAAATATCCATAGGAAATGCTATACAGACAAAGGAATACTAATATCCTTATATATAAGGAATTTAATCAAACTGAATTTTAAAATACTGAAGCTCCAATAAATAAATTGATGAAGGATGTAAACAAGTTCTAAAAAGAAAATATAGATAATCAACAAATATGTGGAAAATATTTTTCTTCACTAGTAATCAAGAAATGGTATATTAAAATAGCAGTGAACTAACATTTGACCTTTATTAAATTAGCAAAGATTTTTTTTTTATAATAATAATATCCATAGCTGATGTGGGACTGTGAAAAGGGTACTCTGGAATATTGCTAATATGTTAATATAATCCTTTTGGAAACAATTTGGCAAATAACTTTATACTCTCTAACTCAGTAAATCCACTTTTGAGAATGGAGCCTACAAAAAGAATCCTGAATTTTGAGAAACATTATTTATAGTAATAAAAACTTATTATAACAAAAATCAAAAATAGTCTAAATGCCAGACAAAAACCTAAGTTTCCCAGATCCTGTGTGCAGCCCATTAATTATGATATAACTTTTGAAGGTTTCATAAATAGGCAGTATATTAACAACATGAGTGTTATAACATTAATTTAAAAAACCCGGATAAAAATAGTATATATATATGTATATATATATATATATATATATACATATATATATACCTGCATTTAGATTGAAACAAAATAAATACAGAAAGAAAAACAAGGTAATATTTACAGTATATATCTTTATAGTAGAACCATGGGAGAAAAAAAAAAATATATATATATCTGTCCTTTCATTATGTTAACTTTTTAATGTCATCATCAAAATCTTATAATACATAACATCATCACATATTTATTGAAAGTTTATTTTTGAATGCCCCAAATTAAGCTATTTTTCCAAGAATTTTAAGAAACCTATATTTTTTCCAGTTTTTGAAATAGCTGGATTTTTTTTTTAATTCATTGTTATTGTTTGTAGGTAAGTAATGTAAGAATTATAGATTTTGAATTTCCTTCAAGAGAATTCCCAGATCACCCTCCTTCTAAGATAATAGTTATCTGGCACATTTTAAATGTTTATTGCTTCTACCATAGTCCTCATAAAGTACTCATAATATCTCCCATAAACATTGATATTCAAAGTGATGTGACTTAAAAATAAATTCTAATTTAGATTTGGACATATATGTATGTAGAGATAAAAGCTTTTTTGTTTTCATGCTTTTAAAAAGATCACCAAATAGTTTATGTGGTTCTTATTAGCTATAAACTGACCTTTTATTTCTAAAGGTAAGGTGCAGGAAGGAATGAAGGAGAGTAGGCAGGCAGGAAGAAAGAGGAGGATGAAGTATCTCTATTTTAGTTATATTTTGCTGTTCATGCTGATTGCTGTCCACCTGGGGCCGGGACTCAAACCCAGGGCTATGTGGCCTGCTCCTTTTGAGGAGATTGATCAAACCAGTGCTCCACAAGGGCACATTGCAATTAGTTTTTAAATGGTATGCTCATTGAAGGTAACATTAGCAAATCATTTGAAGAAATTACTTTTCAAACCATCTTAAGAAATGTACCAAATGACTCCTCACTGTTGGATGCTGCAAAAGTGGAGCTTGTGGTGGAGGAAAAAGATGGAGAGGAGGGTCAATGTCACAGACAATCTGAAGTCAGAAAATCAGTCACCAGGGAGGGGTCTGGACACCTTCAAAGCAAGCAGCACACTTGACCCCGGAAGCCAAATGGGGCACTTGTGTCTTGAACCCCAGACCTGGATGCAGCCCAGTGGGGTTTGCAGGTGTACAAGGGAGTGGACTTGGGAAATGGGTTCCACTGCTCTCCCTGTCTGCATGTCTTGCATCCTGACCTACTGGGACTCTCTCCCCTCTGCTGGGCTGGAGTCTTCCTGTCGGTCCACATGCAGCTGCTGAAGGAGCCCCACTGCCATGGACCAGGAAGGATGCCTGGTCAAACATGATATAGCTTTTAGGATGCGGACAACACTGAATATCTCCTTGTACTTCTCTTGCCTTGTTTGTACCATGTTGAATGAGACTTGGATCTCCTGGCACACAGTGTCCAGACAGCATGATATTCTAAAGGACACTGGCAGGCTTCACCTTGTCATAGAAAACTCAAGAATGGTGCTGCTCAGTAATCTATGCATTAGTCACATAAAACAATTTAACTTTAATTAAAATTTAAAATGGAGTTCCTTAGTTGTACAAGCCATAGTTCAAGTTTAGCCACAAATGCCTAGTAGGTATCTCAAGTGCACAGACACAGACTAAGCCCACCTTCACAGAAAGCCCTACTGGACAGAATTGCTAGACACTGATTGTAGCAGATTAGTGATGGTGACCTCATTTCCCTATTTCTAAAACAGTGAAAATTAAAGAATATGACTTAAAAGAAGACAGACATACAAAGAAGAGGTGTGAGATGCTATTAGCATTTAATTAATTAATTAATTAAAATTTGCCTTCAGCCCCATATAAAATATACCTCTGACTGTGGTCAGCGGTTACATGCAGACTTTGTCATTTTGCTTACTGACCACACACTTGCATTGATCAATTCTAAATTGGATTATTGTTAGTTCTAAAAGCGCCTGAGCAGCAGAAAGTGGCCATGGTGGCAGGCAAAGGAGAGATTGATAGCAGAATAAACAGGGAAAGTGACAAGATTCAAGGCTGAATTGATCACTGTCAGCGGGTCCGTGGTCAGCTGTCTGCCCTTTAGCGCCCAAGCTAAACATCAGAATAATGTTTAGACAAACACATTTGATTTTTGAGGTAATGGGTATGTCAACTAAATGACAAACCTTAGAAAGGTCAAAGGGATATCCATTTTTCAGACTTTTTCAACCATTAATCGTTGATTTTGGTAACAGTGCACTTGTAGACAGTGGAGATGGGGGAGAGAATTCCAGCAAGCACAGGCTGCAGGATGCTCCAGAAAGAACTCCCCAGGATGCCCTTGGCCAGAATCACTTTTCTCCATAATAAAATTTCATTGCAGTCAGAGAGCTGACCCTTTAATAATGGCTCCCTCACTGGATGCAGAATTTTAGTTGTTTATAGATAATCCAAAATGCACCAATTTGATTAATCCTGAGAAGAGACTAATTCCATTAACATCCACTAGAATCATACTTATGTTGCCTATTATCTATAATAAAGTACATCAAATTCATTTATAAACAATCATTAGCCTATGAGAAATTTACGTTATTGTTTCCAAAGCAAGGTATCTTTAGTGAATCACAGGTATCTGAAGTTATAGTTTAGTATAATTCACCATTTGGTGGGTCATTCTTAATATGAATTTTTCACTTTTAAAATATTATACATTAGCAATACTTCTGAGTCCAATCTGCATTAATAGTGACCATACTGTGTTCCAAAATTAATCTGACTTTTCTTTGCCAGTAGGATGTGACAGATGAAACCAGATGGGTATGGAACATGGTGTAGAAAGCTGCTTTCCTCCAAAAGGAGTAGAGCCTGATTCTGCTTATCACAGAAGAGCATTCTTGTGGATGAAGTTCCAGCTTGCCTATTATAATCTATACATCTATTTGCACCATTTCAGTTACCAAAATGCTGGAACCCTCTAAACTCAGTTAATACATCAATGTATGTAGAAAATTAGAGAATTGTGAAGAATGTATTGGGGTTTTAAGTGCTGTGGTATAGTATGAATTTCAGTATGGTTAAGTAGTATAATAATAGAGAATGCAAAAAACCATATGGGTCTCTTTCCTTGCCATGTAAAATCCCAACAAACATATCATGCAACTTAGATACTTAGGAAATAACTCTTTGAATATATTTGCAATGTGGAACATGTCTTAACTCAGGCTGCTATAATATAATGCTATAGCAATGTGACTTAAGTAACAGAAATTTATTTCTCAAATTATACCATTTAGAAGTTCAAGATCAAGGTGGCAGCATACTCAGTTTCTGGTGAGAGCACTTTTTCTGACTTGTAGGCAGTGGCCTTTTCACTGTGTCCTCACATAGAGGAAGGAAAAAAGGGAGGGAGAAAAGGCAGGAGGGAGGGGTTGAGAGAGAGAAAGTGAGAGAGACAGAGAGAAAGAGAGACACAGAGTTAAACAGAGAAAGACAGAGAGAACTCTAGTGTTTTGTTGTTGGTTTTTTAACAAGGACAATAATTCCATCAGGAAACCCCAGACTTAGAACCTCATTTAAATCTACTTAACTCCCAAAGGTCAAACTTCCAAATATATTACATCGTGGGTTAGGATTTCAAAATATGAACTAGAATGATTTCTGGTTCTTATATTTCTAAAGAAGTTCTCATAACACTCTACTCTTAAAATTAAGCTTGGCATGTTAATTAACACAGCCGGTGAAATGTGAAGCATGCTATTTCTAGGCCTAAGTATTTTATTGCTGTTGCTCAGTTCTCCTGTCATCTCTTCCCTTCTCAATAGGTCTAAAAGTCCCTTGTTGAGGTTCTAGGATCATAGATGATATTCTAGCTATGTTTCCATGGAAGAGATGAATGTCTTAAAAGAAAGTTTACTTGACTTATATCCACTGCTTCTGTGATTGAAGAATTTGAACTTTGTAAAGAGGAGATGAACGTAATGATTTATAAATGCTTCACACTGTCTGAGGCCAGGAAGACTTGATGACAGAAGCATAGAATCATCTGATGATGTGTAGAGCAGAACTCAGCACCCTCACCCTACTAGCCCTTGCAGAATAGTAAATTCTTACTATGTTGTTTGTTTCTGAATTTTCTCTCCCCAACCCAAATAGAATACCTCCTTATTTATCAGAGATAATATTCACTTTCCCTAAATACCCAATTGAGCAAAATAGGAAAGGCACTAATTTAGGATAGTATATAGTACAACCCAGTACTAAATTCATACTTAAAAAGCAATCAAGGTTCATAATTAAACCCAAGCTTTCCAAAAGAATATTTGGAGTCCACTGAATGCATGTGCATATCTATCTATTTATATACAATTCAGTTTTCCATTAATAATACCACAAAAGCAAATATCTGTCTCAGGTGTCCTCCCTACCACTTCCTGAAGGATTGTTTCAATACCATGCACTGAACCATATTCTACTACTACCCCAAACTGTATGTAAGATTCATTCCTTCTCAAAACCCACTTTATGTTTGTATCTTAAATTCCTTGTTTTTTTGTTAGTGGATTCAGGAACATAGCATGGTGCAGAATTCCACTATTTCATCAGTAATTTCAAATTGGTATATCAAAGAATAAGTCTGTGTCTAAAGTAGACTTAAAAAGTTGGACTTGTGATTTGGGGATCCACTGAAGAAATGTAAGACAAAGACTGAAATATGAAGTATCAGGAAGGTGAAATATGCACACAAAACTATAATTTGTGGTATGAATAAGTATAATAAGGACCTGAAGGCAAAGGTCAGAAAAGTACATGGTCAGAATTGTGAGCAAAGAGACAAGATTTGGTTAAAATAGAACGATTAGGTTTCAGGGAGGACAATAAGTATACCTCTTGTCTTTTAAGAGAAGACAGATTTTACCAAAAGGGGAGGCACAAAGAAAATTTAGAGGCAAGAAATTTCTTCAATGTAAGATTTGGTTCAATGAAGAATCTGACTGTAGAATGGCCTTAAAAATCCTCAAATCATCAATCCTGAAGATATCAACGTGATCCTGTGGAAGACCTAACTCAGCCCACTTCTTGAGCCCACTTCTTGCCTACCATATGAAAAAGTAGGCTTTTCTTTTCTTTTATGTTTTGGAACAACTAGAAGTAAGCAATGGAAGTCAAGCATCCATGAGAAGTTACAGTGTGAAATTTAGAGCCTTTGGCACAAATGAATCTCATTCTTCATTCATCAAGGACTTTATTTAGGTTAATCAACTCACATGCAAGTCAGTTTCTTCTTTTGTTAAGTAGGTATGAAATTTTAATTACCATAACTTGCCTGAGAATTAGATTTGAGAGTAGACATAAAGTTCATGTTATGGTTACCTAATAGGTGCTCAAAAAATGTGTTTTATCACCATCTCCACCATCACCACCATCACCATCTCATTAACAAAATGAAGGTTCCCTGGGATAAATTTCAAGTTACTCTTTGGAAAGATATAAACTAGCAAGATTGGGAAGTGTAGAAAATGGAGGGTCCAGGAGTCCTGAGTCAGCAGCAAAAAGTGTTTCAATTAAAAAAGTTAATGTAAGAATATTATTCACTAAAACAAAGGGGGAAGGAAGTCTAACTGCATCCTACAATGTGAATGAACACTAAAAATGCTATGCCAAGTAGAAGAAACCAGACACAAAAGGCCCCATATTGTGTTATTTCACTCTCATGAAACGTCTAGAATAGGCAAATCCATAGAGACAGAAAATGGATCAGGGGATAACAGGGATTAAGGAGACATTGGTGAATGACTACTTAATGGATGTGACATTTCTATTTTGGGTGATGAAAAGAGTTCTGGAGCTAGATTGTGATGATTACTATAAACTTTACAATTTTATTTAAGTGTCATTGAAATGTACATATTAAAATAGACAAAATGGCCTATTTTATGTGTTATGAATCTTATCACAATAAAATAATTGATATCCAAACACAAAGAAAATTGATACAAAATCAAGAAACTAATTTATCTTAGTACTCAGAATTTGAGACACTAATTAGATCACTGGGTATAGTGTGGATCCATCACATTAAAATGTCTGCTAGAGGAATTAAAGAACAATAAAATAATAAGACATTTAGAAAAGAAACTCTGTGTAGAAAAATGTGATTGGAGCTGGAATGACTAATGTGGACAGAAACATAGCAATAATCTCCAAGGATAGAGGAGATTATATGAGATTATCTGACATACCTATCCAGGTGCTATTAAGATAATAAGAAAAATAGTGTTTCTGCATAATACCCTGCTCCAATTATTTTCAGTGTAAGTCCCATCCCAGAAACTTTGGGGACACTAAATGTCAAGTATTACTAAATTGCACAGTGGAAAACTTTAATCAATTTTCATTATTTTGCCAAATTTCAATGTGTGGCAAAACTAAAATCTTGATATATTTTCCCATAAATAAGAAAACACATTTTCACCATTTGGAAGACAAAGAATAAATTCATGCCTGTTGGAGAAGAGAGTTGAAAGAAACCTTTATCTAAGTAGAAGGTGGGCCATAGTGAAAAACTATCTTATTACTATAAATATTAATCTCCCAGAAGCAATGAACAGAGCAGCATTTGTGGTCAGAGTGAGAATCTCCATATTTATTCAGGAGGAAAACTTTAAAACAAGGATGATTAAGGAGCTAAGCCCAGACTGCACAGGCTACACAGTTTTGTAAAGTTTAAAGTGGTTCAGCATAGAAATGACAAACAAATACACAATTTTCTAGTTAAAATTGGAATTTATCACTGTAATTATTTTGTTTAGATATGTTTACAATAATCATTTTGGAATTTTTAGACAAGCAGGCAGAAATGAATCAATAGCATGAGTCAAGTTACAAATATCTCATCTATGGTTGCAGTGATTTGTAGTGAGAAGTTTACAGGAAAGATGGAAAATTTTCATCTGGTTTGTTAGTCTTAAAAATTCTAATAAGCATAAAACATTATAAACAATTCTGCAATTAACCATCATAGGTACATTTTACACTATGAACTTTTTAAGGAACATTTCTGAAGTCTTTTTGTAAAGAGGGCATACTGCACAACATGGGTTCAAAAGCAAATCACCACCTAAAGAGGAAGAAAGAATTTTTTTCTTATTTATTGAGTTATCTTTCATTTATAAAATCTCCCATCATTGTCTATTGGACCCTTACCATCACTTGATTCTACCCCCGACCTTCGTCCACACTGGTGATTTCAGTTCTATTGTCAATGTCCAAGGGTTTTTTTTTTTGTATTGTCTGTTTTGCTTCATCCATATTGCCACAAATGACAAGATTTCTTTTATTTTTAGGGCCATGTGGTGTTCCATTGCATACATACACCACCTCTTGTTTATTCATCTAACAATGGGTACTTAAGTTCCCTACAATTCTTGGCTATTATAAACAGTACAGCAAGAAATATGGGTGTGTATATATATCCAAATTAGTGTTTTTGTGTTTTCTAGGTAAATACTCAGCTATGAGTATTAATTTCACAACTTCTTTATCCTCTCATCCACTGATTAGTGCCTAGGTTTTTACCAGTTCTTGGCTTCTGTAAACAATGCTGCAATAAACAAAAGGTGCACATATTTCTTCAAGTTAATGTTTTTTGGTAAATATCCAGAAGTGAAATAACAGGTCATTTGTAGTTTCTATTATCATTTTTGAAGAATCACCATACTTTGCACCAATTTAAACCCTCCACCAATGTTATATAAGATTTTATTTTTTTCTGTATCCTTGTTGTTTATAGTCTTCTGTATAGTAGTCATTCTCACAGGTGTAACATGATGTATCATTGTTGTTTTGCTGATACATATTTGAAATGGAAATCAGGTTAATTTGACTTCTGGCTCAAGATGGCAACGCAAAAGGACCCTTTACTCACCCTATCTAAGGAACAAATACAATATACAGCTATATGTGAAATTCCCTCTGAGCAAAACCTATAGACTACTACACATCTGACTAATGAGAAAAAGCACATATCAAGAAAAAGGAAGTTCAGCCACTGTAGGCCTGTGGCCCAGACATAGCAAGGCAGCAGGATGGCAGAGTGAAAACCATGCATGTTCCATGACTGGCCCAAAGAGAGGAAGCTGCACACATTTCACATCCAATCCGAGAGGTAACCATGTGCATCCTGAGCCTCACCTGATGCACGTCCCACCCCAGCCCAAGCAAAGGAGATCTCTATGCTCAGTGCCCAATCCAAGGAGAGAAAATCATGTGCATGCCCCTGTTGCTCACCTCAGGAGAAGAAACTACATGTGTGTGATTCGCCTGAGCAAGTAGACCATGTGAATGCCCCACATGTGGTCACAGAAGAGAAAACCTCATGTGCTCACATGTCCCACACCCCATCTGAGAGACAACTGCACACATAGTTCCCTAGTCCAAGATAGGAGAATGGGACCCTCACCTGAGCCTGAGCTGAGGTGACTGAGTGCCCATCCTTGCCCAAGATTATAGAGTCTGACCTTTCAATACTAACCATCCCAGAACCATTGCATCCTGGACCTCTGCTCCTTAGGAACTCATGGACCAACTAGTCTACCCGGTAGTGGCTCAGAACTGTTCACACCAAACCTCAGCATTCTGACACTTGCACTTCCTAGGTCCCTGCTCTCATGGATTCCACCATGGCCATATGATGCAAGGAAAAAAGCATCTGTGAGGTCTCAGGACCTACAGACCCCACAGTGCGTCAAACCAGACCTGGAGATTTAAAAACACACAGTCATACTACTGGAGAGCTGTGCTTAAAGTCTGTACCTGGGCCAAATCTGAATCTGAGTCTGAATCTTCCTGTGCTGCTCTTGTAAAACCTTATAAAACTACTAGAAGCAGCATCAATACCCTACCACAGAAAGGTATCCAAGCAAACAGAGCCGTTGCCACCCCCACTGAAATCAAGGAATGGTGCCTGTTAGAGCATGACAGTTAGAAGAAATCTAAAGTAAAAAAAATAAATAAATAAGGAAAGACACGGTCCTAAATTCAAGGCAGACAGAGAAGTCATAACAAAGTATAAGACACTCAAAACACCATGAATGGCTCAAAAGAGAAAGATACCAGAAACTCAGCAGAGAAGAACTTCATTTGTATAGACTGGGACAACCTAAAAGAAAAACAGTCCAAAATAATAGTTACAAAAACGTTGAATGAGATGCAGGAGGCATACTCACCTACCCAAAGGCAACTGAAAGACATCAGAAAGAAGTGACAGACCAAAAATACATCATCAAGGAGACTGAGACCATGAAGAAAGTCCTAACAGAAATGTGAGGATGAAAGATAGTCCAGAAATTGAAGATAAACATGGAAAGCTCCATAAACAGACTCAATATTGCAGAGGACTGGACAACATAAATTGAAGACAAGATAACAGAAGTGATCTTTATGGAAGAGAAGAGGGAGACAAGATTGTGGTAAAATGAAGAAACCCTAAAAGAAATTTCAGTCACTCTGAGAAGAACAAACATAAGGATAACAAATGTCCCAGAAGGAGAGGAGAGGGAGACAGGAGCAAAAAAACTATTTAAAGAATAGTAGAGAATTTCCCACCTCTGCTACAAAAAGAAACCATGGGTGTTCAAGAGGGAGAGAGAACACTGAAATTTCTAATTGAGAATAGACCTCTCAAAGACACAGCCTAGTAAAACTGGCAAAAGTCAATGGCAAAGAAAAACTACTCAAGGTTGCTAGAGAAAAGAAAAACACAGCATATAAAGTCACACCCATCAGGTTATCAGATTTCTCAACAGAAAAACTACAGGCTAGGAGAGAGTGGAAGTATGTATTCAAAATACTAAGAAATATAAACTACTAGTCAAGAATACTCTACCTTGCAAGTTATTATTCAAATATGATGAAAAAATAAAACTCTTCATGACAAACAAAGTTGATAGGTTTTTCTATCATATAGCTTGCCATTCAAGAGAAACTTTGAAAGGGTTCTACTACATGGAAAACAAAATTCATCAACCTCAAGAATAGTGATAAACAAGAAAGCAAAACCAAAAACAAAAATGAGAACAACAGTGGGAGTGCAATTTGGTCAACCCCTATGGAAAACAGTACAGAGATTCTTCAAAAACTTGAATATGAAAATCCCATCATCCATTGTTTACCGAAAAGATATAAAAATAATAATTTGCAGAGATTTATGCACCCCATGTTTATTGCAGCCCTAGTCACAATAGCTAAGCACTGGAAACTACCTAAGTGCTAAATGCCAGATGAATGCATATACATATACATACATACATATATATATATACACACACACACACATATGTAGAGAATTATATCAATAGCTAGCTGTCTACATGTAATGGAATACTAAACAACTCTTAGAAGAGATGAAATCTTGTCATTTGTATCAACATGCATTGATCTAGAGAGGAGTATGCTAAGTGAAATAAGCCAAAAGAAGAAAGATGGATTCCTTATTATCTCACTCATAGGTGGAATGTGAATAGATAGAAAAAGGAACAAACAAAACAAAATCAATCCCTAGATACTTTCAAAAGAATTGAGGCTACTAATAAGAAATGTGGTGGTGAAGGTGTGGGGCAAGTGATGGCAGAGCCATCTTCACAAAGGTGAAGAATACTTGCTGATTTGGTGGAGGACAGGGTGTGCTGACATACATCTGAGGAATGGGAACTGCACATATGGGGAACTTACACATGTGTGTTTATTTTAATATGTAAAACAAAGTTACTGCAATACTAAAAGAGTTAAAACAAATTTGGACACATTTCAGTAAAGTGGTGATTTGGTAAACTGCCTCTTGCCTAAGTGCAGTGCACACATATCCCAAAGACCCAGGTTCATATCCCTGACTTGGGAGAGCAACCAATATGAACAACTAAATAAAAATAAAGGAATAAAGTGCTTTCCTCTCTCTCTCTCTCTCTCTCTCTCTCTCTCTCTCTCTCTCTCTCAAAAAAATGTGAGCAACAGGAAATAACAAACATAATTTAAAAGGGCAAGAAAAGCAAGTATCCTATATAAATAGAAATATGATATGAGATAGGTTAATAAAAGGTGATCAGATTAAAAAAATTTAGAAACAATCCACAGAATAGCCACAAAACCCAATTCTAAAGAGATACATAGCCAGAAAATAGGCAAAACTGACAAAATAGACACTGAAAACCATCCAAAGGAAAAAAATAAAGTTAATTAGGAACTAAAGCAACAGAGAAAACTAAAAGAAAGGTAAGGTCAAATGAGAGTAATAAAACCCTACATTTCAGTCATCACCCAGAGTGGTTGGATGGTTTTAAAATAAAGGACCAATTATATTAGGTCTAAATGAAATTCATATCTTATCCAAAGATGAAACATAGGTTGAACATCAAGGGTTATGGAAAATAATCAAAACAATAGTGATGAAAGGAAATCAGGAACTGCAATACTAATATCAGCCAAGACAAATTTCCAAATAAAATGGTATTATGAGACAAGGATGGAAAACAGTATGGTCAAGGGGCTAATTCATAAAGAAGAAATAACTATCATTAGCATATATCATTAGCATATTAGCACCCAATACATGACCATCTAAATATATAAAACAGATCATGACAACAGGCAGATATTGATAGAAACATAATAATGGCAGGTAACTTTAACACTGCTTTCATAAATAGACAGATTATGTAGGCAGATAATGAACAAAGAAATAAGGATCCTAATTGAAATTATAGATCATATGGACCTAACAGAGAGATGCAGGGTGTTTTAACTCAACAAAATAATACGTTTTCTTCTCAATTGTGCATAGGACATTCTCAAGGATAGACCACATCTTGGTACATAAAACAAGTCTCAGCAACTTTAGCAAGATAAAATTATAGAAAGCATCTTCATTATGTAAGGGGATGGTATTAGATATGCGCCGAAAGAACAAAACTGGAAGAATCATAAAGATGTGGAAATTGAACAACATGCTTCTGAACACTCCTGGATCCTTGATGATATTAAAGATGAAATTAAGATTTAACTGGAAACAAATGAAAACTCGGGGACAATTTGTCAGAATGGGATATCAAATAGGATGTGGCAAAAGTAGCACTGAGAGAAAAGTGTATAACCAAACAAGCACACATCAAACACCAGAGAGCCCAAATTAAATACATAATCACACACCTATGGGAACAAGAAAGGGAACATAATCAAAACCAAATGACAGCAGAACAAAGGAAATAATAAAAATTAGAGCAGAAACATATTGAAAAGAAAAAAGGCTATCCAACTATGAGTAAATCCAAGAGTTGATTCTTTGAAAAAATAAACAAAATTGATACATCCCTAGTGAAACTCACTAAGAAAAATAGACAAAAAACCTTAATAACAAAAATCAGAAATGAAAGAGGAGAGATTATAATTCATATGTCAGATATACAGAGGATCAAGAGAGACTATAATCAACACTTAATAGATAACAAATTTGTCAGTCATGAAAAAGGGACTGAATTCTAGAATGTTATGACCTCACAGAATGAAACAGGAGGACATAAACTACTTAAACAGAACAATCAACAATCAAAAGTACAGAAATTGAAGGAATAATAAAAGTCTCACTAAAAACAAAGTCTGTGTCCAGATGGCTTCGTTAGTGAATTCTGCCAAATGTTCAATGAATCCCCATACTCCTTAAACTCTTCTACAAAGTTGAAGAGGAGAAAATACTTCCAAATACATTACTTAGGTGTAAAACAAGAAACCATAAAACAACTTAGAAGGTAACATATACAATATATTCCATGACATCAGTTTCAAGGAGGCCTTTGGGAACTCTAATCCAATGGCAAGGGAAACAAAAACAAAAATAAACAAATGGGATTGCATCCAATTGAAAAGTGTCTGCTCAGCAAAAGAACAGTCTACTTAACAAAAAAATCAGCCTACTGACTTGGGAGAAGATATTTGCACATCATACATATGATATATGATATCCAAAATATATAAAGAACTCATAAAACTTAACAACAGAAAAACAAACAATATAATCAAAAATGGAAAGAAGAATTGAATAGTTATTCCTCCAAAGAATGCATACAATACAGACTGTTAACAAGAACATGAAAATATGTCCTCCTCATTGTTATTAGGGAAATGCAAATCAAAGCAATGAGAGAGATGCATCGAAGATGTAGATTAGCAAGATCTTAAACTCATTTCCTCTTCTCAGACACAACAAAATTAATCTCATCTAGACAAAAACTATAGCCTTTCAAGAGAAACTGAGGTTTGGAGATCAGCTAAATCTTCCCAACCATGAGCATGGATTATCTATCTTTTTGTGTCTTCCTCCATTGCTTTCAACAAAGTCTTAACAGTTTTCATTGTACAGGTTTTATACCTGCTTCGTTAAGTGTAATATAATGTATTTAATTATTTTTGCTTTTAAAGTAAGGAATTGTAAAAGATGACATCCAGAGAAAGACACAAAGGAAGAGAGACACTGAAGGTTTAGGGACCAATACGATAAATGAAAGGAGAGGGCTGAAGGATTAGAGATGAAAACAAGAAAGAACCCAAGAAGGAACTTAACTACATCTTTAAATATTCTGGTGCATTGATGAAGTAAAGGGAAATCCCAACATAGATGGCGGATTATGAGGATACCAAATGGCATTTTATTTCCCTTTCAGGACTGGTGTGCTCTCCACATTTAAATGAAAGTCACCTAAAATTTTTCTGATCTAATACAACTATTGCTTGTTGGTCAGCACAATCACACACACTGTAAGAAGTCTGCATGAAAAATGACAGAAAAAGGCAATGTATTCATGAAATAGTATTTTTCTTAACTGCCCCAGTTACATAAATGCACAAAAGGACACTTGATCATAATGAAAGAATGATGAGCAGCAGATCTACACGATGGACCCACTAATATAGTCTTAGAGAACCAGGAGGGCAACTCAATCTCTTATCTCCCACACTTTCATTCACTCATTTATTTTTGAATTACCAAATACTCTGCCAGACATTATAAACATTAAAACTGCCACAAATATGATGTATCATCTCATAGAGGTGTCTTTTTTTTTGCTGTTTCCATTTGCTTTTTAGTCTCCCATAGCTCATTAGGATGGAATCTGACTTCCTCTGGGTGTTAGTATTCGTTATTCAAGAATTGATAATAACCTGAGACCAGTTAACTTCCCTTGCCTCAGTTTCCTGCATATACAAATCTCGTACAGGGATTTCTGCCATACCTATTTCATAGCACTAAAATGAGAACATGAGAAAATTTTAAAATTCATAAAGCATCAAAATGTGCCATCTTATTATGACTGACACAATCTTCCAGTTCACAATACTTACCAGGAAGCTTACAAGTTATGTCCAAGTCAGCCAGAACACATCAGCAACTTCTTACCTAAACAACTACATTGATTTTTCCTTTAATCTGTGTGCAGACTAACAACTTCCATCTCTCATATTTAACACCTATTTTTAATGTTAAAAGATAGTATTAAAGAAGCCGTTTCTAAGTTTAAAATGAGTCAAACTTTTCAAAGTAAAGCAAAATTAAAAAATACATATGTGTGGAATCACAAAAGACCCCCAAAGCTAAAGCAATCATAAGAAAAAAGAAGAAAATTAAAGGTATCCATAATCATATCTTGAATTATAATGTAAAGTGATAGTGATAAAAACTGTATGATACTGGAATAAAAACAGAGACACAGATCAGTGGAATAGAACTGAATCACCAGAAATTGCACCTCAGTCTGCTTATCACACTACACCCAGCGCTAGTGTCTTTACCACCACCTTATTTCATCCTGCCTTCCCTCCTCTATTCCACTCCTTTAATAGTCACAGGTTTCAGTTCTGAAATTTTGGGGGGAGTTGCTGTTTTATATTCCACATATGAATGAAACCATCCTGTTCTCTTTTATTCCTGACTTATTTAGCTTAATATGATCCCTTTCAGTTACATATGGATTGGGATAGATTGAAAAACTTCATCTTTTTCTAATAACTACATAGAATTCCATTCAGCATATATGCCACAGCTTCTTTACTCAGTAATCTTCTGATTGGCATGTCTCGGATACTGTAAATTTTATTGCAGTCTATGTTGAATAGTAATGGTGAAAGTGGGGATCTTTTTTCTGTTCAGATCTTAGGGGAAAGACTCTTAATTTTCAACTTTGAATATAATGTTGACTGTGTGTTCGTCATATATTGCTTTTCTTATGTTGATATATTCACCTTCTATTTCTATTTTGGCAAGGGTTTTTATCAGGAATTTGTGTTGAATATTGTCAAATGATTTTATATATCTATTGATAGGATCATATGATTTTTATATTCCCTTTGTTTATTCAGTACTCTTTCCATATTCCATATGTTTTGATAGCTTATCTCTTCATTTTCACTATCCATGAGAATGTTCCATATACATTTGAGAAGAATGCAGTCTTAGTCTTTTAGTTCGAATAGAACACTATATGTCCGTTAGGTCCATATTATCTATTGTTTTCTTCAGGGTCTTTATTTCTTTGTTGATTTTTTTGCTTGGATGATCTATCTATGGATCTAAGTGTTGCACTGAATTCCCCTACTGCTGTGATTTTACTTTCAATTTTTCTCCTTATTCCTGTCAGTATTTTTTTATATATTTAGGTAGTCTGCCATTGCCTATGCAAATATACATACATGTATATATACAGTGCATAATATATAATATATACATGTATACGTATATATATAAATGATGGGCATTCCCCTTGTTGAATTACCTACTTCACCATAACTTGGTGTCCATCTTTGCTTTCTGTTTTCCTATTTAGATGGAAATTTATCTTATCTGATATTGCTATTGTACTTTCTGATTTCCTTATCTTATTGATTTGATATATTTTTCTATAGCTCTTTAATTTCAATGTATATTTCTCTTTGGATCTGATATGAGTTTCTTGGGGGAACAATATCAATTGGTCCTGTTTTCTGACACAGTCACTCTGGTTCTCTTGATAGATGGGAATAATCCAATCATGTTTCGAGTGATAATAGAAATACAGGGCTTTAATATTATCAATTGAACCTTTGTTTCTGGTTCTGTTGCTTCTCTCCTTTTTATTTGCTTTTTCCCCTGTATGGTTTTGGTGTTGATTCTTTCAGTTTTGTCTTCTCAGCTATGTGTCTCTTTAGAATTGAGTTTTGTGAATACCATAGGAATTGTCTCTAACTTTACAGTTGTATGATTTTTTTTTTTAATGATGCTATATCATCTATATAATTTTGTATGGATTCCATGTATTCCTTTCCTGCATTAGTGATTTATGTTATTTCCTGATGACCCTGTTTGTTCTTCTAATTTTGTTTTACTGTTTATGTCATTCTCAGAGTTTGCTGTTCTTTGTTTTCATTTCCCCTGTTGTAGAGCTCCCTTCCACAGTTTTTGAAAGGCAGACTTGGTGTTGAAAAAAAAATCCATGAACTTCTGTTTATCTTTTAAGACATTTCTTCATCATACTTCTATGAAAAAATTTCAGGATAGAGTATTATTGGCTCACCGTTTTTGTCTTTTAGTATTTTGTATATGTCATTCCACTCTCTCCTGGCCTATAAAACTTCTGCTGAGAAGTCTATGATACCTTGAATGTTGTAGTTTTATAGTCCATTCTTCTCTTTTCTCTAGTAACCTTGAGCAATTTTATGCTACGTTACGTTGTTTTTCACTAGTTTTGCTGTGCTGTGTGTCAGAGTATGACTTTTGCATTTATAAATGTCAGTGTTCGATCAGCTTCTTGGACCCTCATGGCAACATTTTGTGACAAGTGTGGGAAGTTTTCTGCTATTACTTCTTTAAAAAAGTTTTCTGCTCCTTTCACATTCTCCTCTCCTTCTGGAATGCTTATTCTCCTTATGTTTAGTCTTCTTGAGATATTTGATATTTCTTACAGTGTTAATTTTTTCCTCAATCTTGTTTCTCCTCTTCAATTAGGGTTTCCTCTGTGTTCTTTTCTTCACTTTCTTCAATTTCTGATATATGTTTCTCTGCAAGATTGAGTCTATTTATAGAGCTCACATTTTTATCTTCAATTGACTGTATTTTTAATATTGAGCATTTTTGCTAGGACTTTATAGCCTCACTCTCCTTGGTGAAGTACTCCCTTTGATCTGTCACTTCTTTTCTGAGGTCTTCCATTTGATTTTGAATAGTTGATTGTGCTTCCTGCATCTGCTCAGCTTTTTCATAACTATTATTTTTGAGTTATTTATCTTATTGCAGTCAGTATCAATAAATTTATTTTGGGGGAACTCCTAGTGTCTTCTGCTCTGGGTCATTTACATTTTGTTTGGGGGGGGATTTTGATTTTTGGCATGGCTTTCTTCTCTGCTTTGTATTTTGCACTGTGACTTTTCTTTTTCTTTTTCTTTTCTCCTAGGCAGTCACTGCTGTACTCAGAGTTGCTCAGAGGGACTGAAGATGCTAGAATTTGCTAGAGCAGGCAATGAGACCAAGACGATTACTTTCTCTCTCTCTTACCTGCTGATAATATGTCCCAGCATGTTGAAGCCTACCAGTGTCAGTCAGTTCAATGAATTTTTAACACCCGTATTTATTTGCCTACCCACATCCGTAATCAGGATGCTAAGCAGATCTATCACTCTAATTAATTTATTTTATACTCACACTCTTTCCCACTCCAGCTCATATAACTTATCTGTTCTCTAGTTGTAGTCTAATATTTTTTGAAAATAAATGAACTACATGAAACTTTTTTCTTCACTCCATATAATCTCTTAAGAACCATCAAAGTTATTTGCGTGTATCAGTTGTCTTTTTTTCTGAATTGTATTCCATGGAAAGAAAAAAGCATTCATGTGGTGAGGGACATCTGGTTTATCCTATATCTTGACAATTATAGATATAGCCACTACAAACATTCACATATACATCGTATGAATGAAAAGTTTCATTTCTCTGGTAAATGCCCAGGAGTGGAATTGCAGGGTCATTCAAGTATTCTTTTTTGACAGTCATTTGCTAGTACCAACATCACAGTAAATTTCCAGAAGTTTTTTAGGGCAAACTTTAAAATTAGATGCTAGTACCTTTATCAATTAATGTTAAAAAATGAATGTGCTTTATTGTCTTTAATTTGATTTTTTGCTAACTTTTGTGGTATTTGATATTTTGCAGCATTATTGAGCATTTTCCATGATATTAATAAAGAATGTCATTTTTAGCACTCATAAAAATTTCAGTAATTGTATCAAGAAGTATTTCTATTGGCTAGAAAGTATTCATTCAATTTCCAAAAATAAAATTTTTAAAAAGTTGAGTACAATTAGGCCTTAACATGTGAGTTTCATTTAATTTAAAAGTCATTATAGTAAACTGTGACATTCCAATTTGTTTTAGAGAACTAAGCTTTCAATTTATTACTCTTTTTAAGGTGAGGTATCTCAGGTTTAAGAAATGTAGTATTCTAGATATACCAAAAAATTAAAGACCAGCAAGAATTTATAATTCCCTGTGTTATTCTCTTGCTTGTTAACCAGGTGGTGTGTGATTTGTTTTCTGGGTATACTGTGTGATATGATTCTCTTGGAGATATATATATATATATATATATATATATATATATACATACACACATACATATATGTATGTATATGCACACACATAAAATAGATAATGTAATATATATTATATCATATATGACATATAATTATATAAAATATAATATTACATATAATGTATTATACATAGATATATGTATCTTCATATAAAGAATATACCATCATCCTAAATGCTGCTCACCAAGTACTTCACAGAATATTTGAAGATTCCTTGAGGAGGGTCCAGAGTTGCACTTGCATTTGCTAAAACAGTTCTAAATGAAGCCCGTGCCACTGTTGTTATAAGAGTCATTCTGTAACTGACACCTCTCACCTTTAGCCTCTGAGCTCCCATGGGTCTGAGAATAATTTATATTCCCCCGGTTGCAGATGATACCATAATGTTAGTGTACTTAAATTCAATTTCATTCCCCCTAATCTATGCTCCATTATGCAGGCTTTTGAAATTGTCTCCAAAGAAGGTAAGCCTTATTATATTGATTCTCATTCTCCTTATATAGCAACTAGTGTGCAGCAACCCATAGTATAATATGAGGGAGAGAAAATATTGATTCTAGGAAACTTAATATTATTAAAAGACTCTTGTATTAAATCTCTTTCCTGGACTTAGCTGGGCACTTTTTTTCTTTCTCATTTTCAAAAAATCAATAAAGTTAATATCCTTGGTAGTTTTAGAGTTTTTACTACAGCAGTTTCAAGTCGTCATAGAACCTAGAGAAGACTTGTAGGTTCAGCACTTGAAGCTCGTAGTCCTTGACTGACAATAGTGCTATTTATATTTTTAGCTATTCTGTCATCCATGGGGCAAGTTGTATTAAATTACTCTGCCCATGTATCTGTTCTCTTCAGTGTGTAAAACTCTCAAGATAATGCTTAATCTTGGCTATAAAATACTTAAGTGCTTATGACAAAATTAATTACATAAATGCAATTTCAGTTTGAGGAAAGTCTGAAGGGAAAAAGAACCAACAAGACTCAACATGGGGGAGAGGGTTTTTTGATGGAGTATACCTGCAGACTGAAAACATTAGAATCTGCTATTTTAAGACTAAGTCATATTTTCTTTTTCTGTAAATCATGAAAACTGAGCTATCCTTTTTATAAGGAGCAGCTGCTTCTGATTTGTGATAAGATTAAAGCATTTCTGAATCTCTGTCCAGATATCCAAGTACTGATAGAATGTCTGCCATGTCATCATCAAATATAACAAGACTGTACTATTACTCCAGAGTCGAAACAAAGACAAGAATCTTCTTTTAATTACATAAATGAATTATTTGAAGTTCTGATGCCATGAATATGGAATTTGTGAATAACGTGTTAAATTGCTAGTCATTTTTGTCACAGATACTGCAAATAAGACAAGAATAATGTTGAAACTATTTAAAAAAAAAACAAACGCTTCAAATTGCCTCAAAGATTTTTAGAAGCCACAGTTAACATGCAAATATTTGTGGTGCTTTTTGTAGTTTTTTTATTTCCACATTTTCCTCTGACTTCTCCTGATTGGTATTCTCAGCTTTCAACTGACCAAGTTCACCTGGATATGATAGATACTATAAACTTATTTGGCCCAAACTAGATCAGATATTCATATTATTTTTACTGTCCCTCATCCTGTTTTCCACTTTCCACTAAAGGACTCTCCATCTCCATAGTTACCTAAAAGAAAAATCTAAAAAGCATCTACGGACCATTGTAAACACTGTGAAGAAATCATTATCTATTTTGCCTATGTTTCCTAGAACACAGACTGTTGCTACTTCCTCCTCATTCACCTGGACCCCTCAAAACTATCCTAAGAGGCTTTCCATCTACCAATATCTCTTTCCCACTCTCTAGCATCAGAAAAATCTGCCTGAAGAAACAAAGCATGCTACATCAAATAATATTAAAAACTACTGTGGGTTTTACATCTTGAATCAGATAATATTCTGTCATCAGCAATGCATACTGTGAAGGTTTTAGGAACAGATGCATTGCAAAAAGTCCAACCAGAAAGACTCTGTCATATGTGTGCAGAAGTAAGAAGAGCCAATTATCTTGAATGGAAATTGTTATGGATGATAGACAATTGTGTCATAGAAGTAAAAGGAATCCAAGCCAATGGGGACTTGAAAATTGTCCTGAGTCTTTTTACTAATGAAAATATTGAAGGAACATTGCATTATAATAGTATATAGGTTTAAGGTGTTAACTCAGCAAATTATCATCTGCATATAATGCATTAAGTTTGCCAATTCAATAACCATATAATTGACTACTTTCAGCCAACTTTCTCATCCTCTTCCCATTCTGATAAGCACTGATTTGGTCTTACGGACTCAAAGTACTTTTGTTTGATTTGGTTCACTAGTTTGTTTGGATTCTCTATATATCACACATGAAAGACATCATATGATGTGTGACTTTCCATTTCTTATGATTTCACCAAGCATAATCCCAAGTTCACACATATTGTTCCAAATAGTATGATTTTATTATACATATTTTATTATTTTATATATGCATGTATGTATATCTGTATATCTGTCAAAAGCACTTAGCTTTCTTCCATTTTTTGGCTATTTTAAATAATGTTGTCATAAACAAAAAGATGTATCTGTCTCTTCAAATTAGTGTTTTTGTATTTTTCAATTAAACACCTAGAAGTGGAATAACAGAATCATATGGAATATGTAGTTTGAATTTTTTGAGTAATCGTCGTACTTCTTTCCATATGGTTGCATCAATTCACATTTCCATACCATTACATAAGGTTTCCTATTCTCGAAATCTCAAGGAATTTGTGTCTAGTCTTTGAATGAATAATAGCCATTTTCACAGCTGTGAGATGTCTCACTTTTGCTTTGTTTATATCCTATTTTAAACTGAAGACAATATTAAGCTTATTCTGATAGTTCATTATTACTCTTCTTTTATATTTTTGTTGCTTTTCAGTCCCTAAGTAGAGTTTAATTCATTTTATAAAAATCTTTTTAGTATTTCTTAAAATGCTTTTTTAGTCATGATGAATTCATTTAACTTTTGTTTTTCTAGAAATCTCTTTATTGCTCCTTTAATTCTAGCAGGGTAGATTTTTGATTGGATATCCTTTTTTAAAAGCAGTATAAAGACATTGTGTATTCCCCTTATTTCTATAAAGTTTCCAGTGAGAAATCGGCAATCTTACGGGGGTTTTCTTTTTCTAGCTCCTTTTGAGTTTATCTCTTTATCTTAAATTTTGTCGTTTTAATTCCAGCATCTCCTAGTGAGTGTCTTTTTTGGTTCATTTAATTTTGAATTCTTTGAGCTTCCTGATTCTAGATGTCTGCTTTCTTCCTCAGGTAGGAGGATTTTAGCTATTATTTCTTTTTTTGCTATGTAAATAGTCTTTATTTTTGATCAACAAAATATTTTTAAATTTAAATTTATTTTATTAAAGGAAAATTGTATAACATTATAGAGATTTAGTTGTATATCAAAGTAAATTCACATCTGTATATATTAAACGAAGCTCACCACCATTTCAGTTCTTCTTTCAATATGCAATTGATCACCTTTACCCACACTTTCATTGACTAAATGTATACGTTTGTTTAATTTATTTCATTTGTTTGCTTGGTATCTCTACATAGCACATATGAGTGTTATTATACAATGTCTGTCTCTCTCCTCTAGCTTATCTCACTAAACTTAATTTTCTCTAGGTCTCTTAATTTCATCTTTTTGATAGCAGAGTGATATTTGTACACATAAAAATATATATGTACATGTATGTGTGCATGTATATATATGTATATACCACATCTTTATCCACTTGTTTGTCAATGGGCATTTAATTTTTTTCTGGATCTTGGCTATATAATGTTACAATGAACATGGGGTACAAATAATATTTGTGTGCATATAAATTAGTGTGATATGATTGGAAATAAGTATCTAGCAGAGGAATAACTGGATGATAGAAAATTTCCATTATCATTTTTTTGAGGAACTACACTGCTTTCCATAATTCTTTTATTAAGATTTCTTTCACTCCCTCTCTTTTACTAGGACCTTTATAATGAAAATGCTATTTCTCTTGATAGCATAAGTCTCTTATGCTATATTTGCTTAGTTTAATTATTTTTTTCTCTTTGCTGGGCTGCTTGGGTGTTTTCCACTGTCCCATTGTCTTGCTTAATGAATTGAAAGGAAGTTTGTTTCAGTCTACTCTGGAGCCCTTCTAATGCGGTTTTGGCTCAGATACTGTGTTCATTAGCTCTATGAAATCTGTTTGGAACTTTCTCATATTTTGTCAGTCCTTTGTAGGTCTGTGTAGGTCTGTTTTGTTCCTCCATTGTTTTTCTGTTCTTTTCTTTTTTAAGGAAAATTGCAGGCAGAATTGAAGGTGAGTGGAAGAAGTCAGTCAGGAAGAGAAAGGAGAAAAGCAGCATTTTTATTTTATTTTAGTTGTTCATTTTGGTTGTTCATGTCAGTTCCAGGACATGAATCATGGACCTTGTGATGTATGTGGACTTCACTCAACTGCTACTCCAATTTTGATGAGAATTATCAAAACTGCTGCTTTGGGATCATCCACAGGTCTATTCTATCAAGACAGAGAAAGAAAATCTTTTTACTTTAATTCATAGAAATAAACAGAGTATCACACAAAATAGAGACATTTACTCCAAAAGATGGGTCAAAACAAAATTGAGAAAAAAATTCAAATGTAGTAAAATTAAATTAACCATCTGAAGATGTGATTATTTCCAAATTAAGAATGTTAGATTTTGGTGGCTGCAAATCTGGCTCACTTAAATTAACTTTGCTCATCCTTTGTTTATGGTTGTTATCTATTTAGTCTTCCTAAGCGTAAAACATTTACATGCAGAATTCGGTAAAAGATTTTACCACTAACTGGAAGGCTAAGAAAGTATAGAGGCAAGAAGTGTAGTCAGAGTTAAAGAACTATATGCGCTTTGGCACTTACATGTGTGTGTATGCATACATATATATATGTATATGTATATATATATATATATATATATATATCCCTATAGATATAATCAACCCACGCCTAAATCCTGGCATTAGCTTCAGGAGAAAATATTTCTGCCAAAGGAACCACTGTTGATAATTATCAGTAAGCAAAACTTACAGCATGACCCCTACAGCAATAGTTACTGGTGCAAAATAAACAACTTTCTCAAACACACACCTGCTTTGAATTAGTCAATTACCAATATTGAAAGAGCAGGAAATGAATGACTCATGGTTTTAAGCATCAATAATTTAAATAAAAAGTCATAAAAACTCACCCTTCTTGCTGTAGTGTAAATGAATGAGGTTCTAAGTGTGTGGTAAAGACACTATAAGTGCCATCAAATTAACTCTCTGTGAAAATGAAGAGGCAAATCTGTCTCTTTGATTCTTGCTCTGTTTCCTTCCAAAGATATTTTATTGTCCCACATTCAGAGTAGAAACTCAACTCTACTCAGTATAAATCATTCTTCTGTAGTGTGATCATGAGGCAGTCACATAGGAGAGCTTCATTTATCAACATCACTTGTACTTTTTGATGCTGATGAGGTTATGCCCTCTGCAACTAAGGTACTCATTCAGTGAAGAGGTGTGCTGGATAAACAGAAAGCAGACCTGCTTTCACTCAGATCTTTTTTAGCATCCTGATCTTTGAGAATAATTTATATTCATGTTTTGATTTTCTACTCAGCCATGTAATATTGCATTTAGTAAGAGAGAGACCCATGAAAATAACTTCCTAGAATTCAAATGAGAGTCAAACTGTCATTTAATTGTAGTTGGTTTTACACCCTCCATCACTCCACTGTCTGTAGTTTGAAATCCTCCTCTACATTGCAATTTTCCCTGGTCCTTTTTGTTAAAAGTAGTTTTATCAGATATTCTCATTCAAATTAGCACACCAGTGGTAGTGGTCCTAAGAATTATCACTTCCATTTGAGGAGACCATTGAAAAAAGAGTTGATTTGTTTATACCACAATGTGCTCATTCAATCAGCACCATGGACATTTGAATCCATCTACAGGAAAGATCAAAGCAATGATACACCGTGAATGAGACATTATGCTAATGAAAGAAGCCAAACATGAAAGATCACATGTTATATGACTCCATTTGTGTGAAATACCTAGCGTGTACTAATTCACAGATATGGAAAGCAGATAGGCAGTTGCCAGATGATGGAGGGAAGGGGAATGAAGAATCACTGCTTAGTAGGTAGAATACTTCCTTTCAAGGGTGTTGAAGATGTTTTAGAAATAGATAGACATGGTTAGATAACATTGGACATGTACTTAATGCCACTGAATTGTTCACTTTTGAACTTAGTGTATTACATACAGATAAGATTGACTAGGATGCACATTCTAAACCAATATAATGCTATTATGCAATGTTCCTTCAATACATTAAATATAAAATAAAATGTTAATTTTATGATGTATAATTTCACCAGATTTATTAAAAAGGCAAAGAGAATCTCTAGTTGACAGTCCATGAGACTCCTATGGTGAAATTTTAGATTTAGTAGTGATAGGGTACCGATTTCCTATTAAAGAGCTTTCTTTGAATACCCTATGGACTGGCATTGGTCTGCATTTGTCCCAGACTGAACCTGTCTCACATGGGAAACACTTGCTGTGACCCATCTGGGGAGCCAAGGTTAGCTCACAAGAAGCAAAGCAGAGTTGGCTTCAACATTTCATGGACATGGATCTATCCCACGTGGAGAAAAATAAATAATAAGTAGCCAATAATGGTCGGAATTATTAGTGTCCTAATTCTGTACTGACCTTCTATTTTCCATGGCCTAGAATTAGATCATGTGTGGTTTATTATTTTTGTGTTTTGTTCTTGTTGTTTCTGTTTTGGGTTGTACGGATTTCTTCCTGCTATGGCAGCAGTACCAAGTCAAGGCAAAATGCCCAGTGATTGCACATAGTCATTTTATGACTTCACCCTGTAACAAAGACTGAGGCAGACAGCTGAGGGAGCAGCACTGAATCTGGCAACTGATGATGCATTTCTTTCTTGATTCCAAAATTGACCAGAGAATTCTACTCAGAGCTTTGTCTGTGAGAGCCCCTGGGTAGTGAGGTTCCAGACTACAGAGTTCAGAAATCAGTATCTGAGGACCAGCTTTCCCGTTTCCTGTTATTCTTTGATAAGAATGCCAGCCTTTCTTAGGATAGGAAATCAGTGTTATGAGAGCAAAGAATAACAAAAGGGACTAGATGGAAATGAAGTTTGTGTATTTAGAGTTTTGTTATCTTGTTTTTTCATTTGAAAAGATGGATGTTCCACTTTGCCTTTCTACAAAAAAAAAAAAAAAAAGTCACCAGAAGGATATATGTGTCAGAGTACAGTCAAGAGAGAGAAATCAGTTGTTTTTATAAAGAAAGTGAAATAGCAAGAGCTGTTAATCACAAAAGGTGCTTTACTATTAAAAGAGTTTAAAAGGAACCCTCTAGAAGTACAAAAGAGCTGCTATTATCTCTGAGCTGGGGCAAGTATATTAAGGAAACAAAGATTAGGGACAAGTCCATGAATAGCACCCTCTAAACCTTAATTAAAATCAAGCCCTCTTTGGAGAGGCTTTAGCTACCACAGAGCTTAAATTTACTGGTGATAATAAAACTTTCTAGAAGGAAAAGGCCAGAGATGGTCTGTGAGCATCGCCTGTCCTTGTGGGTGGGTAGGTAGGGAGATCATCCGTGAAGTGGCCAGCATGACGAGAGCAGAGCCTGAGGGGTCACTGAAGTACTACACTGCATTGTATTAGAGAAAGAATCTAGGACAGAAGCAGTGTCTTTTCACCTTGTACTACCACACTAGACCCCTCTGGGATGAACTTAAATATTAGGCCTGTGAATGAAAGAAACACTTATAGAGTTCAACTTCTCATTATAAATCAGGGCAGAAAAGGCAGAACTACAGTTGAAATATGATTGATACTTGGCACAACGAGGGTTCCCAATTCTAGACCTGGTTGCAGTTATACCTGTCATCTCAGTGAACTGCTTTTGTTATTTTCACCCATGGAAGGAGCACAATGTACTTGCCAATGTTGCCTGCCAGTGCTTGAGGTGACATTCAGGTTAATCAAGGGACATCATACGACTATCAAAATCAGTGATTGATAAATATTTTTACTATATTAGGTAAAAGAAAAAAGTAAAGAGGACTGTAATAAACTTAGATGTGGCAAAATATCTTTTTTCACGAAACTCAATTTCCTTTTCCTTCTGAGCACCCAGTTCAACTCTGCTCCCAGCTTCTTTTGACAATTAGATAGAACCACTTGAGTAACTCAAGATAATGGGATATAAGCAAAAATAACATATCCCACTTCCAGGCCTTGCTTCTGGAATTCCTCCTCACAAACAATCCCCCATTATCTCTTCCATGGTCCACTAGCTGAAGGCAGAAAAGGAGTTCATCATCTGAGTTTTTGCAGGAGTTAAGTCCCTGAATCCCTTAAGGACTAAACATCTTGGAAAACTTCCCAGCCAGAAACATATACATTGGACTGTGATGGAAGAAAGAAAAAAATCCTGAATGCACTGGTTCTCAAAGGTGGGACCCCTAAACCAGCAACTGCAGTAGCATCTGGAAACTTGCTAAAAATGCATATTTATAGGGCCCAGGCCATACTTTATCAGAAATTCTGGGAGTGTCCCAACAGCCTGTATCTTAACAAGGAGATTCTGATCTTCTAAAATTTGAGATTCATTGACATATTGTATAATGACATTGAGATTTTGAAATTTTTCTGCTAAGTAATATAAATAACCATCCATAGGAGTTCTGATATAAAAACCATAAACTGGAATCCCAGTAAGCAATTAAAAATTGACTGCCCAATTACTAGGGGTACATCATCCTGGCTCCATCACTCAAAAGGACCAATTAAGTTCATGCAGAGATTGCACTTGTGTTGCAGACTCCCAGCATTTGGCTGCTCCTCTGTTCATATGACCTGTTTTGAATCTGCACTCTTATTCTAAGCAAGGATTAAACTGATTAGGTCTTTAGAAGGCTGAAGTCTTACCTCAGATATTACCTGTGATATTAATTGGAAGTCAGAAAATGAGGAGGCAGTCATTAATTAAATAATTTTGGTCAAATCACTTTATCTGCTCAATTTTTGGCCCCTGCACAAACCAGATGAACTCCAACCAATTTACAAATCTCTTGGAAGAAAATCCTCACAGAAGAATAAATCAACAAATTTTATTTCCATGTTTAGAGAAAGTCCATATAATTCTTTTTACTATGTCAAAATTTAAACAACATAAGCCAAAACCAATCCCTCTTCAACTCCACACAATAGCTGTGAACAGGAAACAGAAAAGAAACAAGCTCTAGGTTTATTTACTTTCAGTGTAGGTCTATCCAAATGTAGTTTTTTTCCATTTCAGTTGTTGATCAAAAAGCAATGTCACCTCTACAGAAATTTAGGTTAATTTTTCAAATGCCAAGTCCAAATGTTGTATGTTTTAAAATCAAATTTCCCATCAATGTGTATATGTGGGTATCATCATATAAAGGCAATAGGAAGCTTGGAATGAGCAAATATCAATGTGATGTGTTTAATTAGCCATGTGAGTAAACGATGTCACCAGGAATGTGGTGATTCAAGATAGTCTAGGTGGCATTTAGTGCCAACTCTGTGCAAAGCCACATCTTCAGCACTTAGTTCAAAAGTAATTAGCATTTTGCTGGCACTCAGGTAGAAGGAGAATGGAAGCAACTATATAAATCTTGTGATTAAATGCCAATTAGCAGCTAAGTGCCTGCAAACATGGCACTCACCATCTCAGCACAACCTCGGTAGCTCCCTAGCCACTCCATCAGCCCTCTGGTACAGGAGCCCAGTGCATCAGTGTTCACATACTGGGAGGACCCTCACATTGACTGGAGCAGCTTAGTATGAGGCACGAATGAGTGGCTATGAACACGGGTTTTACCATCACACTGCCTGGGTTCCAAACACAGTCTGACCATTCATCAACCTGCCAACTTGGCCAAGTTATATAAATCTTTCTGACCCTCAGTGACCTCATCTGCAAATTGGAGAAAAGAGTTGTGTCTAACGAACAGCAGGATGAGTATGAGTCTTCCTGGTTAGTAGATCCAAAGCACTTAAGAGAGCTCCTGAAACACAATAAATCCTCAAACAAGGATATTAATATGTCTCTATGCTTTAGCTGCTTCTCTTCCAGGGGAATAAAATAGAGTAAGTGGTGCCATGCACCACTTTATACCAAAAGTGATTTTTTTTAAAAAGCACAGTACTGCCTAAAATGAAAACAAACAAAAAATTCCTCTTATGTTAGCCTTCCTAATTCACTTTGTCCAGTGGTAGCAATGGGAAGACTGGGGGATATTACTCTTTGTGAACCAACAATGCCAGCTTCTACCACCAGATAACCCTCTACTTTGAGTTCTCAGGCCCAGTCAGGGATTCCCCATCTTGGGAGCCCAGTTTAATATCACATCCTCACATTTTCCTTCCATCCCAAGAGGTTACAGAGGAGTGTTTTTATTGCTAATCACAGATTAGCTAATGGTTCTCTGATGTTCTATTAGCGCTTTTATCACCTGTATAACCAGTTCTTTTTATATGTCATTCTGCTAGAAATATATAAAATGGATTTTATTTCTAAGAGGAAACCTTATTGATAAACTATAGATTGATTTATGTAACTTTTCCCCTCCATAGTCCAATTGTGTCTTAAAAACATAGGACTAGGAAGCATAAACTCTAAATTATGATCCCATTCTTGCCACTAATTGACAGTATTATGATGGGTGTTACCCACTATGCCTCAGTTTCCTAATTAACAGAGATTGCTATGTTTAAAATTACTTTTAGCTCTAATTTTCTGGGACTAGACATTCTGACAAGTCACCTTGCACTTCAGGATGTGAGGACTCTTGACATCGATTTATTTCCTAAGTTGGTACAAGCACATTTACTAGTGAACTCTTTTATATTAGCAACTGAGTTAGGACAAAATGGTCCTGAAAATTTTGTAGGTGAAGGAAGGAATGGGGAATGGGTTTGGTTGATGGGCCTATATATGTGGAGGTGAGTCCACACATGTGCTTTTATGTCCTATATGAGCTTGTGAATGTCTAAGAAGAATTGGTGCATGATTGCTTACTGAGTACTCATGCCTCTTGACACTTAATGCTGCTAGCTTAACATTTGTATTATATATAGATGCAATTAGATGCAAGATGACAGACTCAAAGATCTTGAGCTCACCTGCACCCCACAGACATAACGAAATGTATCCATTTGACCTTTTTAAAAGAATGGAGTCCAGTATCTCCACAAAGAAAAAGGACACATGTCTTCATAAATAGTATAAGAAGCCCATCAGCCTAGGTATTCACACTGCACAGTACCAAGATCCTGGGGTCTGAAGGAAGGACCAGTGATACAGACATTCTTCCTGGAGCTAAAGACTTGTCCCCTCAGCAGGTGCCCCTACACTTGGAAACTCTCCTGTGAGTGTGTATAGTTTGGAATGGAAAATAGAGATGCATTTGTTGTTGTTTTTTTTTTAGAACAAAATGCCTCCAGAGAGCAAAGAATATAGGCCAGAGATCACAGGGAGCCAGGAGAGTGCTCACACACCTGATTTCAGGACTTTCATTTGCTGAACCAAAAACTTGAGCATGTAGAATAAGAAAAAGGGACAGCATCTTGTGAATCAAGATGCTGTCGTGCATTCTTTCCTGAGATCCCTCTTTGCATGATGCAGATACTGGAGGCTGCCATGTTGTAGGGATTTCCCAAGAGTGACTAGCTTACCTTCTTCACAATTAGTGCACTTGTGGTGCTGGACAGCTTATGCTCACAGTTACAGTTCTCTGGGATGCTGGGGCAGAGATCATTTACCTGGGGTGGGGAAAGGCAACAGGGTCTGCCACCCAGCATTTCTTTTTGCAGTGCTTTTAAATAAGAACATCAGAATGGATCCAGCAAGACAGCAAATTAGATCCACCTGAGCACTGCTGAACAGGTTTTGCCTATCTGTGTGGTACTTGCTAGAGCACCCATCCTTGGTCTCCAGAGCCTGTTGCATGCCACTCCATGCTGGGTCTTGCTGCCTAAGTAGAGGACTGAAAAAAGTTGCGTGGGAGGAGTGTATGTTGTTACAGTTGGTTCCCAAAGATCCTGGAAGGTACCCAACTCCCTCTTACCAGTGATCTTGTTGGGGCTGTTGCTTGTTTATGGACTAAGGCTGCACCTCCTGGGTCTCTCTCCTTGTTTGTTATTCATGCTATTGACTCTCTGCATTCCTAGCCATGACTCCAACCCTGAAGGCTGGACTCTCAGACTTAATATCAGTGTTGGCTCTAGAGTGCTAACAATTGTGACTGGTAAAGAGAACACACAAGAAAAGAAAGCCCAAATATCCAAATATCCAGGCCAACACTATAGACCTATAATGTGTAACTTGATACTCTAACACAAGGTCATTACATCAAGGCAGGAAAAAAACATTACTCAGCTTAACCCATAGAAATAAATGCAGAGTACAAAACAAAATGAAGAGACAGAGAAATATACATGAAATGAGGGATCAAAACATAAAAGGGGACATTCTGAATGCAAAAAAAATTAAGCAATGTACCCTAAAGTAGATTTAAAAGAAAACATTACAATGATAACTGAAATTGAAGAACAGATAGAGAACTAGAAAGAGAATAAATATGACACAGTTCCAAACAGAAATTATAGAACTAAAGAACACAATAGTGGAGCTAAAAAACACAATAGGGGCACTCAATAGTAAGCTGAAAGAAGCCTCTGATAGTAACAGTGAGCTTGAAGATAAGGCAATGAATGTACCCAAGAAAACTAGAAAAGTGAAAAGATGAATTAAAAGAAATGAAGAGAGCATGCAAGACTATGAAATAACATAAAGAAGAATGACATTTGCAACATAGCAGTCCCAAAAAGAAAATAGAGGAAGAGGCAGAAATATTATTTGAAGAAATAATTGCTGAAAACTTCTTTAAACTATGGAAGGAGACATCCAGATCCAGAAAGGCTAAAGAGTTCCAAGCAAAACCCAACAGACGTATATCAAGACATATTGTGATTCAGATAACAAAAACCAAAGATAAAGAGAATATTTAAAGTAGTTAGAGAAAAATAAGTTACATACAAGGGGACCCCTATATAACTGTCTGCATAATTCTCAGCAGAAAAAAATTACAGATCAGAACTGAATGGAATATTTTTAAAATGCTAAAATAAAAAAGGATTTCCAACCAAGAATACTCTTCTTAACCAGTTTATCACTTAGAATTGAAGGAATAATTTATAGCCTTATAGACGAACAAAAATGAAAGGAATTCATTACAACTAAACGGGTCTTTCAGGAAATACTAAAGAGATTTCTATAAAGTAAAAAGAAATCTCTTAGAAGCAGCAAGACATCAGAAATATAAAATATGGGGAGAAGGAGAGTAAAAATGTGGACTGATAGAATGAGAGATCAACTTGCAAACCCTAGGGTAACCTCATAATAAAAATTGAAAAATAACTTAAAAGAAACAAGGACAGTCATATATCTATCAGATGAAATAGACTTCCAATTAAAGAAGGTAACAAAGTTGGTGCTGGACAAATGCATAATGATTAAGGGGTATATATGTACCAAATAAAGGAGCATCAAAATACATAAAGGAATTATCAATGGAAATGAAGAGAGGTACTGACAGAAATACAATAATAATAGATTTAACACACCACTTACAACAGTGGACAGATCAACCAGGAAAAATATTAACAGGGAAACAATGGCCTTAACTGACAAATTAGAACAATGAGTTTAATAGACACTTACAGGTCACACAATAGCTGTAGAATTCACTTTTTTTCTCAGATGCTCATGGAACACTCTCAAGGATAGATCAATTTTTGGGAAACAAAATAAGTGTCAACAAATTTACAATGATTTAAATCATACCAAGCATCTTTTTTGATCCAAATGACACAAAACTAGATATCAACCACAAAAAGAAAGTTGGAAAATTCCAAAGTATGTTAAGGCTAAACAACCTACTTCTAGATGACTTTTGGGTAAAAGAGGAAATCAAAGGTTAAATGAAATAAATGACTGGGAATCAAATGGGGATGAAGACACAAGCTATCAGAATTTATGGGATGCAGCAGAAGCAGTAGCAAGAGGGAAGTTTATAGCAATTGAGGCCTAATTCAAGCAATAAGAAAAATCATAAATAAGCAATCTAATCCTATACCTAAAACAATTCAAAAAGAACTGAAATAAAAAATCAACAGAAGACAGGAAATAATGAAAATTCAAGTATAAATAAATGAAATAGAAGGAAAAGATATTGCTGATTTTCAAAGAAATCAAAAGCTGATTCACTCGAAGTATTTTTAAAAACGATGAAACTTTTGTTAGACTCTCTGAGAAAAAAAGAGACAATCTAATAACTAGAGTCAGAAACTAAAGGGTAGAAGCCATTGATATGTCAAAAATTCAAAGAATCATTGAGACTACTATGAAGAGCTAAGTACCAATGGATTGGACAATCTTGAGTACATGGATTGATTCTTTTAGAAGCATACAGCCTACCAAGACTGATTCAGGAAGAAATGGAAAACTTGAACAAATCTGTCACAATAAAGAAAATTTAAAAATATAATCAAAAGCCTCCCCCCAAGTAAAAGTCCAGCACCAGATGACTTTACTCATGAGTTTTACCAAGACTTCAGAGAAGAATTACTATCTATTCATCTCAAACTCTTGCAAAAATTGAAGAACAAGTAATGCTTCCAGACATTTTCTATGAAGCCAACATTACACTGATACCAAAAGCAGAAAAGTATACCACAAGAAATTAAATTATATATCCCTGATAAAAATAAATGTATGCATATTCAACATAAACATAATATTTTTAAAAAATACAATAGTATATCAAAAGGATCATCTATCATGATCAAGTGAGATTTATCCTGGGGATGGAAGGATGGCTCAATATATGTATCAATTAATGGGATATATCCCATCAACAAAAGCTAGAAAAAATTATAAATCATATCAATAGATACAGAGAAGGCATTTATAAGATTCAGCAACCATTTATAATAAAAACTCTAAAAAAGTGATACGTGTCATATCTTAACATAATTAAGAGCATATAGGATAAATCCATAGCCAACGTCAAGCTAAATATGAACAACTGAAAGTGTTTTCTCTAAGAAAAGGACAAGACTATCTATGTTCAACATTACTATTTAACATTATTATTGCAAGAGTAGAAAGGTAAGAAGAAGAAATAAAAGAAATCCAGAATAGAAAAGAAGTAAAATTGTTATGATTTGCAGATGACATAATAATATGCATACAAAACCCTAAAGACTCCACTAAAAAACTAGAATTAACCATTACCATAAACCGGAAGACTGCAAAATTAATACACAACAATTTACTGTATTTTTATATGCAAATCATGTGATAGAATAAAATAAACAATCCCATTTGAAAGAGTATCAAATAGAATTAAGTCCTTTGGAATATAATTAGCAAAGAAAGTGAAAGACCTGTATAATGAAACATATAAAATTTTCTTAAAGGAAATACAGGAATAGACAATGAGATGGTGAGATATCCCAACCTCGTGATGTGCCCATTTGGGAACTTTTGTGATTCTACACACATTTTTAAATTTTGTTCTTTTTCCTTGAAAAACACCAGTGAAATTTTGGTGAATATTGCATTAAAACTGTATATTGTTTAGGTAACATGGCCATTTTAACAAGCCAACTCTTCCTAAACATGAGCATGGGATATATCACCATCTTTTTGTATCTTTAGGTCATATGGCATATGATAGAGAAAAGAAAGTCTTTTCAACAAATATTGGGAAAACTGGATGGCTACATGTAAAATAATGAATCTAGAGCACTTCAATACCTTACACAATAATTTATTCAAAATAGTGACTTGAATATAAGACCAGAAACCATGAAATATTCAAAAGAAAATATAGGCAATATATTTTATCATATCAGTGGTAGAGAGATTTTTGGGAAACAAAACTGGAAATAAATAAATGGAACTACTTCAAAATAAAAAGCTTCTGCACAGTGAAAGAAACTGTCCCCAATGCAAAATGAATGGGAGAGGATTTTGCATATCAAACATCTGACAAGGGCTTAATAACCAAAATATGTTAAGAAATCATAAAACTCAGCAGCAAAAAAACAAGCGACCCAATAAAAAATGGTCAGAATGTCTGAAAAGACATTTCTCCATTAAAAACCTACAAAATGGTCAACAGGTACCTGAAAATATATTTCTCCTCTCTTGTTATTAGGGAAATGCAAATCAAAAGGACTATGAGACATCTCTTCATGCCTATGAGCATGACTATTATTCAACAGACTGAAAACAACAAATGTTGGCAGGGATGCAGAGAAAAGGGAACCCTTGCACACAGTAGGAGTGCAAATTGGTGCAACCACTGTGAAAAGTAGTACAGAAATTCCTCAAAAATTGAAAATGGGTGTTCCATATGATATTGTCATCCCATTTTTGGTATTCATCAAAAAAATGCAAAACACTAATTTGCAGAGATATATGCATTTCCATATTTATTGCAGCATGATTTATAACAGGCAAGAATTGAAAAGAACCAAAGTGTCTATCAACAGATGAGTGAATCAAAATGTGTCTCTATATACCTAATAGAATACTGCACAGCCCTAAGAAGGATGAAATTTCAACATTTGAGACAAAGTAGATGAAACAAGGGGATTATGTTAAGTGATATAAGTCAGAAGGTGAAAGACAAAAACCTGGTGAATTTCCTCATATGTGGAATATCAAGTAACAAAGCAAAGGGACAGAAAAAACAAAAACCAACCCTTAAACATTGAAGTTACCACAGAGGAACTGGGGGTATGGTGAGAGTAAGGGGCATTGAGGTCTAACAGAAAGTGGTGGAGGACTATTGATTATTTGGTGAGTAACAATACGGTATTTTGAAAATTTCCTTCAGCTATTCATGGTGCGTCATCATATATTTGATGAATGGTGAACTTGTATTTCTAAGCATATTAATTTGCAAATCAAATTTATCCACACAAAATAAAAATTTAAAAAGCAACTATCACTTCATATCCTTTATTGACAGGCAGAGCATTAAAACATAAGTCTATTTGTTTATGCACATTGAACTTTGAAGATATTTCAACAATGAAAACTCTCAAAAATTGTTTCTTCTCAAGAAGCTGTCTATACTGTCCCCAAAGCAATCCATTTTGTTTTAATTCCCTTGTGCTTCTTTTAAAACATTGATAGATAACTTTCTAGCAAACTGTTAGTGAAATATTAATCTATTACTTCAATGTTCAATATTAGAGGCATTAAAGTCATGTGAGTACTGAGTACTTGAAATGTCTGAATCAATGTGTACCACAATTTAAAGAGTACACAATTTTTATGAATTATTAAAATGAAATTTAAATATCTGGCAAATCTGGTTAATAATTTTATACTGATTACATATTGGAATTATAATATTTTGGATACATTGTGCTAAACAAAATACATCATTCAATTAATTTACTTTTTCTCTTTTTATTATTTTAATTTGCATTACATATTATTTCTGGGCAGCACTGATTCTAAAAGTTAAAAGAAGCCAGAAGACACCTCTTCCATGTTTCCCTTTATTATAAGAGAACCTTGATGAAAAACAGTAGCATTAGTATTAACTGATGGAGAATCGAGTGCGGAATGATGGAATTTGCAGGAAAGATGGATGTGTTAGAGTTCCAACCTATTGACACCCACATCAAGCTTCAGTCTATACAGAAAATGGCAAAGACCTAATTAATGGTGCTGTACATCAGAAACAACACCACTGAATTATGAATGTGTGCTTCCCTCGAAGTCCAAGAAAGAAGGGCTTATGGCGTTTACCTTACTAGAGAGTAAGGACTTAAAAGTTAATTTCTGAGGATTGACTTTACTTACTGATCCTCCATTTCAATATCATTCTAAAGCACACATCAAATGTAAATCTTATGAATATGCACATATTCCATTTTACATGTAAATAAATTTATAACTGTAATCCCTGGATTTAACATGGAATCTGTGACAATGCGTGCTTGTTGATGTTTGCTGAACTAAACTAAATGTAAAATTTAAGCAGTAAAATTATGTAGAACTGGGATCTAGTCATACTGTTTAAAGCAAGGTAGCAAAGAAGCAGCTCCAGAAATTCAGAAACATAGATGCAGAAATTACCAAAAGCATGCCACAGTTATTAAAGGATGAATAGTTGAATGAAACTTTCAAAACATCATATTGTTAACCTAAGAATAGGAGGAGCTGGATTTTTCTGCTGGGTTGTATAACCATCTTGCTACTTCTTTAATAAGAAAAAGAGGTTAGGACACTCCACCCCCTCAGTCTGTACTATTTTGCATTCTCTTGTCCAAGCATTTTACACTTCTCAAAAAATCTATGTAGACTTTGCGTTGTTTTTCCTTTGAATGGATCACATGGGCACTGGGGTGGACCTTGGGGGATTTTGGGTGGATGAGACCAATAACAGGAATTGCTAATGTAGTTTCTATTGAATGTGATAGATTCATTAGGTTGAATCATTTGATAAATCAAGAGTACTACATTTTTACTCGATTCATCTTTGTCTTTTGGATTCCAGGGTGACATTGTTGATAGTACCACTTTGAGCTAAAATGAGCAGCCTTGCTTGAAGAAGCTGTCTTAAGGGATAAATGTCATTCCTTGATTCTCATGAGCCTGCATCTGCAGTCTGATCCCTTGTCTTGAAGTTACTCTGAGGTTGAACTACACAGAAATGCCCTCATTTTCCCCAGTGAGTCATAGATAATAGCCACCAACCTTGGGGAGTTTCTTCTTCACTCTCTCACATAATGGAAAACTTGGATGCAAGGAAAAGCAGCCTTAAAAATCCCAAAGACCATTTATTATTTATTGGGTGAAACAGGCTGAACAGTGACACCCAAAGAGGTACATCTAAGTTCTAACCCCCAGAACCTGTGAAAATGATATAATTTGAAAAAGTGTATCTGCAGATAAAATTTAGGATCTCAAGGTGAGAGCATCCAGGATTCAGTGTGATCCTACCTAAATCCAAAGGCAGATGTCTTCACAAGAGAAAGGCAGAGACAGATGAATACAGACACAAGGGGAAGAAGGCATGGAGGAGGAGACTGGAGTGATGCAAAAAATGCCATTAGAGAGGGCTCAGATGATTTTTCTCTCAAGAGTTTTCGGAAGGAAACAGCCCTGTTGATTTTTCTAGTCTTCAAAACTGTCAGAGTGAAAATTGCTGTTGTTTTAAGTCACTCCAATTGTGACAATTGTTACAGCAGGTCCAGGAAAAAAAAAAAGGTAAAAAGTTCAGTAGAACCAAAGGATCAAATTTAATTTGCAATTTGCAAAAAGGCTGAGAGGAGTTTGCCTTCACAAAATCTGTCAAGACAATAGGCCTGCTCAACAGTTTGTCTTCTCTATGAAACTAAAGTTGCCTACAGCCTTTCCAAGTCATTGTGTGAACACTGAATACATTGCTCACATGTATTCAAGATACTGGTCTTCCTGTTTGCACCTACATACTTCTAGGGTTCACCTCCTCTTTTAAAAGCAGCCATGCTCACGATCCCTGGGTACCTCTGGAAGCAAGATTATTATCTCAAGTTCCTGCAGTTCAACATCTATGGGTATAGCCAGCCCTGAAAGGCACTCGATGATTGTCCTTTGAGTGGACAAAATAAATCAACCTGACTAGAAGTGTTCTCTATACTGCTCATAAATATATCTCCTAGTGGCACATATTTCTATTCTGATCTTTCCTCAAATTCCTCCACAGTGTATGCTTCTCCATGGCCAACATGATACCTGTGCCTCAGGCCTGATGCCCTGACTTGCTCACTCATCACATAGGCCCTTAGCTTTCTGAACAGAGGAGTTGAGTACACGTCATCTGCTCAATGCATTTGCACATGCCATGCTTCGCCCATCTATTTTCAAACTCATATGCCTTCAAATTTCAACTCAAATGCACGATTTTCTGGAATTTGTAACAACTTGTACAACCTTCTTGCATTGCATATGTAAAACCCTTAGCATTGAAACTCAATAGCCTTCGATTGTTGCTGTGTTGATTTTGGTGGTGATGGAGCAGACAGTGTTGGGCTGAGTCTGTGCCTGGTGTTCTTTCCTTTAGGACACAAATCATACAATTTTATGGTAAACTTCATGTATGCTTGTCTCTCCTGCTCTACCAGAAGCTCCAGAAGTCAGTAGCCAACACTTTTTCCCTTGAAATCACAAGTATGTATCATGTAAAAGGCATTCAAGTATTAATCCCCAGAATGATTCAGTCAACAAGTGCTGTTCACCCAATGAGGTGTCACCAATCTATGATTTGCAGGTCAAATCCAACTCATGACTGGACTTCGAACAGTGAGTTGAATGGATTACAAAGACATGAGAGAGACTGTAGGGAGTCTCACAAAGCATAGTGTTTACATCTGGCCCTCTATAGAAAAGCCCCACACCAGCACACAGATACCAACTGGCTTTTAGTTTCAATCTCTCATTGGATTACCTTATTTCAAGTTATCCAGAAAGCCTCGCCATGACTGGGGAACAATTTGCACCATAGCTATGCCCTGCACAGCCCTGATAGAGCAAATGCCACCCACCCTCCAGAAGAAGCCACCTCAGATTTTAAAGATTGCCCTGTAAGCCATTATGAATTGAGTGTATAATTTTTTAAATATTATTACTTCAGAGGAAAGACTGCCTTTAACTGCCCATGGGGTCAAACTACTACCAAACTTCTGTGGAATGTAAGTTTCCTAAAGATAAACCAGTAGCCAGACTGGGTTAGTAGAGGAAATGCATCCATAGCAGGAAGGCAACCAATACTACCCAAATGCTGTGGAAAAGTCTGGACATCTGCCCAAATTATAACACCAAAGAATGGTGTGTGTGTGTGTGTGTGTGTGTGTGTGTGTGTGTGTGTGTGTTCACACAGAAATTAATCAACTCTGCACCTTGGCTGGTCTAAATTGTATCCCAGAGACAGGTAGTTTCATTCTTCTCCACTTGGATAATTTGGGTCCATGAACCTTTCAGCTTGCCCAGCTTTGTGCTTCTATTTTTTCCTTCTTGCTCTTTTCATAAGTAAACTTTACTGATAATGACTCCATCTTCCTAAAAGCTTCTTTTGAATTCTTATTGTTGGAGAAGCTGGATCCATCTTAATATTTTCCTGCCATAATTGCCTCAGGCCAATTTCTTCTAAAGGAATTAAAAATGCAAATCTAATATAGTAATTGCATAATAAGATCAGCTTGGCAGCTCGATCAATACTATCCCTCACTGTCAATAATACAACTGTGCTGTGTGGATATCAGAGCTCGTGGGTCTCACTTTATCACTGGTCCCGTGGCCCATCCACATCTATGAGATGTGACATTTTATTAGTGATCCTCCATCAATCAGTTCTAATGTGTGTATCACAGAGATGCATGTTGTCATCTCCACATCTCTGTTTCCCTGGACACCAGGCATAGAATTGAAGCCTTAATGTTCCAAGGACTAAGTAAAGTGGCAGAAAGAGTGTAGATGACAAATACACAAGGTTTCTTTTTTTCTGGACACTGTCCAATGGAATTAGAAGCAAAGGACTTATGACAACTCACCCAAAGATGTCAAATCTGTCAGCGCAGCTATGGATCATTGCACATGACACAAAACTAGAATCATGAGAGTCTGCCGTGAGGAGACACTGGCTATGAGATACAGTTTGACCACTTCTGCATGGATCACCTGGGCCCAGTCACCATGCTTCTTTCTAGGCACCACATTTCCTCTTTCATAAAATAAAGATGTTCACCTAGGTTGAATACCAGGCTCCTTAAAAGTCCTGTAAGGGACTTAAGGTCCCTTTTGAAACCTAAAAATTATTTAATTCTAGAAAAGTTAGGACCATACTCTAAGTAGCCAGGATGAAGAACAATGTCAACTGGATTGAGATAAGAGACTTTGCTGTTACTGTTGGGCAATTTGCCTGTCAGAAAAAGACACACAATTAATATTTATCACCCAAATTCTATTTCTATTAAGAAGTGTTTTTCCAGTAGTAATCTTTCACCTTCTTTCAATCAGCGAAATCATTTTCAGATTTCAAATATCTATTTGATCCAAAACATAAGTACTCAGTTCATCTACTCCAACCAGAAAAAAGCACTTTTGCAAACTATATCACCATCTCAAAATTTCTTACATAGAATGAAAAAATTAAGGTGTAATAAATATTTAGTTTCTTATTAAATTTTATTTAACATGATTTAATTTCAAATAGACAATCAGATCAAATATTTTAAGTTCTTTAAATAACATCTTTCTTTTTTATTTTAATTTTATTGAAGTAATATTACATTATAACATAATGTAGGTTTAAGAAGTGCATCACTGTAAGTCAACATTTTTGCTTAACCACTAGCAATCCATTTCTATCCTTCACCACATAACACCTAAAATTATATACAGTATACAGTAAAACTCAGAATGCAATGTATTTGTCTTTGCAGGAAAGTATTGTGTATTTACCTATGGGTATCCTTACTGGTAATTATAGCAATATTTTGTGTATATAAACATGTATGTTTATATGCATATGTTTTTTGTAGTCTATCCACTGAGTAATTATCTACTATACCCTAGCATAAGGAACTTTCATACATACTTCTTTTGGTTTTTAAAGAAATCTCAGAGGTTAGATGAGACTGACATGATTTTCCCAAGGGGAGGAAATTAAGATGGAGGACAATAAGAAATCTCCCAGGAATTATCAGGAAATGTGAAAATGAAGATTCAGGGATTTTTCCAGAAAACAGTAAGAAAGGGAAAGATTCCTAAAAAATTGAGACTGGCAAAGGGTTCAAGTTTCACAAGAGGTGGGAGGATAATGAGGGAGAAATGGAAGAGGAAGAGACATTCTATGGAATACAAACAAGTGGCTTGCTATTGATCCCTGAAAGAACATGAGAAAAAATCATTGTGGGTTTATCTGTGAGCTACAGGATGAGAAAACAGTGATGTCAATACTGCCAACTCTTAAACAAGTAACTCCAGTCTAATCTTATTTCCCCTCCTGATGGGCTCATTAGGCTGGTTGATCAGTGGGTCTGGATCTCAGCAAGACCCTTGACAGAGCTGCTCAGGATATTCTTGTGGACAAAATGAAGAAATGGGGGCCGGACTAAAAGACAGTTAAACGAATTTGTAACAGGTTGAACAAGCCAATACAATAGAGTAATATCAACCGGATGGAGACTCTAGCTGTGTATTCTTGGGCTATATGTTACCCTTTCTGTTCAGTAAGCACTCCACTTCCTGGCTTGAACAGTGTTGTAAGAGCCATATTTCTTAAAACATTGAAGGACATAAATATGGGAGGATTTCTAATACATTTAACAAGAGAATCCAATATGTTCTCATCTTGCTAGTCCAAGGGTCGACAAAGTCATGAAGAAGAAATGTAATAGGAATGAATGAAAAATATTTTAATTGATTCCCAAATCAATAACACAATAAAAGATGTGAGAATCTCGGCTTAAGAGAAAATCAAGGAGAGAAGATTGGTACTAAGGACAACATGCTTTCTTAATATTTTATAACCAATAGCAAAACATGAAAAGATACTCAGAGTCTCCCCCCAAAGTAGTTATGATTCTGTTATGTGGTGGGCTGGGAGAGACCCAGGATTAGGTAAGGAAGTGCATTTTAAGTCAAATAACAAAAAATTAGTAGAAGAGGAACAATGCTTGTGAAGATGTAACTATTACACTAGATAAGGAATAATGGGACTGAAGATATTTGCCAAAAGAGAGACAAGAGGTCAGTCTTCTAATATCTGGCTTTGATTTTAAGATATAGAAATAATGAAGGAACACAGTTTTTTCTGCTCCATGAAAATGGAGGATGTTAAAGAATCTCAGAAATTTCAGGACAACTTAAACTTAGGTGCTATCATCTAAGGAAATCACTTGCCAGTACTGAGTTTACAAACTGAGCTGTTGGGGGAACAATTCCTTTCTAGAATGTGAAATATCACTGTTTGGTTATATTTTGAAAAATGTTGATATTTGTAGATATGTTGACAATATACTTGCTATAAATATAGCCTTCTGGTTAAATTTAACACATAAACACTAACTAATTATTCTTTCAAGTTTCTTTACATACAAAGAGAAAGTGTGGTGGAAAAATAAAAACACCAGTGTTTGTTCTTTTACCTAGAGGATTCTAAACATCTAAAGACACATAGTGTTTAAATAAAAGACAAAATTAAATAGATTATATTAGAGGCACAAAGATGTAAATGTAAGACAGAGAGCAGGTGACACCTTAGATTGTGTTGGTGGCTCATCAAAAAGACTTCCTCATGAAGGTGGCCCTTGCCTTTGGCGGGTGTGGGATTTGCACCTCCGGCCTCCAGACATCTCAGACTGACTTTAGTGACATTATGAGTATGCCCACTCCTGCATTTCAATCCACTTTTAGCCTTTTGAGATGTCTTCTTATCTGTGCTGTTATTTTCATGAGAGTCTGTTATAGCTGCACAAATAACAACTTGGCAGACTAAGTATCTTCTACTTGGAAACTTCTCTATTACCCTCACTGGTCCAGAGACCTGCCTTTAATTGTCTGTCCAAGTCTTGTTCACTTTCACATCAGACAGAGTCCTAGAGCAGGAATAGTATTTTGTCACTTTTGCCCTATAAGGTAACCTAAAACCAAGAGTGTCATTTCATCAACTTTGTCAGATCTTTTGTTGAATAGAAGCACATTCAAGGGAAACTATTCCACAGCCCGCTATATGAAAGCCATCTGAATGTCTGTCTACCTCAAGTGCCAAAGAGGGATCAGTTAGATGCATAGAGCAGGGAGACAGGAGAGTAGAGAAACAACGAGACTGCTCCATGCTGGACTCCCAGCCCACTGGAAGCTGCTGGATGTGCCTTTTTTACTTTCTGCTTTGGCACAGACAGATGGCATTTTATCTTGAGTGTAACAAGGGAGCAGTGTAGACCTTCTCCTCTGAAGACTTGGGTATTAGTAACTAAAAGGACAGTGACTATTGTCCAACATGAGTGAATAGCTAGCACAGCAGCTAAGACAAGGCAACACTGAACCAGCGATCTTGAGTTTTCCCCTTCACAATTCTGAAAGCTCTGTGTCCTTGACAGTATTAATTCACCCAGACATTGTGACTAACACTTGTAAGATTTACAGATCTTGGCTATCATACAGGTCCCCAGCCTGTGGTTGAATAATATTATCCCTCAAGCTGTGTGTTTACATTGAGAATTCCCATACATTACCAACTGCTCAGATGGAACATTTTATTTCCAGTGACTTGAACTCTACATAGCATTCAGAATGTATTGATAGAAACTCTCCCTCAGTTTTATTGTAATATAAGGCATCAATTCCCCTGAGAACTGAACTTTTACAAATTAATCACCAAGATGTTTCATTCCACAATGAAACATCTATTCATTTCCTCTTATTGAGACCTGCCCCTGGAGATCTCAGGGAAGGCTATACATTTTGTTATTTTCTCCATCTGTAAAGTGGTGTGAAGATGGCACTAAAGATAACCAGTAGGTGCTCCCAAGTCATGTCATCTCTCCAGACAAGTCTCTCAGTTTGCAGAGATGGTGTCTAGAACAGTGGGTAACTGCATTGAGTCTGATGCTCTTTGGGTCATTGGCCAATGATACAAATACATCCTTCATACATTTACACACTTTGACTTTTCCCATCAAGAAGGGGAATCTACTTCCCCACACCTGAACTTGGGTTGTAATAACTTGCTTATAATAAAAAGACTGATGCTCAAAGACAGGCTGCTAATTTGAAGTCTAGGCATTGAGAGCTCTTACCACTTCCAGCCTTTGAAATACTGAGAAGACCAAGTCCAGTCTAGCCTGATGGAGGGTGAGAGACTAACTGGAACAGAAACATGCATCAGTTGAGATCATCTTAGACTGTCCAGGCCCCAGCAGTCCAGTAGCTGTTGGCAGACATATGAGGGAACCCAGCTGAAACAGGAAAAAAACAGCCAGCACAGACAAGCCCGAATTGCCAGTTCACAGACAAGTGAGCAACACAAATGCTAGCATTTTTTCCTATTCTATTTGGAGTTGTTATGTACTAAAATGTTACTAATACAGGTCTCAGTTTATCAGTATAAATTTCAGGGTCCCAGTTTGTAAGAAACTACCATCTGGCTCATTCAGAAGTATTGGTAGATGATCATGTCCCTGTTCCTTCTTTCATTACATTGTTTGAACCAATTACATTGCAACTGGAAGGATAAGACCTTGGGGAGATGAGTTGAGTTGCCATATGTTTTCCTTTTGCCAAAGTCCTTGCACAGTGTATTTCTTTTATTTCATCCTTGGATGATTGCCTTCAATTCTTTCTAAATAAGTTTCTATTCTCCCATAGCATTGTGACATCATCTATTTCAACTTATGATGGCTGTGAAATACTAAACATTATTGATTTGAAATTCAGGATTAGTTGCAAGTTGGATACTCTGCATATTTTAAAGATAGGCAATTGTATTTCTTCTAGTTGACAAGTAATGGTAGCTATACTGTATGATTCCTTTTTTTGCTTGTTTGGTTTATTTTTTGATATAGTTCTTCAAATCAGCTTCCTCATTTTGTCTTCCCCAAATTGTCAAATGCATTATGTTGATTAATCAATTACTCTTCTGAACAAAGCATTCATATTTCTTACTAATGTATGTGCTAGTGTGAAAATGCGTTTTTTCCCACTAACTATACAATACTTTCATTACGACTCCTCCACACATCTAAAATAGACAAGCATTTCATTGGCTGTAAGTAAAGATATTCTAATCTGAGTAAGACTTTAGTAGAAAGTTTTAAAATATATGAAGCTTCTATTAATTTAAAATTTCTCTTTATAGTTGACTTGTTATTCATTGAGAACACAGCAAAGTGCCAGTGATTCCCATGAGCTTAAATCTCATTCCAGTACATGGCAGCTACTCAGGGTCTCTTTCCAAAATGCTCTCAGAAAATAAATTATATTTCTGCTGAAATAAAATCTCCCAGGATCTTGGAATCTGCAGTCTGCTATCTAAAACTCAAGTTCATCAAAGATGCACAGACCTGCATTCCCTCTGGCAAGCAACTGGACACCTAGCTTCCAATACCTGGCTCATAATGGTACTATCTGTTAGCAACCAGAAACCAAACATGTGCTCCTCTCCCAACACAAAGTGGTTAATTTTTCACCAACTCCATTTTGGGTAGCTTGTTGTGTGGTGAATACTAAATGATAATAGATCTTTAGCCTCCATAGTCAACATTTTAACAGAAATGTATGAACATTTTTCCTTAATAAACATCTTTCCTTAATAAATACACCATCATGCAATAGCTATATACACCTTAAACGCTGCCCTAATGTACTCTGTTCAGAGAGCTTACACACAGAGTCATACTCCCCTTCCCTTTACAGTCACTGCAGAGATTTCCCTTCCTTTTCCCACTCAGAGCTCTACCCCAGATTCAGAGCTACATCTCTCATCTCTACTATTCTTCCAGAATAAAGCCTGTGGCAGCGTCAGCAGATCCAATGGCTCTGGGGGAGAATAGATAGAAGTGAAGTCCTGAGAAGAGTCTTAGACCCCCAAATCCTGGAGCATATTTCCTATTGTCATCTACAGAGTGGTAGCCATTCTGTTGCCTTCCAGCCTCCACACCAAAACCTGAGATAGGAGTTGGGGGTTCCTTTCTGAAATGTAGGTGAGATGTCTTACATATTTATTCTCAATTTATTTTTTGACCCATTCCTTTATTCCTTAACTGGAGCTCACAGGTTTGGTATGACAGCTGCAAGGCGTGAGAAACAACATGAGCTCCTGACGTTACATAAATAACATTTTTATGGAAACTCCAGTGATGTTGTCCCTTTCCCAGCAGGCTTGCAAGTAAAAATGAGGAGGTAGAGGTTTGCACCTTATCACAATTAGAAAATAAATAAATGATTGAAAGAGTTCATGTAGCCACTTTAAGGAGTCTCAGAACATCAGGTCACAAATATAAAATGGTTTCATTTCCTCTAATCATTGGTCTCCCACTTTTCTCTGCTGAATCTTCCTTTTAACACCCTTTAATAGTATGCATATCTTTCCAACCATTTCTGTTTGTTCTTTTTCCAGTTCCTTTAAATATTAAATTGTATATTTGAGCTTTTTCTTTTTTCTTGAGACAAACTTGTATTGTTACAACCTTCCCTCTCAGTACTGCTTTCACTGTACTCCAAAGATTCTGGAAAGTCATATTTTCATTTTAATTTGTCTGCAGATTTTTTTTTTTTAAATTTCTCCACTGATGTTGACCTAAGTGTTGTTTGTGAGCAAAATGTTTAACCTCCACATACTTCTGATTTTTCTGGCTTTTTTCTTGTGGTTAATTTCTAGTTTCATACCCTGTGGTCAGAAAAGACATTTAATATAATTCCAATCTTATCAAATGCATTGAGATTTACGTGTCCCAACATATGATACATATTTGAGAATGTTTCATGTGCACTTGAGAAGAATGTGAATTCTGCTACTTTTGGCTTTCTGGTCACTTAAAGTTTAAAAGTGACTGGACAATAAATGATGCATTCATTCAGAAGCTTCCATCTCAATCTTGATTTAGTCCTATACTCTCCTTCCTGCTATGCAGACTTGATCCGGGAAACCAAATGCTCTATAAGGGGCAGGATATGCCTCTGTTTGCCTGCCTACCCTATGGTTGAGTCTCCCAGTTGATGGAGCAGGAAGGAGACTGCAGAAGGCGAGAGATGCCTATCTATGTAAGTGGCTTTCTTGGATGGCTCTGGTAGCTTTACTGAGTGACTGGTTTATGAATGTCAGCATCTAAACACTGGCTCCTTTATGGGACTTTTGCCTGAGTTCTTAGAGAGTGTTGAATGCCCTGTCATCTCCTTCCTTAGTCCCCACTGTTTCATAATTTTCTGATATTGAGCATCTGTCTCTGACTTGACCTTTGTCATGCCTACTCCCTGCTACCTATACCAATGAAAAATCCTGTAGCCTCATTGCTGGGTTGCCTGTACCTGATGAACTGTCTCTTAGGAGGGTACCAACAAGATAGATCTAGCCCAGCTCTCTTTCTGGGGTGTCCAGTGACCAGCAGGGAACACCCCCATCAGGCATCCCCATCAGGCAGTTGTCACATAAGCTGCTCCACACTGCTACTCTCTCCAGCTTGCCTCTCCTCCAATGTCTCTCGGAAATCAGCACATATGCTATAGAAGCCAATGTCAGCTCTGGAAGACAAGTTCCCTTTCTTTAGTCTTTTGAATTTTCTTGAGTATTGTCTTACTTATCTTCATGGTGAGATATTCTCTTATTTTGATGACTTCTCCCCTTCCCAGGTTTTGTTTTGTTTTTTAAATGAAGAGTAGGATGAGGTCTTGAGTAGTGGCTGATATCAGAAATGTTTCTTTATGGGTTTGTATAGGACTGAATGTTGATGGTCTTCTCTAGAATGTGGGAATTTCTGATGCCTTTTGTTTTAAGTCAGGACTCTCATTGCAAAAATGGGGCAACTGAGAAAGTCCCTCTAAGTCCCTGTGTATTTATTTTTTATGTCTTCTATAATAGACAACAACAAATAGATGGCTTTAATCACAGAAATCTATTGTCTCATAATTCTGGAAGCTAGAAATCTAAAATCACGATGTTGGAGGCTCGTATTCCTTATGAAGCTCTAGGGATAATACTTCCTCAGCTCTTGCAACTTATGGAGCTCCAGACATCCTTGGCTTGTGCCTGCATCACTTCAGTTTCAGCCTCTGTCTTCATATGGCTTTCTCTCTGTCTCTGGGGTGTCTTTTTATTTTGATAATGAGTAATTAAATCTAGGGCCCAACCTAATTCGACATGTTCTCTCCTTAATGAATTATATGTTCGAGTAATCTATTTCCAAAGAAGACCACATTCTGAGGCTCTACGTGGTCATGGGTTTTTGTGGAATACTTAAAAGTAGAGGGGAAAAAGGTAGAGAGCAGAGAGACAAGAGTGGTCATGAAGATTATTGGTTCAAATAGATATCTCTAGATCTTGTGTTACCAGGAATATCCAACTCCTCATTCACCAGACACCCAGTCCCTACCCTTTACTCCTTACAGCCATTCCCTTGTAGGTAACCATGAAGGTCACTACCAGCTTCCACAACCACACTGTAGCAGGAGAGAGCAGAATTTATTTCTCATCTCTGGCGGGAGAAGATATTGCCCAACACATGGTGCCTCTCTTCATGTATTTCTCTTGGAGTCTGTGTTCAACCAGCAGAGCTTGTGGCCCTGTGTGTGCCATGTGACATGACTCAGCTATCTGAGAGACAGTTTTCCTGATGTCAAAGAATGGATCCTGGCATTCTTCCTATGAGAAAGAAAATTTCCATACCTCAAAACACTTCTAAATGTGCCCTTGCAGGTGGGGATTCCTTATATTACCATTACCAGTAAAAGATCTTTTTTATAATAATGGGATAAATCTTGAAACACCCTCCTTGAAAAATCAGGCCAGAAGGAGTATATCAAAGACTTAGAACCTCATATAATTATTCCAGTCACTTTCTCATTAATAACATATTTAAAATTAGGTACTCCCTCTCCCAAAATATTGATAAATACTTCCTTATATGTGTAATAGCTACTAAATAATCAAAATAATTCAAAATGAATAATACATCATATTCAATATTAGAAATAGCCTTTTTGCTATTTTATTGCTATTATTGTTAAATAGTTACTGCTATTTTTAAAATAGTGTAAGGAAATACTATTGAGGGTCAATTCAACATGAATTAGATAATTTATTACAAGTGACAAACTGTTAGTAAATATGATACTTGCTTTTTAATAAATGGAGGGAGTAAATTTTCAAAAGGTAATCAAAATAGAAACAATTGGAAGCAAATTTCAGACACTAATATTTTGACATCATTTCATTCTCTAACATAATTTTAAAATGTTACTGAAAACAGCTAATAGTTAACTATTAGAGGATGAACATATATTTAAAGAGATTAAAAATAACCACAAAAATATTTTTAAAACAGTTAAGCAAACTTAGATTCAGGAGAAGAAAACCCTTGAAAGAACAAACCCAGCTCCAGGACTGCGGGAGAAGGCATTGGAACTTTCTCTTGGGACTGAAATAAGATGACTTGGCTCTGTCAACTTTCTCTCACAGTGTCACACATGTCATGTTCTCGATAGGGTCAGGCAGCAGGTAGCTTGCAGTTACCAGAGGATCACATGTTCACTTTCCCTTGAGAAGTCCAGGGAAGAAATCTCCACAATACGAACAACTCACGTTGTCCCGAGAAGAAGATGCTTGAAGAATGAGTCCAATTCATATGTCATCAGCATCAAATAGGTGCTGGCTCAAGGTATATGCTGCAGAAGATGGAAGGTGAGACTGAAAATGATGTTGTTGCTTTTGTTGTTATTACTGCTAACATTTATTTTATGTTTACCCTGTACCAGGCACCCTCTTAGCTTTCTCTGGTTATAAAAATCGTTCCTCGTGGAACTAATGAAGCAGCTATTTTACAAATGAGGAAACTGAAGCACACAGATATAAAGGAAATTTATTCAAGATTTCACTAATAATTAGTGGTGAATTTTGATTCTAGCTCAGCTTATCTATGTCTAGGGCCACTGACATTCTAGCCCACTGATTAACTCTCAGAGGCTCCAGAAATATCTCTCCTGAGAGACCCCCTCTGAAAAACAGAATTTTATCAAGCCCGTGAGATGAAGATACTGTGGTAGCAGAATTCTGAGATGGTTTCTGAGATTCCCCAGCCTCATACAACCTCCTTCCCTTGACTTAAGTATGTGAACATATAAAACCTATGTGTATATGACTCCATCTTGCTCATAGGCACTGGAGTCTTGTAAACCTTGAAGAAGCTAATCACCATGCTGTAAACTACCTTTAGAGAGTGCTATCCATCAGGAAACAGCAAGAATCTCTGGATCTATGGACCTCAGTGCTGCAACCAGAGTAAAATAAGTTTCAAATGATGTGGTGCCCATCCAATACCTTGATTGCAATCTGTGAGACCCTGAGCAGAAAACTTAGTTAAGCCACAGACCCTTGCCCCACAGAAACCATAATAAATATGTGTTGTTTTAAGATACTACATTTGGACAATTAGTCAGTCACATATCATAGAAATCTAATGCAGAAGCCAAAGCAAGAGGGTTAGTCCCATCAGAGAAGAGTTCCTCTGGGGCTCTCTAGAACAGTCCAAAACAATGGGACCCCAAGTTAAGGGATTTATTTTGCAGTTAACCAAGCCCTTTGTGACTGACAGAATTGGCTGCCATCATGCCAGGAATGCTGACACCGTTTTTTATTTTTTATTTTTTTTGCCTTTTTATAATCTTTAGAACACGAGTTATTTCTAGAAAATGAACACATAACCAATATTGTGCACACCATGGATAGGTATTTTGGTTCTTGAAAATTCCCTTGTATCCTTCAAATTCATTCCCAGAAACCCCTGGTCTAGGACATGCATTCCCAACAGGGGAAATATTGTCCCTTAAAGGAATGAAAAGTGGTTTTGGGGAGCAAAATTTCTTGCTTTTATGCTATAACACATACACACATACACAATACATATAATATATACCATATATATGATATTATATTGCATAATAAGATTTAAAGACTGCCATGTTATAATATCCTGGGAGACAATTAGGAAAACAATGTCTTAAAATTATTCATGGAGAGTAGAAAATGTAAAAGGAAAAACTGTAAAAGCACTCAACTAGACAACTATATTTCACTTCTGAACCACTGATAATATTCTACATTTTGTTCTGCTGGTGGAACATGGATATGTTTACTCTGTAAAAAAAATTCCATGAGTGCTGTGCTAGAGAGCTACGCACTTGACTATATGTAAGTCATACTTCATTCCAAAGTAAAGTTTACTAACAAGCAGGAAACTAGAGTTCTGACATCTCCTCCTAAAGACACTTGTGTTAGGGTGAAGAGGATGGACTCCTAGCAGACACCTGGGGCCTGTCATAACTCTTTTTCAATCTGTGCTACGTTGGCAAAATAAATACCCTGTGAGCCTCAGTATTTTCACCTGTAAAGTGGGTTCAATGTATAACCTACCTAAAATTATTATGTGAGATTAGATGTGTTTATACATGCAAAGCTCTTAGAAGAAGGACTGGAACATAGCAAGCAGTACAATTATGTTGTCATGGTGTCATTGTAGCTCTACCTACCTTATTTATTATCAAATTTAAGTTACCAAATAACAGGAAAAAGAAATAACGGAAAAATAAATCCACTGTTCACCCCACCCTCAGCATGGTTCTCAGAAGAAGCTAGATTTTCCAGTGTTGTGGTTGAAGTTGTGGAATCATTTACTTTCCTGTGGCATTTTGATACAGTTCAGAATTATTGATCTTGGTTTCTGGGGACAATATGGTTACATATTAGATACTTTCAAACCAAATTTTGTTTTCTTCTATAAAAAGAAAGTAAAAGGTCACAGCTTCCTATTCTTGAAGCAGAAGAATGATCAACTGGGAGTCAGGAGACCAGGCTTCTTGTTCCATGTGCCTACCACTAGCTGTGGGCTATTTTTTTAAACTCACATTTCCCACATAGTCCCAGGATAATTCCCATCTAGATAATGAAAAATGTTGGTCCCGTGAGATTGTACAGTTACTAATAACAGCAAAGATAACCTCACTTCTAATGTGAGCCACACATGGATTTAAGTGCTTTTAAATATCAACATCTTAAGTCCTCATGGTAGAATACTCATTACATACAGCTGGAGAAACTGAGACACAGAGACCCCACTGCTGGTGCATGGTAGAATCCGACTCTTCTCAACTGTTATCCAGCACTATCACCTCTAAGTTCGTTAGAACCTAAACCACTAAGAGATATTTCAAGTACTTCCTCTAACTCTGTGTGTTCATCAGTACTGAACCTAGTACCTCAGTATGTCCTTCAAGAAGCAACTTCACATGTTGTCTTTCCTGAACACTCTTGGATCTTGATACTTGAAGCTGTCCTTCCTAAACTGATAAAGATATCAATCCTGTGCTGGCATGAGAGTCTGCTAATGTGACTGCTCTGGTGTATTGTGTTGGTTGCTATCATTTTATATGAATGATCTCATCTCCTCAGGTGCATGAGAAGCCTCTGATACCAGGGACTATATATTTCTTTATTAGCTTCACCCTGCTGGAGCACATAGTAGATTCAGTAAATATTGTCATAAGTCAAACCATCACTGACATATGCTGAATCTTAGTCTAATGTCATTTTTGGTTTGACTGATAGAATACAGGAGGAGGATAAAAAGAAGGCTGAGATGCCAAAGTTCAGGATCTGGGCATAGGGTAGAAGGAAGTATGGTGAGCCAAGACAGGCATCAGTTAAGGGTCACACTATTCAAGGAAGTTAGAACATAGTTAGGACAAGGGAGAAAGTCAAACAGAGCTTATGCTACAACAGAAGGTAAGAACTGGCACCAGGAAGGCTCCTTGCTGCCATGTAGGACCCTTCACTCCAAGTCTCATCAGTGGTCTTGGGGGCAATGCATCATTTGCAATGCCATGTCTATGCTTACCTTTCTGAAATTGTAATTGCCCAGTTGACCTTTGGGGTGCTACACATGTATATGAGACATACTATTAGAAGAGAAAAAGGCAGAACACATGGGATTGGAATTCCATCAAGGTTTTTTGTCAAAGAAAATCCTTTATGCTATGGCAACAAGAGAAGCCCACTCTTTCCTTCATGTAATTCCAGAGGCCTGGTAGAAATTTTGCTCATGGAACAAAATTTCACTTTGGTTCTAACAACATGATAGCTATGAAGACAGAAGACTCAACAACAGAACCAAGGGTATACAGTGAAAAGCTAATCACTGCAGGTGACTGTACCTACAATTGTCAAGTACTGATCCCAGTGACTATCAGCTCTGCAAACTGAGAACACAGCTCTGTTTAGAATTAATACCATTATTGCACATGCTTGAGAAGAAGGTTAGATAGTTTTGCATGTCTGGTTTCAGCCTCTGTGTGTAGCGGATTGTCAGTAATATTGGAAGTGTATCTCAGCCACCTGGAGCTATGTCTATGTCAACACTGTTGGAAAATTGCCATTGGACAAGGTTTTTGTGAAGAGAGCGGAGGTAGGGAATACCCTCTGGTAGAAGCCCTCAGGACGCCTAATGATTGAGGAAAAAAATAAGCAAGTTGTAAAAACAGAATAGGAATATGGTGTATGGCTACATAAATGATTACCAAAATGCCTAAAGGTCAGAGGAACACAGCAGGAGCATATAGTGGACTCCAATATAGGGATAGCAAATGTGCATTCAACCTTGGGCTTCTGATGGTTTTCCTGTACCCTGCCCATCAGCTGACTACTGTCTACTACAGTAGACAGTGTGAAGGTCATCCAATGCAATCAATCCCCTTCTACACTGATTCATATAAAACTGTCACACCCCTGTAGCAGACACTATAGGTGCCTCTCCATTTCTTTTTGGTCCTTCCCTTTTCAGGGCACTCTGACTTAGCAGCTACATGTCTCTTCCTAGGGTCTTTCTTTTCCTAGGGTCTTTCTCTGGCCACTAGGTCCTGCTCTTCTCATAGCTATTGAAGTTTGAAGTCAACAGGAGATTAATGCTTCTGGGAGAAGTCCCTATCTGTTAACTAATGGAGGTGACACACACTCCAAAGTGGGATATTCTGACATCCAAGTTCAACACTAGTCCCTAGAGTTCCCTCAGATGTTTTAAGTTCTAGTTTCCACAAAAGTGACTCTACTGACCTTGGATACTTGTCTCAGAATATACTTCTAGGAAAACTTGAGCCTGGATGTATACTATATATATGCACGTATGCACTCACACACACACACATACACACATACAACTGTTCTGTTATAGATTTTAAATTACCAACACTCTTATTTCTTTGATCTTCACACAAACTTAGTTATTCTTATCATTCTATTTTAGAAATGAGAAAATTGAGTCTCAGAGAGACTAATAGATTACCCCCACATTCCAAACTAGTTGACCCTAAACCACTTCTAGTTACTTCTAATGACTGAGTTCTCCACTGTCCTAGTGGAGGTGACAACCAGAGTCACATTTCCAAAGACACCACTAAAAGTCAATGTATGTCTTGATGAGCGATGAAAAAAAGCTTTAAAAGCAAAGTCAGTATTATTATCATCTTTGGGTTGTATCAGTCCTTATCCTTCCCTAGCAAATCTTCTCCCCACATCTCTTGACACATGTTGTAGACAATAGGAAGTATTTAATAAATATATGGTGGCTGGATGGATAAATAGATTTATGCATGAATAAATGCAAAGCTGGTTGTATGAATGCATAGCTATTGTTTTTCCACAAATGATGTCTGAATCTACTGGATCATTGTAAGGACAGGGTGGAGTTGCAATTTATTAAGTGTGATTTTGTTATTTATGTATAATCTATTGCCTATTTTATGTCTCAACATCAGAGATATCTGAAAGACTATGTATGGGAATGCTATCTATTAGGGGATGAGAGTAGACAAGGGTTGAGAAAAATAAGTTTTAATCAATCACCAGAGGTTGGGTTGAAACCAACCTGGCCCCTGGAGTAGTAGTTCTTATGTCTGAGTGAGAATAATAACCAGCAGGGAAACTTGTTTAAAATGCTAATTTATCATTATATATTTAAAGTTCTAATTTAATTGGAACTGAAGAATCATATCATGTCGTGAGATAATCCTGAACACATACCATAGTTATGATGTCCTAGACTGGGATGAAGGGATCCCCATTACATAGGTCATCATCACAAACTCACATGACTTCAAGAGGGAGTTATAAATGGTCTTTTTATAAAGGCATCATTGCCCAAACTTTGTACTCACTAGAAGTATCAGGGAAAACCATATAATTAAGGTCTTAGTTTGGGAGGGTAGATTAAGAACTGAACAATTCAACTCCAGACCCAGTGCATCAATCCTTTACAATGCTGTCAACAGAAAGAAGTCTATCTTTTGCTTGTGCTCTTCCTATAATACTCCCCTATCTTCTAAAACTGTTTTTTTAAAATTATTTGTTTAAATTTTTTAAACAGTTTGCTTGGAAAATTCTAATTATACTTACCTAAGTCACAAAGATTAGGTCAGATCCTGAAGCACCCTGTCAGCCATTGAATATTTAAGGACAGGTGCCATGTCTGCTCTAAGGTAAACACCTCCCTCATTCCTGTCTGTATATGTGTTACAGACTTTGTAACTCAGATATCTAAGGTGAAATCCTTCATGCCTGACTTTGCTGAATGCAGCCTTCTAGCTGAGTGGCCTAATGAGACCAAGTCGAGAGAGTTGATCAAGCCCTTTATTATGGGCACTCTACTTCCATAATTGCCTTCTAAAATCACATTAACTGATCTAGTAGCCACATCCTACTGAGTCAAAATTCAATTAAAATCCCAAAGTCTTTTTTCACAGGAAACCTCTCTGCGTGTGGCCATTGATCCAGTTATCAGCACTTTGAGAAAGCCATTCAACCATGTTGTGAATACTCTAGCCAAGCAGTCTGCACTTCCACATCTCTCCATCTGCCCTACATAAGAAGAGTCTTACTGCTTTTTCAATCTTCCTATATTTACTAGATCTGAGTAGAGCTATCAAAATCAACTGCCCAGTCCTGCTTCCTGAAGGGACAGCATCACGATGTTAGAGAAGCTTGTGGTCTGATCACATTGCAGAAAGACTTGACAGATAACAATTTCCAAAGAGTGAAATGAATGGCTCTTCTATGAAGAATCACCACTGCCCACTGGAGAGCAGGAAAACATTGCTTTATACTCAGTTTCCAGGGAGTGTGGGAATTTTGTCTAGTCTCTCAGACTGCCATTTTGAGTTTAATCCATGTATTTTGGTTGCTAATCATTCATTTGGATGTACTTTTGCTATCATTTTTCTTGACTTTAATTTATTCTTTCTTCCTTCTTGCCTTCCTTTAGCTGCATTCCTGTTTCTTTCTATCCCTTTTTTCTATTTTTTTTTTGTATTTATGAACACATTTTATACTTTTATTAGTACCAAAATATTAAAGACACAACCACATTTTTTCAGATTCTAATGCTAACCAACATCTCTATTCTCCCACCAAATGTTTGGGAATTTAATTTCCTCCACTTCCACCTGTCAAATCTGCCTTTGTAGTAATAATGCATCCAGTATTTTAATTTCTTCTCATTTTAAATAGCCCCCTAAAATATCACTAACTTTATTCTTATAGTAGATTTGTAAAAAAACAGCATTTTACATCTTGTGTCCACAAGTTTCATTTGTCTTATAGTTTCATTTCCTTCTTTAAATATTGCATTATTTTATTTGCTTTTTTAGGTATTAAATCTCTTCTAGTCTTTGGATCTCTGAAAATGTCTTCATTCTACTTTCTGTCATACAGAACCAAGAGTGAAACCATTGGGAGACTTTAGAGGAGAATGAAAAGAGAAGAAAGGGTAACAGGGTCCTTCACCAGCAGTCCTGCCAGCACCCCAGGTCATTATCTGGTTGGAAAGGCTCCTGCTCCTCATTATCATTTAGCAGAGCATGAATATAAGATTGATATCTAGTGTTGTCAATGGTAAGTCTGCTGTCACTCTGCTTACTGCTCCTTTTTGGTACAAATTTTAAAGCTTTTCATATAATATTATGTAGTCTACAGCTTCATGGCACTGTGCTAGCTATGGATTCATGTTATGTATCCACAAAGTTTAGGGTGCTTTGAAAGCTGGTTTGATAATTTTCAATTATGGATAGTTTTCCATCAATATTTCTTGAACATATATCTTCCTATCATTTTCATAATTTTCTTCTAAAGTCCTTTATATGTGGAGCTTCTTTATTTTGTTTTTCAAAAACTCTGATTTTTGTTTTGTATTTGTAATCTCTAGATCTCTGAATTATACTCTGTTTCTGTGGCTTAATTTAAAAATTATGTCTATAGTTGCATTAGTCATCTGTTTCTCAAATCCACTTGCCTTTCTTTTGTCTTGCATTATGAAATCTATTCACTTTTTGCTTTATATTTTTTTATATATAAATCATGCTATTTTCAGTTCCTGGGGCATTGCTCTTATCAGCAGTTTTTTTTTTCTTTTAATGAATTTTCCTATTTGTGACTTCTGGTGACTGTCTTTCTAGGGGTCAATGACTTTGTGTGTTTTTAAGGTTTTAGTTATTCAGAAATTATCACAAAATAAAAGCATAAGTGATTGTGAGACATAAGATGATCTTTGGTTCCTGAAGGAACCCACCTGTGTGCATGGGTATGGAGGTGATCCTGTGAGGGTATTATCCCTGGTTCTAGTAGTTCTTGTGGGGGTCTAGGCTGATTTTAGTTCATTTCTGTGTTATATTTGTTTGCAATGACATTTTTGACCTGAGATTTGGTGGTGTACATTTAGTCTCAGGCTCATACTGTATGTATAACTTGTGCTGATTTCCCTCAAGTAAGTATATTTCTACTTAAAGGTCCAGAGTACAAAGTCCACATCTGGAACTGGTGGGTGGAGTTTTTAATCCCTATTTTAATAACAAGTCATTACTACTGGCAACTCACTCTCACCTCCTAACCCCTAGGATCTTGAAGCTTGAACTTCCTCCTAGTGCGATGTTAAAACACAGACTTAAGGTAGACAACCCATCTAAAGTCCTCAGGCCTTACACTCCAACTCTGGCTTCTTGGAGATATTCCTTTCTGGCTTTTGAGCTAACCTGTGGATTTTCATGTTTTTGTTTTTCATTTTTGGAGTAAAATAAGACCTTTTCATTGATCTCAGATGGTCATTTTGATCAGAAGTTTAAAGGAACTTTGAAAACTTTATAGGAATTAATTCATGGGCAAAGCTTTCCCCTCAGTTTTTGATTGGATAGCTTTTCTGTCATCCACTTTGTATCCCAGTACTTCAAGAGCCAACAAGTACTTCTACAGCAATACCAAAAAGTCACAACACCCTAAGACAATGTCTAAATTCCTCAAGTCTGCTCTGAAAGGGGACGTGCCGTGTAGATAAGCAAAGTTTGACATGTTTAGTTAGTTTGACATGTATCATCCATGTGATCGTCATATATGTTAATTCAACAAAGGTTTCTATCTCAGAGTTTCTGGACCAGAAGTAAAAGGACTCTTAAGGACCATTTATCTTGGAAATATAATTTTGAGAAATGGATGCTCTGCAAACTCCTTGTCTCCATCCCAACCTTGGTTATAAAATGAAAACATCTATGTGTATGCAAAGTTAAATGAGCCTGAAGCTGAATTGTTCAATAACGCACAATAGAAATGTCAACTGCAATATCGACTTTTTATTATGCTTGTATTGCCTCTTAAATTTTATTTTCTTTGCAGGAAATTTTTAAATCAAAAATCCAGTTACTGAAAAGTCCCATAAACTAATTGATACTAGTGAAACAGAGGAAACACAGGCATCAAATCTCTCCCAGTAAGTCCCTCTCCCACTTACACTCACACCCCCACTCCAGCAAAATTCAGAACTGAAAGCTTCTCCATTTCTAAGAGTAAATGCGTGTGACCTTCAGTTCCACCGAGGTTAACCTACTCTGATTAACTTTTCCATGTTATTCCATTAAATGAAAACAGTTTTGACACCCTGAGACTAAAGCATCCTAGAGATAATACAATAACCCTATGCAATCATTTCAAATTGGATTGTAATAATTCATTTAGGTGACCATACATATTTGTTATATGTAATATGAAACATCACGAAATGAAATCAATAGAAATGTTTCTTGTTAATGAAGATATACTGGGCTGTTATGTGTGGGTTGTGGACTCAATACCACAGAAATCTTATTTGTATTATAAATTTCAGGGTATCCTGAGAGTTACAAATGAAGATAGCATTTCTTAAAGAAGCGATGGTTGGTCATTTAGAAAATTATATCATAAATTTTTATGTCATTTCTTAGTCTTTCAAGGTCTTTGCACAGAAACAGTCATAACTCAGTAAAAAAATTCTGTTTGAGTGATTGCATTCAACTATTTGCAAATGAACTTACACCCAAACTTCCATTTTAAGATTACAGAGTTGAAGATAATTTAGCTTTTGTAAGTATGAAGATGTTACCCCAGAATATTTTAATATATTTTTTAGGATTTTCCTTCCTCTTAACATAAAAATGGTAGATACAGAGGCAGAAATAGATAGGCAAAGATATAGGTACAGATATATAACTCTGCACACATCAACCAATGTGACTTTAATGGAGCATCACTGAATGCTATTTGTAATTCACATATGAAATGCAATATAGCATCATATTAATTGTACTATATTATACTATATTATATCATAGTCATATATCATCTATATTCATGAATAAAGTAAGCTTGTTTTAATTTTGTGTTAACCCAGCTCATAGTGTTTTTCCCTTCTTTTTATTTTTATTGAACTAACATCGATTTATAACATTATGTAATTTTCATATGTTCAGCATTTATACTTCAACATTTTTATATCTTACATCATGATCAGCACCTAAAGTCTAGCTTCTATCCACTACCATACAATGGACCCCTACGCCCATTTACCCACCTCCAAAGGCCCATTTTAATAGCAATTTCTTCTGTATTTTGAATAATATTATAGTGATATTTAAGACGAATAATTGGCAAACATTGACAGTAGGAACAAAGAATTAATAAAGTTATAAATTATGATAGTCTTCATGCTTCGCTTGTCAAAACTCATGTTTTACTTCTAGTGAGATCTGAGACCTTGTATAAGACCCATAAGTATGTCATCTATACCTTAGTGAAAAATGACCATTATAAAATGCAAATATTAATATTTAAAATAGTTAAATATTTTAAATGAAAATATTTACAATATATAAATGACCCTCTGGACAACATAAGGTTAAAACAGACTCATAATAAATAAGGAATCATTCTTTCTCCTGCAGCTGTCTTTTCTTGTTGGTGCTACACTTGCTCACTTTTCTGCTGTATTGCATGAACCCTCAATCCTACATAAACATAAGAACCCCCAAATCAGCTCCTCTAAATTGCTTTAATGGATTCAACAGTTTTCTCCCAATATCTGGTTCTGCCTGCATCCCTTGTGAGCCTATTGGATTGTATGGCACTATCTCCACACTCACTGAAGCTTTGTCTAAATGGACAGGACTGGCATTGCCTTTGTCTTTGCTTTCATTCATTTAAATAATTTGAATCTTGGATCTTAAGCTATGTCACCCTTTAACTTCCCTCTGCACTGTTTTCTAGTCTCCCCTTTATTACCCTCTCACTGTCACTGGAGACTTGAAGTCCTCTATTTGAATCTGTAAATGTGTGGTGGATACCTCTGTTTCTTGAGTGTCTCTATGTTCTTTCACCAATCACACCTGAGACTTTCATCACCAAGAACTTCTCTGCCTCTGAATCCCGAAGCTCCAGGTTTCTGTGTTCATACCTTTTACTCCCCAAACTGTGCTTCCAATATGATATCCACCTCCTCAAGGGCTTCTCTTTTGCATCATCACAGGTACTGCTTCTCACTTGACCTCATCCTGAAAGTATGTTCTAGTTCCACCTATGTTAAATAAAATGAAAAAAGACAATTCCATGCATCTATCCCCAATTTCCTCTCCACCTTCTTGTCTCTTCTTGCCTTTCTAGTGAAATTTATTGAAGGAATAGCTTATACTCCTCTTTTTCCACCCCTCCTTCTTATCCTCCAATTCGCTACCACCACCACATGAAAATACTCTGATGAGATACCAAGGATCCTATTAACTTTCAAATCCAATTTTTTCTGTCTTATCTCTCCCCCATTCCCACCCAACTTTCCAGGCATAAATTTTCATTTTGTAATATTCTCATTCTATGAACTCATAAATTCTCAAATCTATTGATACTGATTCTCAGCCACAGTGAAAGCTATCTCTTATTTCATCTACTCTTCTTTTACTTAAAAAAATGATAAAATACTTCAAGCATTCCAAAAATACAGTTGACCCTTGAGCAATACAACTTTGAATTGTTTGGATCACTTATTTGTGAGCTTTCTTATAAACAGATGTTGTAAACTTAGGGTACCGATAAATATTGCACAGTTCTGTAAATGTATTTTGCTTCCTTATTTTCTTTATAACATTTACTTTTTTATCTAAACTATCTTATTTTAAGAACACACTATATATCTTATATACAGAGTAATTTTGAATACATGTTTATGTTCAGTAAGGATTATATTAGCAGTTAGGATTTTGTGGAGCCAAAAGTTATATACAGCTTTTTTACCACATAGATGGCATCTCTCCAAACCCCCAATGGATATTTTTTAACTTTATAGATAATAGTTTTTACCTTTGATTGTCTTATTTTCTGACCTGCTAAATTTTTTTGGTGGTCTCATTCATAGTTCTATGAATTCTTTTCCCAACAGTGTTAACATGAAAAGCTTTTTCACATTTTCTTCTTGATCTGCAGTTCTCTGTAACCCCCCATCTCCACGCCTCTCTATTTGGATGCCCTACAAGCTGCACAGCAAAGGTGATCTCTTGACTTGTCATTAGCCTACTCTCCTCTTCCATTAATTGTGTTAATGATTATCTATCTGTCTTACCAATCATTTGTGAAAATAGTAACACTTCTGGAAAAGTTCTATTACCACATCTCCGGAATATCTTTATACTCTTCCCTTCCTCCCATGTCCCAGGCACGGCTGTAGGTTTTTATTGTTTCTCATCTGAGTTGCTTTAACAGTCTCTTCATTAGTATGACTATTTACTCTTCTTTGCAGTGCAATCTAGTTTCTACTTACCTACACACACATTTTTAATTTACAGCTAAAACATTATTATGAAAGATATTGAGGTCCCTCCTTGAACTCACCATGGGCTCATTGGGTAACACTGGATATCTGTTCCTGATCAATTCTCATCCTCACTCACAAACCCACTGCTCTTCCAAGATGGTTGACCTACCCTTCCCAGAATGCCACTCTCTGGGTTCCGTCCTTGGCCACAGGACTAACTCTAGGTCTTTCTTCAAGACTCAGAGCCTTGACATACTTCCTCATACGAGTAGCCACAGCTATGCCTCAGGTTCAGGATGAAGTTGCTCCTCTGTAGATTCCTCTGTCACTGCTCTCACCATGTTACTGTCACTGTTAGCATTCTTATTTCCTTGATCCTTAAAATCATGCTTCTAGAAAGAAAGGACCGGGGTGATCTCTGCATACCTAGGATTTAGCTCAATTTGTGGCATGGAGTAAATTCTCAAGTACCCAATATCTCCTGACTCAAAAACTTGTTTTTTTTCATGTACACATAAATAATGTTCTGGGTCTTAATAGAGAAAAAAACACCAAACAGCTAAAGATTTAAAACCACTAAAAACACAGCATTCCATATAAATAAAACAGATATTTTAATTCAGTAGTCATAATGTCAACTGTTCAATTTTAATTTTTGTTTTTGCTTTATGTAATTGGCAATATGATTTGGGTATTTTATGCATTTTGCTAAATATTATATTTCTAAGATTTTCATTGCATTGACTATAGCTAGAGTATTTTCATTATTATTAATGTATGTAATTCCTTGGATACATAAACCATAATTTATGTATTTATCTTACAATTCATACACATTTGAGCTGTCACTAATTTTTGTCTTTTCTGTTAAAAAATAAAGAAGTCAAATCAAGTTAGCATTATGAATTACTCTGATGTCCTCAAATACTATTATTTAGCAACCCATCAGCGTATAAGCAAATGCCCACTTGAACCCCATACTAACACAGAAAATTGGAGGCCAATATCCATGTATGAGGCGATTTACCTTTAACCTGGGGCAGGATTCTGAAATTGTTCATATTTGCTACCATGTGTCTATGGGCAAGAATGGGGGCCTAGTTACTGAACTGGGGATGTGAGAAGAGAAAGTCAAGGAGCCCCCATTCCAAGTGACTGAGAACTGAGGTCACCTGAGCTTCAGAGACCAGGCAGACTAAACACTCTTCTACATCACAGTACATATGTCCAAACATCCCTCTACTTTCTGTATAGAGTACATTGCCCAAAGATGATTTATTTTTCTTTTTCTTTATTTAATAAGATCGATCTTATGATTTATTGAAAGTAAATAGGTATTTATGAATTCTTCAGAGATAGATTTTCATGTAATCAATTATTCTCTCTTCATTCCTCAAGTTCATTCTTTGCCCTTCTTCCTTGCTGGTATCCCAGTGGACTGACCCTATGAACGTTTCCAGGGAGACTTCCTGCCCCATGGCTTCTTTGACTCTGACAATGGGAAACCCTAGTAGAAGACTGAGGTTGAAGGAAAGAAAGACCAAGACACTTATTCCTCCAAATTCTTTTTGCCAGTTCTCTGTTTTGCTAATGACTCTACTTCTCCACAGACAGTCCCAACATCAATCTGGGAGGAATTTCTCATACATCTCATTTCTTTGCCCTACACCTTCAGAATCTTACTGATACTTGTCCCTGGGACACCACATTCTTGATCCCTTTATCCACTAACCTCTAAAGTAATCTCTTTAATGAAACTTGCAGTATTCCATCTGTTTCCTGACAGGATCCAGATGGGGAAACCTCCTTCATGCCCTCCCTCACCCTTAGGCTGACTGTAATAGTCACATACATATTCAGGAAAGTCGTGTTTGGTACTGTGTCTTTGGAGAGATAGATCTCTCTGGCAGTCATCCTGGATTCTCAAAGCCCTTCCCCCATTGAACCAATAAGATATTTTAAGGAATTGACTTACATGATTGTGGGGACTGGCAAGACCAAAATACAAAAGAAAGATTTGCAGACTAGAGATTCAGTTAAGAGTTAATAGTGCAATCTTGAGCATTAAGGCTAGAAATTCAGGTAGAATTTCTGTGTTGCAATCTGGACACACATTCCTTCTTTGGAGAATCTCAGTCTTTGCTCTTAAAGTCTTTGACTGAATGAAGCTACATTATAAAAATAATATACTGTATTGAAAGTCTACTAATCGTCATTGGTAATCACATCAAAAAATACTTTCACAGCAAAATCTAGACTGGTGTTAGACCTAGTATCTATAGTATAGAGAGTGGACACATGAAATTAATCATCACACACATCTACCTTATGGATTTATTTTCCATAAAGGAGGTTCCTCTTTATCTCAATATCTAACAAGGATTTAGAATAATTTGTACTTACTTATATTCTCTGATATAGGAGGTAAAGAAAAGAAATACCTGATGAGACAACAGAAATAAACACCTGCATGCTCTCAGAAGCCACAATTCCAAAGAACCCTTCAGTCTCTGCACATAGTATAACCCTATTACTTTTTTTTTGACACTGATTAACTTGTGCTTGAAACTGTCCAAGAAATTTAGAACTATAGATAATAGGATTAGAAGAAGTTTGAACTATGATCCAAGAGATCAAACCCTGACAACTTGGGATGCAAAAGTATATTAAAATGTATGACTTTGAAGGAAGGGATCAATATTATTTTTCTCTTTGTGAAGAGCGTGCAATAAATGATAGTGAGAGCAAATAACTTGACAATGGGAATATATCTTAGGATTTCCAAGGTTTGTAGTCATCTAAGGACACCATCTATAGAAAGGAAAAATGTGAAGTTTTTCTGGAAATATAACTGAGATATTTGCTTCTTAGTTTATTTTTATTTTTTATTTATCTACTTTAGGACATGTGTCTTGTTTATTGATATGAAACTAATTACTTCAGAATTTGTAGGACAGGAATTCTAGCAGAACATGAATGGTGGTGCCAGTAGGAGTCGCTTGATGATATTCAGCGGGTAGACAGCCTACTGTGGAAGCAGCAATGTGGTTTCACTCATACATCTGGTGCAGAGATTTGGCTGCAAGGCTAACCTCACTGGTGCTTTTGGTTTGAGTGCCTAGGGGAGACTTCTTCAACATGGTTCTCAAGTAGCCAGATTTCTTAGGTGGCAGCTCTGGACACCAGTGACAGGTATTATAGTAAACAAAGAAGAAATTATGTGACTTTTTGAAAATTTAATATTGAAATTCTCAAGAAATAATTCCACTGTATTCTCTCGGTTGGTATAGATAGAAGCTTACCCAGAATCAAAGTGAAGGTATAGTCTACTATGGGAAAAAAAATCAAAGAAATTATAACCATAGTTGAAAAATCACATGATTGCATTTTAGGGGAACTGCATATAGTTGGAAAATTATCTGTTATTAATAAAAAAATTTCAACTAAACCATAAATTGATTTAATGTCTGCAACATGTAATCAAAAATAAAAATTAAGTAGAACATCTTCAACCATTACTATTATTTAAATTGGATCAAATTATATAAATGTATAATTATTACATATTCATGTATGCCATATAAATTTTATATTGAACATATATTTAAAATATACTATTAAAATATATAGTATAAACTTGCAATTGTGGATAGTTTTTATTATCCCATCTGGCTTGAGAAATTGAATAATCTGTTCACTGATAATTGATATTACAAATAATAACAGTTACAAATACATTTTTCTATGACATGAAAAGTTTATTTAATGAAAATTAATAGTAGTGATTAATGAATGTGGCATGATTGGAGCCCACAAAGGTAAGTTTCTCTATTTTTTTGAGAAATGGAATATTGAAAATGTTCCTTTACACATTTCCAAATTTCTGGCTTATTTTTAAACCAAGACTATATTTACAAATTGCTTATACCTTAAAAAGCATGACAGCTACTCTAGACCTGACCCAAGACACAATAAAGAATAGCAAAATACAACTGAAAGAGTCCAGTTTTCTTTTAGCCTGTATCTCATAGGAGGTGCTAATAGGAGGTTGGGAGTTCAGGAAAAGGATCAGGGTATTAGTCATCCCATGATGCAGGTTTGCAGTGGCTAACACTTCCCTACCTGAAGTCACAATTCAATTAGAAGCCCCTTTTCAACATGTACACTGTTTCTAACCTACCCCTCCAGACTTAAGGGAGACAGTAACTCCCACCAAGTACATCACCATCATTTCCTGAAATCCGCAGAACCTATGAGAAAGCAGCATGCTAAGAATGGAAAATTATTTAAGCTGTAAGAAAAGTAGTAGTGCCACGAACCCCAGAAATTCTAAATTCTCCTATAGTCTTCTACCATAAGTTCTTTTTTCTAAAAGAAGCTTGCAGAGGAGCAGGTCACTCTTCTGTTGTTCCAATCTTATATGTACTATATATATACATACATAGCACATATATACACATATATATAAACATATTTATATGCTTCTTCTCCTCCTCCTCCTCCTTTTCTTCTTCTCTTCCTCCTCTTCTTCCTCTTCTTCTCCCCCTTCTCTCCTCCTTCTCTCACCTTCCTCACTCTCTTCCACCCCTGACATACAAGACAAATGATATTTATCTATAACAAGATGGATAAATTAATGGAAGGGCTACTTGAATGCAGAAGAGCTTCCTCACCATCCACAATTATCAGTGCTGCCAAACACAGCAAACAAATTAACTACATAATCACACACTGGGATCCAAGATCCAGATCTTCATTCATGGACACTTTATCAAAAGACGTTTTATTTCAGAAACCAACATAAGGGGTTGCCAGGTCAATTAAATAGAAGTTATCTGCTTTCTACTATAATATTTTAAGCTAAATATAACTCAAAACCTTCCTGGAATGTTAATGTTTTCTCGTCTGTATAATTTTTGCCTTTGGTATTAAGATGACATTGTATGACTTCAGCTTGCAGTCATTTAGCAGTAAGGACTGCCTATATGAAAGCATCTGAGACACATGATTTTCCTTTCCTTCCTTTGAAAAGCCTCTGAAACTAGATGGATTCCAAAAGAGGTCAGATGTTGAGAAGAAGGGTAAAATGCTAAAACATACCTTGAAAGAAATTTTTTATAGCTCTCTCTCTCTCTCTACATATATATATATATATATATATATATATATATATATATATATAATTTCATTTGACATCACCAAATAATGCCTTTTCTGGAAAGCACTGTTGTTAAGGAATGGGGAGAGCATCTCTGGGTGCCAGGTAGGAGCCTGAGGCTCTGATCTCTGAGGGATGGGAGACAAGGGTAGAGAAGTCCCAGCAATGCACAGAAATTGGGGGCACAATCTGCACACCTGTAAGAAGCCAGGGCCCCTCACCCACATCCCTGGTCTCATCATCATGGGTTTCAACTCTTCCCTCCGGAATTACGATGACTAGTTTAGGTTCTGTCTCTCCAGTTTATGAGACAAATCAAATAGAGAATCTCGCCTCTGCTGGGCATCCACCTGACTGGTTGAAGTAAAAGTTAATAGTAAATGTGTCCCTTCCCCACCTGAGCTCCACATCTCTGTAGATCCGGGCTCTGGCTCTGATTCTTGACCTCCACTGCCAATGGTTTTTCACATTGGCGAATGCACCTACTTTTGATATTCTGATTTCTAAAAATAATGTTTTTGTCTTAACCTGGGAGAAACCAAAGATCTCTCACTGGGGAGTTTTCTTTGTGAGTCCACTGTTTGAGGCTGACCCAGGACTGTGAAGAGCCCATTTCACTTCCTCCCTGATACTGATGATGGGGCTAAGATGTGCCTCTTTGAAACAAAGTTTTTGCACCTTTATCTCTGTTCCCTGTGGACATGAATCCAGGAAGATTGTCTTCTTTTCTAAACCCCTGGAGTTTGCTCTTGCATAGGTAGTTACACATTGAGTAACCCTTGCATTTTAGCAGCTGACAATGCCCTCCTGATGTTCACCCTACAGCTCCCTCTCACCTTTCTGAGATGAGCTTCATCCATTGCTACAGACCAATGTAAAAAAGGTAAAATTCCACCAGAACGCACTCTTGGTATTTATACATCCCAAGTGGGCATAATCTCTCCCACCTTAAGTGCTCACTTCCTTAACTACTTCCTCTTGTTACAATGTTTCAACAAAACATTATATCTATATATAGATACATGCTTATATATAGATAGATGCTTATATCTATATATTTTCTTGAGTTATAAAAGGTTGCATTTCCTTCCAAACAACAAAACTCTACTTGTTGTGTTTAGTAATGCATTGAGCATTTTTTCCCCCAAAGTGTTCTTCTAGTAATCCTACTGCTTCTCTCAGCATCTCCTGATGTGCTCATCATGGTATGGCCAAATAAACTCCTGAACAGAGAGCTGATTTGACTTGCCAGTAGTAAACGAGTCATGCAGTAATCCTAAAACATCAAGATCCTACATCGAAAGTCCTTTTTTCTCAAACCGTTTTGGGCCCATGGAAACAAGATTGGGGTTAATAAAAGAAATGATGATTTTTAAATAGGCATGGCACATCAAGTGTCCACATTACTGTCTACATTAGTTGCAGACAGTACAATGCTTAAAATTATCGTCTTCAGGCTTAGACTGACCTAGTTCTGATTTAATCCATCTCTGCTTTATCTGGGTGACTGCACAAATCACTAAATCTCTCTGAATCTTAGTTTACTGATCTGTTTCATGGGAATGAAACTGATACCTTGAAAAGTTGAGAAGCCAGAATAACAAAATGCTTAACCCAGTGTCCAGCAAAAACTAAATGGTGGAAAATCATAACTTCCATTATGAAATTAAAGTAAATAATCATATAGCTGAATTTTTTTAATTTTTAAAAACACAAAAATTGGTTGTGTGGTGTGGTACAAAGCACTGTCATCGTTATCATCCCTCCTTGAACATTTCTCCTCCTTAGACATGGAACCTTCTACATCCATGTCTGGATCCTCTACAGTTTTCTCAGATTTACTTGAGCTCAAGTGCTTCAAGACTTCAAATTTTTGTTGATGATTCAGTTGTACATACAAGATCTTTTTCTCCCTAGTTGCCAAGATCTCCTCATTTATGTCAATGTTTCCCAAACTTGCCTGATTAGAAACTCACAGGGAATGAGGACAAAACTAAATAAATATCCCTGAATTCAAAATCTGCATTGAGTGTAAAAATATAAAAGTTGGATAGGCCCCATGGAGTGAGTCCATGATCACATAATTTTCTGTAAAAATAGTGTACTGAGTACAATTATTGTCTCCAATTCCTGTCTGATTACCAACAAGAGAATTTGCACCACTGTGGCAATCAGAGGGGAAGAAAAGTTGGAATCAAAAATGCTGGGAAAGTTCAATTTTCACTGCTCATGAATATAGCAGGTGACATACTCAAAATAGAAATCAGTTAAAACATGTGAAAAACACATGACTACCATTACTACAGGACACTTCCATCTGAGAATCCCAACTTTTAAAACTAACCTATTACTGGCTAAACTCATTGAGTGTCTCCTGATAGGTCATAACAATGTATACATTTATTCTTCATTTCCTAGGTAGTCTGAGGCAGATGTTCCAGAGTTAGCAGGGTAGCTCAACAATGCCCTGACCTGGGGTGAAATCTTTTAAAAAGCAGCCTTTTGACCTGAGGCTGCAGTGCAAATGGCAGCTGCAGTCCCAGTGTCATCACATCTTCCTACAGATATTCTCTTTTGAAAGACGTATAAACCCAACTTGCTGCATCTTATTGCATCTTGTTCCTAAGTAACTTATTCTGTGCCTTCTTGGGCAGAATTGAGTAGCAGACCTGCCCCTAAACCACTCACTGCAAAAAGAAATTAGGAAGTTTTCCTTGAACCAATAATGTTCTTTCTTGGAGCACATCTCACCAGAGCATTTATTTCTGGAATAAATTCAGCAAGAAGAAAGGAATGACTCTTAAATATGCAAACAATGGAGTTTTGAAACATACACAACATCATAGGATCATAGCACAAACTTTCTGTTTTTCAAATTTTGATTTCCAGAGCCTTTATGCCACCTAATTCTGACTACGTAAAATCTCACTTCTTAGCAAACCCCTTTGTCCTTCAAAGCTATTGTTGCTCTTGTATTAAATTGTTATAGTGCCTCAGGACTTCTCAATTACAAACTAAACTCAAACTCCTATTTCTGACATTGGGTAACTGTCTAGCAGAATGTAAGGGACAAGTTCTAGCTCAAGCTTTTCCCACTCAAATCGGAGCTCTAGGTTACCAGATAGAAGGTTTAATCAAACTTATGGCTGCCATTCTATTTTCACAATGATACAGATAGACTGGCACATCTTCAGATCTTGGCATCTTGGAGTCAGCATAATTTTTAATGCAAAAGTTTTTAAAGAAACTTTATCTCTAAAAGATATTCCGTAGTCCTTAGGTATATCATAAAAACCTCTCTATATCAACTATCAAATAAATGTATATTTGTTAACTTATATCCTACCCTTTCCCACATATAATTTCAGAAAGTTAATAAATAGATTCAATCTGAATAAGGTTAGTAGACTGAATTAATGTCAGTTTCTTACAACTACAAGTCAATTTAAAATTACCTCAAAGTAAAAATTTTAATATAAAAGTAAATATCATCAAAAGGTGAAAAAAGTAAAGAACTAAGCATATCATGGTAAAGGATAAGGGGCTGATTGTGTCGGGGAATATGAAAAAGCCAAAAAATAAAACCCAGAAAGACACAGTATTCTGTACTTGTTAGCAATAGTCTGAAAATTTTATCTAAGTTTCCTCATTGCCAAAGCAAGAAGAGAATTCATTACAATCCATAATAAAATTTTAAACGGGGTTTCTGAGAAAAAGCAGTTCTGATACTGCAGCCTGAGAAGAACTTTGACCCACTTTGCAGGCCTGTTGTGTTATACCCACTAACAGTTTTGCAAGCTACAAAATAAAAACTTCATAGAACTACCTTGTTAATGTTCTTAAATGTATGCGGATGGTGAAACTTTATACTGCATTTCAGAAAAATAAATTCTTACTCATCAATAAATTTCACCAGTGGCAGGAAAACAGCGATGGCAGTTGACTACCTTTTTGCTATCATTACAATTACTTATTTTTCTTTTAAATTTATTTTATTAATTTTCTTTCACATTAAAACCAGGATACAATTATATATGTAATGTATATAAACATACATATGTATATATGTGTGTATGTGTGTGTATGTATATATATATATATACATATATATATATATATATAAAATACAGAAAAGAGAGAGAGGGGAGAGAGATTGGCTTTGTATGGGTCCATTCAAGGAGTTATAACAGAATACCAAAGACTTGATCACATAAAAATAAGAGAAATTCACTTCTCACAATTTTGGAGGCTGGGACCTCTCCAAGACTCAGGCACTGGTTAATTTGATGTTTGGTGGGGATTCTGTTATCATTTCCTGGAAGAGGTAAAATAGGCTCACCAAAGCTGTAGGTGGCAGCAGTAATTCCAATAAGCAGCATGTTGGCACTTAGGACCTTGTTTTGGGCAGAAGGATTGCTGTGTACTTGATGATCTTCATAATGTCATGAACACAGGAAGGAGATTGGGGCTGGAGGGCTGTGGGCTATTCACCCAGCTTGCTTATCCCAGCCTGATCTCCCAGAGCCTGCCTTCCCTCCATTCTTTAAATACTGTACTAAGACATTTAGAGCATTCACAGAGAATCCTATCAGCACATACATGCTAGCCTAACATAAAGTAGAGACAATGGAATGTCTCATGCATCAGAAGCTCTCTGCTTAAATTATTTTTGATCTATTGACAAATATTTATAATCTACAAAATTGTTTTTAATTCATCTGTTATATTCAACAAGCAGATGTTGCAAGCCCAGATTATTAATGATGCCAGATCTTGTATTACTAAAACAAATGTATAAAGGTTCCATTTATGATGACAAAAAGAGAGTCATTTGTTTCAATCATGGAGGACAGTATTGCTAAACATCGCCAACTTACTGTCAAGCTGGCTGAACACCAATGCACAGCTACAGAGCAAATGGAATACTAAGGACTGTCAATCTTCAGACAGTGTCATTGCTCTTAAAATAATAAACTTAGTAAGAGACAAATCCATTTTGACTTGGACACTTTTACATCTTAATTCTGGAGTCCTTCAAGTCTAGCATTTTCATAATTCTTTTATGTAGCAACTAATCTATTTGGCAATGTTGTGAGGATGGTACAAAATGGCCTTATCATATATAAATCTTACACGTATTCATGTAAACTGACTTCTTTCTGGATTGCAGAAAAGGAATTGTACTCAATAATTCCCACTGCATGCTTGCTTATACTAGGCAAAAACAATGGAGTCAACCAATTTTCAAATAGAAAAGGCATCATTTAATAAGAATTGAATTTCAGCCATGGAAGGAAATGTTTATGGCTTACTGGATCTATACTATACTTTCAAGTACATAAGCAAGGTTGCCAAAAAGTGTGTAAATCAGAATCCCAGAATGAAGGTTTCCTCACAAGGTAACTTCACCACAATTTTGACAACGGTTTTTTTCTTGGGGTGTGAGATTGTATGTATTCATTTCTTCTTCAGTGTTCTTTACTGTATTTTCAAATTTTTCTCAACAGTTATCTTCTAAACCATTTAATAAAATTTAAATAAAGTGAAAACTCTCAAAACACTTCTGAGCAATTCTCAGGTCTTGCTGCTGAAAGGCACCAGGAAGAGAGGATGGGAAAGATGAGAGCAGAAATAAAAAAGTTCCTGTCATACCGGGAAGATAAAGACTTGCCATGCCTGTCAAGAGGGTCTTGGAGGAATTCATGGGCCAAGGTTAGGATCTGCCCTGGTCTCAGAATGGACCTACTTAAAGTCTTTGAGTTAGGAGAGATAAAAAAAAAAAAAAAAAAAGAATAAAATAAGTGCAATAACAAATGCAAAATGAAAACAATAAAAATAAAAACACAAGTAAACTTGGGGTAACCCCCAAAAAGAAAGTTTCATGTTCTAGCACCTGTTTGTAATTCTGTGAAAAGATCAGTTTGTGGAATTTTTAAAAGCACTGTTATGTGGTTCCAGTAATGGTAGAGTAGGGTCTGGAGGTTCTTAAAAAATATTTCAGAAAATTCCACCCTAGATTTTCATAGCCTAAGCAACAGGCATGGAAAGATCCAGAAGCTCCCATGAGACTCGGTGGTAAATAGGTCAACAGACTGATGCAACCTATGGTTGGACAAAGAGAGGGTAAGTAATGACACTCATGACTGAGCAGCCCCAGTGAGAGATGCTGGCATAAATTCAGACCAGGAAGGGTCCATTATGATTTACTTACTTGCTCCTTTAAGTCTCAGAAGCACAAACTTAAACATGCTTCTAGTTAGTAGTGTACCATCATTTTGTGGTGTACTGTCACCATTTGTTTGTAATGGATTGATAACTGATTGATTGCTTTTTACTCCCATTCCTAAATCCATCTCTATGCCTCACCATGTGTTTGATTAGTGTTCTTGAATTTGTTTGTAGCCCTGAGAATCACATATTTTAGCCTATTTAAGTGGAAATGCATGAAGATGATATTCTGTTCTTACTTTCTTTACCCAACACTCTAATTTTAGTTTATTCATTTGATGTGTTTATGCTTAGTTTGATATCTGCATAGTTTTCCTTGATCAATTTAATATTTTCCAAGTAATAAACACCTCCAGTGTGTTCAACTCCAACAAAGACACTGCTGCAATGGCTATTCTTTTGCATGTTTACTTAAATCTTATGAGAATCTCTCTGGCATTTTTCAACAGGAGTGGAATGTTTATATTTTAAGGGACACACTCATAGCCTAAGAACTGCCCATTTTTTAAAAAAAAATGGCTTAATTTCTACTAAAAATTATTCATCACACACACACACACCCTATGATAAATACAGAACTGCTCAGATCTTCAAGGAAGAACAATGCCCACTGCAGGGAAGAGTAATCAAGTCATCTTCAGTTGTCAGCCCTTTCAGGGGCACTATCAGTGGTAGCATACGTGGTCCCCGACCTCCTAACCTCTGGGAGTTCATTGTCTCACCCAAGTCTCACTCTTTTAGAGGTGCTCATATCTGCCAGTGCCAGCACTCCTGAAGGGTGGGCTATTTGAGAAATTTCTCTGCCTGTTCTTCTGCCCAGTCCTGAAAACTCCACTCTTGTTTCAGGCATCCATCCCTAATAAATACCTTTCAAAAATTACTGAAGAAAACATTACATTGCAACATTATATAGGTTTGAGTTGTGCCTCATAATAAATCACCAACTGAAAATACTACGTTTTACCATTAACTGTTCAAATCTGTCTTTTACCATATTATTGGCCCCAGTTTATCCAAGCTTCTTCCCTTGCCTTCTGGTAACCATTAATTTAGTCTTTTAGATTGAAAGTCTATTTTTGTTTTTGATTCCTTTTGTTTGTTTGGTTTTACTATATACCACATATGAGTGAAGTCATATGGTGTTTATCTTTCTCATTCTGCCTTATTTAACTAAGCATTATTTCCTCTTGGTCCATCTATGTTGTTACAAATGGCAGGATTGTATTGTTTTTTAATATATGAGTAGTATTCCATTGAGTATATATACCACATCTTCTTTATCCACTCATGTGTTGATGAGCACTTAGGTTGTTTCTAGCCCTTGGATGTTGTAAATAATACTGCAATTTGCAGAAGGTTGATATATTTCTGTGATTTAGTGTTTTTAGTAAATATCCGGAAGTATAATAGGTCAATGGAATTTCTATTTTTAAATTTTTGAGGACTCTCCATACTGTTTCCATAAAGTTTGTTGAAATTTACACTCCTGCCAACAGTGTACAAGGGTTTCCTTCTCTCCACGTCCTCACCATCATTTTCTTAATATCTAAAGACAAACTGTCTCAAGTCTTCTCCTGTAGAGTTCAACCTCTATAGCACCACTTCCGATTTTGACAGTCTGCTGGGTAGAGATAGAATTACATTGTTCTTTTATCTTTTATATCTCTACTCTCTAGAGCTGGTATATTAATATAAATTTCAATTGTTAGTTCTACCTTCCTCTGAATTTATTTATTAAATCTATTTTTCATGATTACTTTGGTTTCTTTCATGCTAATATGTAGAAATTCCTTGATTGTCCTATATAAACCTTTCAGTTTAAAATGTCACAAATATTTTCCTCCAACCTGCCATCTAAGGAAAAATTTTTCTTATATGAGATTCTACAATCTATTGTATATTGAATTTGATGTAAACACATCTACTGAGTTTGTATATTCAGTTGTGATATTGAAGTCTTGTGTAATCAGATATCTCCTGTCCCTAAATCACAAAAGTATTTTCTTCTATTATTTTTATAGTGCTGTTGTGTGTTTAGATATCTAATTTATCTGGAATTTATTTTTGTATCTGATATAAGTTTGGAATTCCATCTTATTTCCACTCAAAAAGAGAAATAGTTCCTACAGTAGCAAGAGATGAAATAATTGTAATACAACTACACTGGGTGGGAGAAGAGAGGCGGGAAAAAGAAGATAATGAACATTAACATGAAGTATTATTTAGAGATAAAATAATTAAAAGATAAAATCCACAGGAATGAGAGAGATAGAGCAGGGTGTAGGGTAAGAAGGCAGGCATGGGACTACTGCTTATCATATGAGTCTTTTGAATCATTGCAATAATTTCAAGTAACTATTATTCAATTTAAACTTATGAAAAAATCACATTTGCTGTGAATCTTCCCCAAGTAGACTCTGATTCTAGAATGAATTCCCCAAATTATGCCTCATCCTAAGCCCCACATGACATGGCCCAGGGGATGGAAACTCAGGGAATACTGTCTGACTGTCCTTGGTGGTACCAGCAAAGAAGGGATTTGCAGAGGGACTCAGAATCCTTTTTAGTTCTTCAATACATATGTGTGTTTTCTGAACAGAAAAGGACATATCCCTAAATTATTCCACAGTCATTTATCCGTATATGAATATATAATGTTCTTCCCCCAAAAGATTTAAAAGTAGTGCTGCATACTATCTGGGTCTTGCAAGTCCAAGCGGCATAGACCCACCATACGTGTTGCACAGACTCTCCAGCCTCTCTGTGTGACAACCCTGAAGATACTCTGAGGCATATGTGCGTCTATTTCAGAAGCATTACAATATTTTGAGAGTAGACAGAATTGAATCTTAGTCACTGACTCTGGCCTCCCACTTTTATGAGCTTCAATTTTCTCAAAAAAAATAAATTTCTACATGTTCTAATATTCCTAATTTTTTCTGCCTGTGATTCAAATATATGCTTACAGTACTAGAAAATCCCATAGTAGTACCAGGATATATAAGAAGAATCTTGCAAGTTATTTGGATATATAAGAAGAATCTTGCAAGTTATTTTCACTGACATTCCTTACCTAGTGAAAAATGTTATTTGTGACTGATTATCTTTTCTTAAACTATTCCTTAAATGCCTTTAATTGGTAAAAAGATAAAGTTATTTTAAAAATATAATGAATATATTCTATGCTTCCATTCAGAATAGATGAAACATTAATTTGATAGTTTTTAGATATTTATATTTCCAGTTCATTAAAAGGATATGTGACTTAAAGTATAGTTATCAGCCCAAATATCTGAACATTTTAAAAGTGACAGCATTTCTGGGGGCCCACCTTCCCTTTTTTGTATGTGCAGTATGTCTTGAGACCTGTGTAAAGAATCTTGCTCACTTCTTGTAGTGAGAGCCAGCACAGCTTCCCTGAGTTTCTCTAATCATTTGTCATGTCCACATGGAAAAATCCCACACTTTGATGACTGGACTTTCCATCTTTGGTTGAGGAAAGTTAGGATAACCAATCTTTCCTTGTTTTAACAGTCCAGTTTACAGAAAAGAGGGAAAAGACTTTTCTACTATGTAAAACTCCTTATTTGGGATGTGGTTGATATAAATTCTCATGTATCTATATATTACATTTTTACTACAGAAAGGGGAAATATCACAATAGTGGCCATATTATATTTTAATATTATGTTTAATTGAGCAATCTACCAGTTGTTGGTATTTAGATCATTCGAATTTACATGATTATTTATTGCATTTATTGTTTGAAACTCTAGAGAACTCTGTCAGAATCATCATCACATGGGTGATGGTTGGCACTATATGAGATAAAGTTTCCTCTGGAAAAACTGGTAAGTCAGTGAAAGCACCTTGATTAACAGTGGCATTTAAGTATGGGTAGACAATCTAAAACAATCTAAAAATAATTAAACCAAAAGCTCAATTCAAAAACAATCACAAGGATAATTCTTGCAGTCTAAAGAAATGAGCATTTTACTGTCATCGTTGCGTATAACACAATTTATTCTATAGCCAGAATACAAACATTAGAGGGACATGGATGAACTGTCATCTGACCCCTGATACTGCTCTCCAGAGGCACAAGTCACCTCAGCAAATAGATGTGATGGTTCTCAGCATCATCTTGGAGGTCCTATGCAGCATTGACATTGTAAAGCGCACCTTTTCTGAAGCCATAGGATCTCCTGGCTTTTGGAGTAACTCTTTCTGGTACCCCCTCCTTCTACCCATAGTCAATTGCCACTGTTAATTGAGGTGCTTTCTCTGACCAGTTTTTCCAGAGGAAACCTTATCTTATATAGTGCCAACCATCACCCATGTGATGATGGTTCTGACAGAGTTCTCTACAGTTTCAAACAATAAATAAATAAAAATAATACCTCCCTTCCCAATTCCACAAAAAAGCAAAAAATCCCTGATGCATTTCTGTGTTCTCTCAGTTAATGTCACCATAATTTGCCTATTTATTTGGATTTTAAATCTCATAACAATCTTTAATTCTTTATCCTATATTCAGTCACCAATTTCTATGAATTCTACCTTTTAGAAAGGATCAAATTTTAATTGAAAATGGGTTAACCATAGTTTAAACAGAGCAGTAAAAAGCTGGAATCTTCTTATTTACCAGTTGAGTGTGAACATTTGATGCTGGCAAACTTTCAAGTTGGAAGAAAGAACCCCAAATTCAGAAGCACTAACTTGACATCAGCAGGGAAGAGATAACTGACCTCCCTGCCTCAGCCTCTGCCTCCACTCCATGTGACATTCAATCTCAAGACTGAATCTATCCTCAGAGAAGACACTCAGCATTCTTCAGTCAACATCAAGCATGTCCCTGTTTTCTGTGTATAAGCTATAATTTTTCCACTGCCAGAAAATCAAGAGTTGAATGCAGTTTAGATTTAGTTTTAATTAGGATTTAGTGTCTTCTTTTTCACTACCAATATCTCCCACTTGGTAAAACATGGACTATAACTATAAAATTATTATTTTCCTTTATCACTACCAAAGCCTTAATTCAAATAATCAGCATCTTGCAGCTAGATGATTGCATAAATAGCTCAGGGTATTCCTTGTTAAGAATAATTCTAGTCTAATTCAACCCTAACTATTAATCAGTGTGCACCTTTATATTGTACTTCTATTGGCAGATTCATTGCTTAGATAACACAGACAACGCTAGTATTCCTGTTATAACTGGTACCAATACCTTCTAAATTCTTTTCCCCACTGGCTAATAAAAAGTGACAACTTTAAGTAAGAAACAACTAAAATAATTTTAATTTTTTGGCCAAGGAAGGGGGAAGGGAGCTCCCATTCTAAAGTCCTTCTCCATCCTCTGCACATGAATGGAAATTTATATGGTTTTACAAAGAAAGCAGAGGGAAAGTGTAGTGTTTAGGTCTTTGAAGTCTGCAGACTTCCAGAAAAGGGGCAAAGCATGCTTACTTTAGGTCCTAATTTGGTTCGGATCAGAGCCATCATGGTGCAGAGTTAGGGGGATTTCATGTGTCCTTTTTCATGACCCTTGTCTCAGCTTCACTTCCATATGACCTGTTTTCTGGTTATAACTAGCTCCTATAGTTTCCATGTTTCTTCCTGCTTCCTGCACACATTCCAGTGACACAAAAATACAGCCACCATCATTTTTTAACCATGGTTGCAAATTCCATTGTTCTCTGTAACCTTGCTGGTTAAGCTTCTCCAGTAATTTTGAAATTTTCCAGTATGTTAGCTTAGTTTGACCAGTTTGTATGAATGGCCATGCACCAGGTGACATAACAAGTTCTTGCTTATTCAGAATGCATTTAGAATGATACAAAAATAAAACACAAAAACAAAACATAAAAAAAAATAGTAATAGCCTAAATGTCCACCAACAAAGGAATGCTAAATAAATTCAAATTATCCATGAAGCAGAATTTTAGGCAGACATTTGAAAGAATGAGATGGTTGCATGCAAAAATATCCACCATAATTCTGCCTTTGTAATGTTTTAGAGGCAAGTAACAATTTGGAAATAACACATAAAAATGTACTTATGTCCTCCATTGTGGAGTGAGATTAGGGCAGAAAGGAGATTTTTATTTCTATTTTTGTACTACTATTTTTTTAGCTTTGATGTTATTAAAATGTGTTACAGCAAGCAGATTTATTTTGAAATACCTAATGTTAATATAGAGCAATTTGGGGTATATAAGCATATGTAGAAGCATAGATCTTAAACCTAATAGAAAGTATTCGCTAGACTGTGTTCTCATAGAAGGTAAAGCTTGTACCTAATTTATTTTTGTATTTTCCAAGAATGTTTTACAATAATTTCTGGCATATGTAAGTGTGTATATGCAAAATATATATGTAACATATATATACCATATATTATGTATACATATTTTTCCACAAATTTTTCCCAGCTAATGGAACATGATGGACCTTGGAATGTATTTCTAGATTCATTCCTCTGTTGCTCTATATAGACCTTATATATGATTGTAGTTTTACATATTTGCGTATGCAAGTATTTGTGCAGCTGAATAGGATAGTTTGGTGTCATTGCTGGTGAGAACTCCAAATTACCAGCGTCTCCAAAAAATGACAAATGACATTTAATAAGAAATGGTTTGGAATAGGCTGGCATTAACTGTATCAAGTTGTCAGTTATTTTCAGGATCAACAACATAAAGTCTTTTTCTTTGAAGCTGTCATTGGGGTGCTCACCTTTGAGGGTTCTCATAATCTTGGAAGGAAACAAATACTAATACAATCATCCTAGTTGGAAAACTAGAGTTAACTTTATGCACAGATGTCTCCAAAATCTGCCTAGGGAGTAGACAGCATTAACTGGTATTTAACTGAATATCTGCAAACTTATAGAGCTGAAAGAATTATAGAAAGAACAAAAAAGAAAGAATGCAAGTTCAGCCTTTGTTTTATGGCAGTTGATTTCTCTTCCAAACCCAGATATCTGAGAGGTGAATAGTCTAGAAATGGAATCATATATGTCTAATATCTTTTATAACAATGTTCTTATTTTAACCCAAGTCATCAGGGGAAATGACCGAAAATAGTGACAAATACGACATCAATAAGCATAACAATAATTGATTTTCCAGAGATGAAAAATTTGAAATTAATGGCCATTTCCCCCTAGAGAATTGGTTGATTAATTTAATGTTCATCTTCGTCTTTCACAGATATCCTCTTACTGCCGATCTGCTCTGTCACACTTTGTTACGGTGTTTGTGGCTAGAACTTGATGGCTGAAATATATTGCACAGTTCTGCACTTTTACAGAGAATCCTTATCTTTAAGGACGGCTGTAGCCAACATCAATGTAAGTTAAGCAACTAAGTTTCCAGAGATGGGAGTTTGGAGTTTTTAATACAGGATATGAGCTGGCTAAGATTACTACTCAACATTTTTTATAACACATTCAAGAAACCTATTTTGAGAGTTTCTTTCTGTATTTATCCCAGAGCAGCCAACTTTGATTAAATTAATTCAGAATCTCAGCTAAGTCCTGCCTTCCCTCCTTAACTTTTCCCCCTTTTCTATTGTCTGAATGTTTGTGCCCTCCCCCCACAAATACCTGTATTTAAATTCTAATCCCTCACTATAATGGTGATAGGAAGTGGAGCCTTCCAGAGGTTACTAGATCTTGAGAGTGAAGGCCTTAAGAATGGCATTAGTGCCTTTTAAAGAGACCCCAGCAGTTCCAATAGCCCTTTCCACCAAGATCCAGGAAACTAACTCCACTAGACAATGTAGAACAAAGATTTTTGACTTTCAGCCTCTGAATAGTGAGAAATAAATGATGTTTATATGATACTTTAGTTAAAGCATCAGAATGGACAAAGATTCTATTCCCCTTTTCTTCTTTCTCCCTTCCTTCCTTTGTGCTTTCCATCATTCCTTTTCTCATTTCATTCCTCCTTTCTATCAAACAATTCTTAAAACCAACTTTAAACTATCTCATAGTCTGATGTTCATTTACTCTGTAAGTGAATATTATTATTTCTTTTTTACAAAAGACTAAAATGAGACACAGAGATATCTGGTGACTTTTCCCAGATTCTATAGTGAATAAACAATTCGGGGAAAAGGGTATTTCAGAGTCCAGATGAGCACTCTTTCTAAAAGAGGTTAGACCTTCGGCCTGTCTGGGGGCACTGTGCTCCCATGAAACTACATCTGTCTTCTAACCCTGTAGGGACAGACAGATTCCTGAATGTCGTCACCCACCTGGGTATGTGAGGTGACAATTTGTGCCCACCCTACATTTGTCCCTTCCCAAATGTCATATTGCTCATAAATAAGCACTTTATTGTTCTGAACATGTAAGGCTTTGACATTCTTAGGGACTAGGAGTGGAAATTTTCCTTTTAGCAAATACATGTTATCATATGCACAGAACAACCTAAACTTGGTGTTTAGGAAAATGTGCTGTGGCTCTTGGCCCTAACTGGTCACTTCCACTTGGGTACATGATTATCATTCATTTTAATCTTGCTTCTCCTAGGTCATAGTGATACAGAGTAACTTATCTTATGTGGAAACCAGGGGCATCCTGACTATTATCCTTGTTGTGTCCAAATCTGTAAGAGTAGGATGGCTTTTATTCCTCCCAAAGAGTACACTCGCTTGCTTCTTGTTTCTGCCCCATTCTGCTACCCACAATTGTACCAGGAAGTATAGATGCCTTCTGTGAAAACAGATCTAGACTCCTGATTTGAGTATTTATACTTTAGTACTTCCCAATGTGGTGTTATTCTTCCCAATGACTTTACTTAAGAAAATTTAAATGATAGGAGCTTGCTTGAATGGAAATGAACTTCCCTTTGACACTTCTCTGGAATGACCCCTTTTCAACAAGGGTCAAGGTGAGATGGCGGCATTGAAGGTTACCTTCAGTCCAAGATCTCTTGGTTAAATTAGCATCAGACACTAATAAAAGATTCGTCAAACCCTTTCACAGAGGAAAATAAATCATCAGCTGTAAACACTTAAGAATATATTTTGCACTTCTCTCATTTAAGATGCCTTTCCATAGGTATCAGAAACAAAGAGAAGAAAACCTGTTTATCTTCTTTCCTATTTTCTGTCAGAGTGGTTGTGGCAGAGCAGTTCTGGGGACATGAAGAAGTCCTAGAAATGGGGAGGGGAGGACTGAAAATCTAGTTAAAATGACGGACACAACCTGTGTCACTGAGCCATAGTCCCTAAGCACAGACCCCATTTATAACCTGTTCTTTAACTTTGTTTATCTTTGTAGACATTTGCAGAAGCATCTTACTTTCCAGAAGTTAGAGTCCTGTAATCATTACTTGTCTTTGAAGAAAATGTGATTATGTTCCTTTGATAATAATTCTCAGAAAGTTGACATTGTAATTAGGTTGCTCCTCTGTGACCTTCTTCCACCCACATAGAACTGCTGTTTTACTCTTGGCCTTGGAGTGATAAGATTAAGTATCAAAGGTGAGATCTTTGCTACTAAACCTCCATCACAAACAGGAAGGAGTTGAGAAGGGCTCACCTCCTTATTTAGGTTTTTGGTTGAGAAACCTCAGCATTCCTAGGAATGAATACAAGTTTCTGGAAGTGAAACTATAAGCTCAAATTTCTGTCTTATACTTGTTTGTTCCAGCTGCATAACAGGGCACTACAACCTGAGAGGCTTGAAGAGCAGGCAGGTACTCTTTCCTTTACAGCCTCTGGAGGCAGGAAGCTCAGTGTCAAGGTGTCTATAGAGTCAGTTTACCCTGAGGATTGTGACGGAAGAATTTGCCCCAGGTCCCTCTCCTTGGCTTGTAGGCACCATCTTCTCCGTTTCTTTACGACTATGTATCTGCCCTCTATGCATGTTTGTCGCTGTTTCCAAATTTCCTGTTTTAATGAGGATATCAGTCATAATGGATTAGGGCTCACTCTAAGGACATCACTTTTAACTTGATTGCCTCTGTAACTACCCTTCTCCAAATAGGCTCACATTCTGAGGTGCTAGGAATTAGTTTGCTCAATTCAATTGATTTATTCAATTCACTTTATTTGAATTCAAATTCAATTTAATTTATTCAAACTGTGTTATTATCATTTGTCACTCAAAGTTTCCCAGATTCCAAACAGAGATTTTTTTTAAATGTAAAAGTAGCATTGGATTTCCTGTCCATCTCCTATATATTGCATAACTTACTAACCCAGAATGTCTGAAGTGTTGCTAGCAGAAGTCTCTTGACTCAGAAGCTGTCCTCCAAAGTAGCACCTTCATGATTGTCAGAGACAAGCCTGTGGCACAGATGCTGGGCTTCAGAAAAGTCCCCCATAACATCACTTGGTCATGAGAACCTATGAGCACATACTGCCCAGGTAGTGACCTCAATTCCTGTATCTGATTGCTTTATCAGTCCTATTAAAATTTAAACAGAAATTCCATTCATTCATTTGACAAAGAATTTTGTCATCATGAACAAGCAACATGCTAAAATGTAGAAGCTTACAGGATGAAGATGCATCTCAAATTGTGAAAATCAGGAATAGGACGAAATATAGGACAAGTAGAGTGATAGAGGGCTGTTGGGCGCACAGTGCTGGGTCCTTCCGGTTAGATTGCAGGAGTCTCAAGATGACTCCAGGATTTACCACAGGATTTTGAACATTTTGTTTGGTCAAGATCTGATACAATATCTCCTGCTGCCGATGTGACATGACAGAAGCCAAGGAGTAAAAGAGTGAGGAGAAGTGAGAAGGATCAACAGAGGCAGATGCCTTCAGGAAAGCAACAGCGGCCAGGCTTGAACTAGTGTCGCAGCCATTCCTTTCAGTCCCACGAGGCTGAGCTACCCTCCTCGCTCTTCTTCCTTTCCTTCTACCCAAATGCTTCTCCTCCCAGCCCGCATGTACTTACCATTCTTCCTAATCTTTTGCCCCAAACCATGTCTCAAAATGCTACCCCAAGTTTTTTTTTAATTTCCCGTGGTGCTGTGAGAAATTACCATGAACTGAACAACAAATTAAAACAATACACATTTATTTTCCCAAAGTTTTGGAGGTCAGAAGCCTGAAATGCGTCTCCCTGGGCCAATATCGTGGGAAGGGCTGGGAGTCTTTTTTCTTGCGGCACTAAAGTGGAATCAAGGTCTTTGTCTTTTATAGCTTCAATGTCTACTTGAAGTCCTTGGCTAGTGGCTCCTTCTTCCATCTTCATAGATAGCAGTGCAGCATCTTTCAACATTCCTTTCTAACTTTTTCCGCCTTCTCTTAATGTTATTGCATTGAACCTACTCAGATAAGCTATAATAATTTTAAAGTTAGCTAATTAACAAACTTAATTCTATTTCCAAATTTCTTTCTCTCTTACCATGTAATATAACATAGTCACATGTCCTATGATTAAGAAATGGATATCTTAGCAGAAGGAGGACATTATTCTTCTAATTATACCAAACAAAGATACATTCCTTATTACAAGGAATTTTGATCATAGTGGAAATGAAGATAAGGCTTTAGTCTTATTACATAAGGAACAAAAAATGCTCAGTGGATTCAAAAAAGAAAAAGAAAAGTCCTCCCTAAGGGCAGTGTAAGAGCTCTGTGGGTTAAAACATGAAGAAGGGGTCAGGGAATGATAAAGTGAACACAGATAACACTTGTAAAGAGACAATCTGTTTTTAGGACCATTAACTGTTAGTCAACTGTGAGTAGAGCAAGAACTGGGGGTGAGATAAGAGTATCAGATTTAAAGTTTTAATTATAGAATTTGCACTTTCCAAGTCCAAGGAATCAAAGCTCCTAGTTACATAACTTCTCATCCCAAACCATTTATCAATTAGTCTTTAGGAAAGATCTAGCATGGGGAGTAGTGGGTCAATGATGGAACTTTCCACTGCCACTTGAACCAATATCCTGGGGTCCTTACCATGGAGTTTGATCTCAGAAGACTGCTTCCAAATCCGTAAACATTTCCTTGTCGAACTGTGTTCCAAGTTCCATGGCTTAGTGATCTCAGAACCAGGCCTACATACTTACCCAGGTCCTGCTGATCAGCAACCCCCAGGTCTTACAGCTCCTTTTGCAATTATCCTGCCCGACGCACCCTTAACAGGGCATGCTGTGTAGCCCCACTTCCAGTCTACAGGACAGAAGAGTGGTGGGGCTTATCCTAAGGGACTCCTGTTATCTTCTAACTGCTAGGTCTCTGCTTTGTCTCCTAGCAGAAGGGCCCTTCTGGTCCTTCACAAGAGGGTAACTACATCTGTAAACTTACAAAGAAACAGGCGTATGTGGGGATTCTGATTTTTGATGGTATCAAAAATCGGCATCATTTCAGATGTCACTCACCTCCTGTACTTACAGACTCAGAATGAGTGGTTCCTTTAACTTGATACCCTTGGCAATTTTTCCCTTTCTTCTAATCTCTACCTTGCTTTTCCAGGTGTCAGGATCCCATTGCTTCCCAACCAGGTCATGAAGTTGGCATAGCAGAATGACCTTGTTTAGAATTTAACCTTCTTTAGTAAGGACTCTGGGAGATTATGCAAACTGGCTATTAGAACATTTAACTATGGAAAAAGCAATGGCCTGGTTTAGCTTAAATGCCAGAATTTCTGGGATCAAATGGCATTGGTGATACCAGTTAGCAAGCTGGAGAGGACATATCATTGAACACAAGAAAACATAAGCTCATGGGAAAGCCAGGAGGCTATAGGTTATACCACTTACGAAGTGGCACAGATGACTGGTGAAGCCAGCCTTGTGAAGTTCAGAGTTGTCTCTCTTCTTTAGACCAGTACTGAGGGGAAGGAGAAACTATTAGAGAACGAGACTCACCAGAACCAAAAGGGATGATAGCACCCTACTTCACTCCCAAACAGTAGAATCTAGGAAGCAGAGCACAACCATGCATAACAATTAAGAACCAAGTGGCTAAAATTATCACTATGACTGACAAGGCATGACCAGGGCAAAATACTGGACAGCAGATAGGGACACTGCTCACTTTCTACAGCAGTAGGATCAAGGACAAAATACCAGGATACTAAGGAGAGTCACCTCCATGAAGACTCAAGATCTCTTTCATAATTTCCTGAGTCAGGTTTTAGACCAGAACCCATAAAAGAAGCTGAGTTCCCAGGAGGTCAGATCTTATAACATAATAGCAAATAAATATGGCGATAACTTTCTTGGCCTTCTCTCCAAAAGATCTGTCATTTACTCAGGCAACTGCATACTGAGTAAGAGGAACACCCAGACATGTTTAAGAATATTGCACACAGGGTCCCAGTTCACACTGAGAGCAGAGCACTGAAGCATGAATGTGACCCTTCTGTCAGAACAGGCGCATGTGGAGTCTGGTAATAATGTCATCAAACCAATAGCCAGTTCACGAGGGCAGCCACCAATTCTGCAGATTTACCTGGAAATCATTTACCCCATCATCAAATGCATATTTGACATGAACATTTTGGTATTCAGAGTAACCAACTTATACTGAGTCCTTGGGTCTGTGGGTTAAGAACTACTGTAGTGGAAAAGTCAAACAGAAACTTCTGAAAGTCAACTTTCACTCCTTTCCACCTTGCTCAAGCATGATACTAAATCAAAGGAAATAGCATATTCCCAAGGAAGATAGCAAATGATATCATCCTCAGTGTGCTAAAGAGGTCAGAGTGGCCCCCATCATATCTCCTCTTAATTGGTCAATCTGACTCCTGCAGAAACAAGATGAATACTGAAAGCTGACAGCAGACTGACTACTTAAATTCAACTAAAGAGCATCCCTGCTTAGGGTTGCCATGCCAGGTATGACATCCCCGCTGGGGAGGTTAGTGATCTCAGGTACATGCCATACATCCATTGATTTGATGAAGGTGTTCCTTTCTAATTCTATCCAAAATTAAAAATTGTTTTTAAGTCAAAAGAGCAAAAATAATCCTATACAATTTACCCCCAGGATCATCTTACCTATTTTATCCTCTGTCATAAACAAATCTCAAGAGATTTGTACATATGGATATCTGACAGAATATCACATTGATGGCATCAATTTTAGTGAGGCCATATGAGCAAGAAGCAGCTAGCACACTGGAGGCCTTGGTAAGGCACACATTTTAGAAGGTGAAAGAAAACCATATGAAGATTCAGGAACTCACTACACCAGTAAAATAACAAGTAGCGGTGCTCCAGAACACCTCATTTAAAATACAAAACAGGCTACCATATATTGTCTTTCGCACCAGACATAACATATTCTAGAGGTTAACTTCAACCTGATTTTATGTGTCTTCACTGACAATGATCACTCTGCAGCAGTGGTGATTACCAATAATGTTAGATATCAGTGTATAGTAGGTCCTCAAAAACGACATTTGGTTCAATATCATTTCATCCTAACACTGATGAGAAAAAAATCTTGGCCATCCTAATACAAAATAACGTTATCTAAATAATGATTTTATTATAGGTCATTTTGTTTAAAGCTGCAGTTTCCAAGCACCTATAGATTACATTAAAGGACATATTATACAAAAATATTTGTTGAGACTCTCAGAGAGATATAAGCAACAATGAAGAAAAACAGAAATAAAATTTCATCAAAATATAGCTATTGCTGTGTTAACAAACCATAACACAATTTAATGGTTTAAAACCACCATCACTATTTAGCCTATGATTCTTTGTGTCAACAATTTGGACTGCACTTGGTGGGACAATTCTTCTGACTTTACCTGTACTCATTCCTGTATCTGCACTTTAGTTCGAAACTGGCTGGTTTGGGAAGGCCTCTGCTGAGAGATTGGATCTCAGTTCCATTCTGCAACAGGCTACCCTGATCTTATTCACAGGATGTCTGGGTAAGGTTCCACGGAAGAAATGCCACATCTTGTGTTAGGTTTGGAAATGGCACATAATCATTTCTACTGCTCTCTGTGGGCTAAGGCAAGTCACAGGGCAGTACAGATTCAGAGGTAGGAGAAACAGGCTCTGATTTCACTCCTAGATGGAAAAGTTGAAAAGCCACATCACAGTGAACATGAATACAGGGAAAAATAAAGAATTGTGCCAAATTTTGCAATCTATCAGTTTGCTAGATTCTGTGTGAACTAACATCTGTTGAAACTCCCAAGGAAGAGTAGCCTTTTAGAGGAGGAACGAAGTTAGAGTTCAATTAGATTTCTAGTCCAGTCCTTTTAAGGCAAAAATCTAAGATTCCTAGACAGTTATGCTGTCCCTCTATTAGACACCTGGTGGCACAAGTGCTGACCTTTACTTCTCCTCTCTCTGATATTGCCCTGTCTTTTGAAATGGACATTCTGTGTCTTGCTAATGCAGAATCAATTTAGACTTCTGCTTCCAGAACAGAACATATTTGCAAACCTACTGAAAGGGCTGAACAGTTTGTTCAGCAAAATAACAATTAATTTATATAATCAACCTGGGATCTTCCTGTATGATTTTGCGAAATTCTTTGCTTTGAAGAAGGGTAGCGGGTGGGTGGAACAAGGACACTTAAACTGCACTTAAATGTTATTAATTCTGCACTCTCAAAGAAACAAAGAAAGGAGAAAAATCCTTAAAAGTTCTGAGATTGGGAAGCAAATAGCATATGTTTTTGGGAATCTGGGCTTTACAATGAATCTCTAAGACAGCTGTCAGGTAAGCTAGGTGGTGAGGGAAATGCAGCGATAAGAAGTGGTCTGTGTGTATCTCCTCCCTCACTCCATCATTACCACATGTGTGAGCTCTCACTTTTCTCCTTTGAATATTGGCATGTGATAAAGCAGAGCACAATTTCCTAATCTTAAATGCTATTTTTATTTTTATTTGCAGTTTTCATTCTTACTATTCCAAATTCCCCCTTTGCTTCCCTCTTTTTTTTTAAATTTTCCTTCTCTTTTAAGGAATAGTGATTTTCAAGATATAATTCCTTATCAAGTTAAGGGACACAGTATTTAGAATTTGAGGGAATCTTTTATTTTTTTTCTCTTTCCCTTTCAAGATATGATGAGGTCAGGTAGATTTGAAGGTAGCAGAGGCATTTAAGTCTCATGACTCTAAGGACAAGAACTTGAAAGGAAAAAAAGGAATCAATCTTCCTAAAACACTTTCAAAATATGGATTTAAGAAAATATGTGCTCCAGAGTCAAATATAAAGTGCCAAAAGGACTCTTAGATTTCAAAACTCAGTGGATCTGAGCTGAAGAGAATTTACAGAACTTTGACCCGTAAACAAGTCTGATCCCCTAAATTAACCAGATCTCTAGCTGAGTCTCCAAGGACATTATCTTCAAGAAAACCCTTGCTGAGGACAATTCTTTCACATGAATTAATAAATGGACTAAATTGAACTTGCCTTAATCATTGTTGTATCAAAAACATCAACAAATGGAACACAGCATAAATGGTGTTTAAGAGCTCAGTCATGTTAGATTTTCTGAATTTGAATTCAGCTCTTAGTGATATGGATTGAATTATGTCCAGTTCCCCACCTCCCCAAATCCATATGTTGGAGTCCTAACTCTCAAACACCTCCAAATGTGACCTTATTTGGAGATCAGGTCTTTACAAAGGCAATCAAGTTAAATGGTGACCTTTAATGCAACATGATTGGCATCCTTCTAAAGAGGGGAAATTTTGACACACACACACATATAAACAGTGAAGGCAGATAGCTGAGTGTTGATTCTATAAGCTAAAGAATAAAAAATTGATGGTAAGTTACCAGAAGCTCAGAGAGAGGCATGAACCAGATTCTGCCTTACAGACCTTGAAAGACCCAAGCCTGCCAATACCTTGATCTTGAACTTCCTGCCTCGAGTGGTTGAGACAATTTCCTTTTGCTGTTTAAACTGCCCAGTAGTACTTTGTTATGGCAGCCTAGGCAAACTCTGTGACTGAGCACACTACAGGTACATGTGTATGGACAGTGTTTAGTTAAAGAGAATTAGGTGAATTATTACATACAAGTGCTTCAACTAGAGGTTATCACAAAGGAAGAGATAGCTGAATTTGCTAAATAATTTTTTAAAAATGAACATTTATATAAATTGTTGTAGGAATTATTAGTTAATTTGTCTGACTTTGAAGCCAGTATGGTGCTAGAGGGGAAAGTGAAAAAAAAAAATCCTTCGGAAAGTCTAATGTCATAGACTATTCCAATCATCATAGGCAAATTGTTATAATTAGAACTATCTTGTGAGTGTGTGTGTGTTTCATTTTTCTTTAATAGTGTGATCTGGCAGTGCTAGGGCCGTTAAGTTTCCAATAAATTATTAATCTGGGAGTTAATAATTCATGATAATTGGTGCTATAAGCCACTTTCTCTGGCAAATGTGAGTAAAGGTCATAACTTTTTAACAGCAGAGGTGAAATGTTTTCTAAGTTTCTTTCTCCATGAGACTTTATTATGGAAATATTGATATGTGAAAGGCAAAAATTAACCAGAACTGAGAAAGCAAGATAATTCCAAGGGCAAAGGTCTAGACCTTCAGATGTATTTCTTGGTCAAGCTCTGCCTCTGCTATGCTTTCGGAAGGAGAGGTCGCCAAGGAACTCAGAGGACTCCAGCCCATGGATCTGCCCCAGCAAGGATGTGATCATTGAGGTTTGTGAATCTTTGACAAGAGACAGATACAAATTATAAATGTTGATTAATTGTTTTTGAATATTTTTCAGAAAATAAAGCATTTGAGAATTAGTTCACCAGTGGGATTTTATAAAATCCCACTGGTGAACTATTCTTCCACATTATAAAGCACAGATTTAAGTACAGACAGCTTCTGTTCACAGTGGCACCACCACAGAGTGTACCCAAAGCCCTTAGACTATTGATTTCTTTGATTTTAATTTATATATTTGTGCTCTATCATTTTTTTTCCAGACAAGATCTAAGGTAATTCCTGATTTCAGATCATAAAATGCAAGAAATTAAAGGCCTCTTACGTTAAAAAAAAAAAATCATTGTCTAACTCATTGATTCATCCTATGCAGCAGTCACTGTTCTCCCCAGTAATTTGGGCGTTTGGTACCATTTTTAGCCTCAACAATTATTCAAAAGCTTCATGGCAAATCATAGACTGATGTAATAAAATAACATTTTCCCACTTGGAAAATGAAATCATTCATAATAGCTTTTTTTTTTCAGTTTTGATTAAAAGACGTAAAATATGCAAAGAATGATGTTGAAAAATGAAGGATAGATTTAAATGGAAACCATTAGTTTAAAGAGTTTGAGAACTAGAAATCAAATTTTCTAGCTCTTCCTTTTCTTTAAGAAATTTGAATATCATATGCTTTTCATTGTGCTCCTATTCAGTCATTTCCATATTAGAGAAATGAATATTTGGCAACAGGTCCTATTTTTGGAATCCTTGAAGCTTGCCTTTTGAAAATGTTTTCATTTCTGGCACATGTGTGTATTTTAAGCAGAATGAAAACACAAAGCAAAAAAGAAAAATACCTACAGAAAGGAATGATTTTTCCAGCCCCACGTAGCACAATAAGAAAGCAATCATTCAGTTGTGACTTTAAAAATGGATTCATGCCTGGATTTTCCAACTATTTCCTTTTAAATGACCATTTCTTTACAGAACTGAACTAATGTAAAGAGACAAGTTGTTCCAGTGCCAGAAATGAGCGAGCAGAAAAGGATGGAGGCTATTTTCATAGGGGTAACCTAACCAAATAATACCTACTCTGTTTCCTGCCAGTGTCTTGGATTGATTCAGATGAAGGTACTCTATTCCCATTGCCTGTCTCAGAGCATGCTTTTCCTGCAAGATCTTAATTTCCAATGGACTTCTATTATTTGCAGTCAGTAACAAAGATTCATCCTTGTGTCCATCAAACAGCAAGGAGAGTCTTTGTCACTTAGTGTAATTAATAGCTGCACATCACATGGGGAGATGGGAGAGGATGCCCTTTACATGTAGACGTCGGTGAATTGATAACAGGCTTCATGGATCCTTGCTGCCTTTGACTAACTAAAATGTCAGAACTCTAACAGGGATGGGGAGATTTGGTAAACCAAGTGTTCTCTCTAACTGCAATCCAAGGGAACTAGCTAACTTTCCAAATTGACCCAGATGAACTTAAGAGTTTCCTCCCTCCCTGCATGTTCTATACCTGTGCATTATATCACTCCTGCTGTTACACCACCATATCATCTCCATAGAGAGGGTCAGCCAAATCTGGATTCAAATCCAGGTTTTTTTGGCTCATGCTGCACTAGATTGAGGTTGTTTCTTTCACGTTCTGGACTCACATTTTTTTATTATTATTATTTGGGACCCCTTACTTCTTCCTATTCTTTCATAAAAATGTCTGGATTTATCTCAATTGTCCCTGCATCCTTAACTTTGTCTCTTCCACAAGAGGCAAGCCCATTCCATTGAATTACCCTTAAATACTAACAGCTCCTCACCACCATCACACTTTCAGTCAGTGCAACTCAATTGCTTCTTTTAAGAAACCATTTATCACTTCATTTAGCAAATATGAAAAGTATGTAAAATGGTTTTATTCTTCCCTTTCTTTTCCTGCACAGATGTCCTACATTTTCCATCTCTTATCCACAATTTCATGGATCTTCCACTACATGTTTAAGAATGCCACCCTATATTTTATCTCGTAGTTCATCCATCAACTATTCAGATTATCTCCCACCAGTCTTTCTCACCACTATCCTCATGTATGGACTGACTAGGGATGTTTGTGTGGGGGGATGTGGGCAGATCATTGGGTCTCATTTCTCTGCTTTGTTGCATTCCTCTGAAACTAGCACCTGCCTCAACTACCTTCCCCTCTTCAGGAGTCACACTCTCTGACATCTTCCTTTGAACATAAATGTTCTCGATTTTCTTCTATCTCTGACCACCTCGAACTACATATCTACTTCAGCATCTCCAATTCTTTCTCCCTTTCACCACTTTCCAGGAGCCCTCTTTCCACATTTCCAACTCCTGTGTCCACCCAGTCCAAGAGCCACCTGAAGGCCTCTGAAGTATTCCCATTCAGTGTTCATGGTTTCTTCATCCAGTTTAGTAACTCCCCTGAACCTACCCCTGCTTTCTGATAGCCTGTAGCCATGGCAATATTTGGGTACAAGTTTCCAGGAGTTTGTTCTGATTTGGAACATGTGACTTCATTCTGAAACCTTTCCTTTCTACTTGGCCTTTCTAAGTTCCTGCGAATAGTGGTTCTTGCTAGTCTTAGTGGCACTATGCATATAATAAATTATAATACCACAAGTATACATTAAACTCTAACTATATACTTATGAAAGTTCCTTGCCTACAAAATGTGTTATTTTTCAGTTAAGGCATTCTGCATTGACACGTGAAAGCTCAGCCCAGCATAATAAGTTTACAAGCAGAATTTTAATTTCAATTTCTGACACACCACAAATACTCCTTTATCACATTACACCACTGATCTTGCTTGAAAGAAAAAATAATTCAGATTTCTGTGACCTTGATAGACAAGATGGAGTGTTAGCAGCTACTATTAACCTAATATCTTCTATTCACAGACCATACAGAAAGCCCTGTTCTGAGCACATATTAAGTTAAAGAGCAAGCTTAAATGGAGCACTGAGAATTGAAGCAATAGTTGTCCCAGATCTATTTATCTAACCTATACCTTGTCACAAATTCCAGACTGAATTGACTTCTAGGTGTTAAAACATGCACCCACATGACCACTGAGATGTCTAAGAGACTAGTGTCAAAACTCAGGGTCAGCTTCTTTGCTCCATCTCTGCAGGGGAAACCAGGAAAATATTTGAGAATTAGCTTGTCCTCCTCCTTTCCCATCATCCCCTAGCATTACCCAAACCACATCAAAATCTTGCTGAATGGATTCTCTGAATCTGTCCTTACACTCCTCATCATTTCCTCTCCCCTGCAGAAATAGAAATGGCATCCTAATGCCTTAAATTCCTTTGAACCTATATCCTGGGATTGTTTATAACTCATTATTGTCTTTCTGTTGCTTAAACTCTACAAAGGAACAAGTTAGACAGATGGATTTGGGGACAGCCTGAACCTTGATTGTCAGTTCTCTCTTTTAACTTGTTCTGTGGCTCAGAAATATATATACAAGACTGACTGAGTTCAACCAGATTCCATAAACATTCATTTAAAAGCAGAATTTTTTAGATGTGCATAAGAGACATTTCTAGGTCTGACTTCTGCTGGATTTTCACTTATAGCAATATTGGACGGTTTATACTTTCCCAAATCTGCCTTTTGTACATGGCTTCTAGGAGGAAAATTTTTCCCCAAAACTTTTAGGCTGTCTTAAAACTCATTAGACTCAAGAAGAATAAATTCTACAATTAGAGAATTGGAAAACTTGAGCATTTTTCAGGAAGTCCAAAACCGCTATGCTCTAGTTCTTTCTGTCCCAACCACTGACCAGTGGTCAATAATAAAAAATCCTTCTTCACCCAGATTTAGGATTTCATTTTCACTCTCCACTCTCTTAGACTTGAGGTTCCAGAACATCCTTGTTTCTCATTCTACCCTCATCTTGATCCAAGATTCAATCACTATTTCCCCCAGTGACTTTTTTTCCTTTTTCTTTACTCCCAGAAGCACATTCTCTACTGTAATACACAGCCATTTATTCCGCTCATAAGAAGAGGAAGCTAAGCATGGCCTTAGTTTGTTTGGGTCCTAGAGTAGCAAAACTTTCTTATAACAAAAATAGAGACAACTTCTAGAGAGAACTATACTTCGAAAGATTGTAAAGGAAACCACCTTTCTTCCCTCCGTAAACTCCTGTCTTTCCACTGATGCTATTTTTCAGAGACCAACACTTGTTGTCCTCAATTATCATTCTCTACACCACTGGCTTTGACTAAGTCAGAGCCCCACATACTGGTTTCTGAAGAATGGGATGGCAAATGGTCTCTGCTCTTCATTCTACCCTTCAATTCACCTCCCTATAAGTACACACATATTTTCATCTTCATGAAATTCATAAAAATATGTAGCAAGCTCTCTATAAAAAGTTGCTTATCTCTCCTATGGAAATTTGTTGTAAAGAACAGAAAAAAATGATTAAAAGTACATATTGCCTAATAATATGATGGACTTCAAATCTATTTATTATTCTTTGTTCAGATGATTGGAGGAAGTTTTATGGGCTGATTTATTTTAAAACGTTTTCAATCATTTGTTTACAGTTTTTAAATTTTAGAGGTACTTAAAATATTCATATAATCTTGTATGATTGTATTTTGCTCATTTGTCTGAGCAAAATTAAACTTGAAAAGATACAGATTCAGTTTGAATTTTAGAAAGATGCATTTCTCCATCTATATGCTGAAAGATAACCCTGAAATTTCATTTTGTTGATGCTCACACATTTATCAAATTAAACATGAGGAAGAAAAGAGCTTATGGGAACAGAAGCACCAGAATAGAATGATTAGTCAACTTGGAAAAAATTAAGTACACTTTTAAATGGCATGCAAAGAATGTAAACTATTCTGAGTATGAATATTTTATTTCTATTTCTATTACAGAGTCAGATATCATAAATAGTTTAATTTTATTTGCTCCTGTTGTTTTTCTTAATTAATTTAATAGTTCTTGAGGTAACTTTCATTTACAAAATAATACAAATTCATATGTGTTGGTTCCCTAGTCCTCAGATCTGTGACAACATACCATTCCCAATATTTCTGTTATTAAGAGCAATAAAGTAAAGCTAAACTCTGAGAGTTTGAAGTATTTTGTCTTTTTAAAAATATGTGTTAGGGAGACTGAAGGGACATAAAACTAAATGAAATCTTAGACTGGATCTGTAATGAAGGAGAAATGTTATAAATGATATTATTGCATCAACAAACAAAATTACAATACAGACATCAAATAGATAAAAGCATTACATAAATAGTAAATTCACTAAATGTGATAGGGGTACTGTGGTTACATAAGAGAATAATTATCCTTGTTCTTGGGAAATACACACTGAAATATTTAGACATGAAAGACTATGGTATATGCAACTTTGTGTGTGTGTATCTGTAAAGATATAACAAATAATAAAGCAAATGGAGTATTTAAGTTTTAAAAAGTCAATCTACTAATGGGTATTCGTTGTTCTTTGCAAATATTCTAATTGAAATTTTCTTTGTAAATATTCTTTGAAATTTTCAAACAAATTTCTAAAACATATTGTCTTATGTCTTGAAATTATGTTTTTAAGAAATATTGGAAAATAGAAAGTCAAAGAGGAAGAAGCATAAAATTAATGTCCCAGAAAATGATTCTCTACAAGAATGGATGGTGATAGTTTTATATATTTTCAGAGATGGGTTGATGTCATAATTGCTCTTTCTACTTCTGACAGGCTCATTATTATCGCCTCACATCTCTTCATAAGTAAATAGCCTTACAAAGCATTTGGAAACTCCAGCCCTGTAAAGTCCCAGGGATAGGTAGACCCCCAGAGTTTCCCGGACTCTACACTCTAACCTCAGGGACCAGGCCCCAGGGAATCGAGAACCAGAAGAGCCACCACCCAAGGTCAGCGGCCTAGTGAGTAAGAGAGAGAGTGGACCAAGCTACTTAAGTACTAACCTCTGGTCCCCAAAACCCACCAGAGCAGATAGTCTGCCCCAACCTTGCTGGGACCCAGCCCCAATAACAAGATGAATGAGAAAAAGAATAATTAACTTAGTCTGCACCACCTAACCTGAGAAACAGCCTACAGTCCCAATGAGGATGCTGCAGGGCAGCACTGCAGAGCAGCACTGCAGAGACCACCTGGCAAGAAATAAGATGAAAAGAAAACCACAGTGCTAAAAACAAAGCAGAGAAGAACATGTCTTTCCCCAAACAAAACCAAAATGGCACAAAGAAAGGAAGAAACCAGGAGCTCCCCAGAGAAGAAATCCATTGACATTGATTGAGAGAATCTGACAGATAAAGAACCCAAAACAATATTAGATAAAAAATGCTGACTGAGATGCATGCAACTATTCAAAGGCAATTGGAAGATCTTAGAAATGATGTGATAGATCAAGGAAGTACTTTACCAAGGAAATTGAGGATATAAAGAAAGTACCAGCATAAATACTAGATATAAAAAATACAGTCAATAAATTGAAGATAAATGTGGAAATCTCCATAAACATATTCAATTTTTCAGACAAACAAATCTGAGAAATTGAGGATAAGACCACAGAGGTGACCCTCAGAGAAGAGTAGGGGAAAACTAAAGAAACCCTGTGATAAATATCAAACACCATGATAGAACAAGCATAAGGATAATAGATATACTGGAAGGGAAGGAGAGAAAGAAGTAGAAAACTTACTCAAAAAGCAAATAGCAAAAAACTTCTTATATTTGTCACAAAAGTAACCATGGAGATCCAAGAAGGTGACAGATCACAGAAATTCCTAAATGCAAAAAGATCTGAGACATATCTTAGTTAAACGAGCAAAAGCCAATAACAGAAAAATTATTCAAGGTTGCTGATAGACTGCCAACAAACTTCTCACTAGAAACCAAACAGGACAGGAGAGAGCATAATGATGCATTCAAAATGCTAAAAGATAAAAACTACCAGCCAAAAATACTTTACCTTGCAAAATGGTTTAAATGTAATGTCAAACAAAAGTAAATGAATTTTTCTGTCACCAAGTCTGTCTCTTAAGAAATGTTGAAAGGAAATGAAGAACAGGAACAATAGAAAATAGAGTCTCCAAACACTGAGAATTGTGATAAACAGTAAAAAAAAAAAAAAGAAACAAAGAGCAGATCAATATGAGAGAACAAGAACAAAAAAAAAATAAAATAAAATAAAGGGACAAAGTAAAACATGGAGTCTGCTCGTATGATACTATCATAGAGCGTTAAAGTTAGAGACAGTCCACATGGTAGCCACAAAACTCAGTCTTAAAGAGATACATAATTGAGAAGACAAAAGACAAAAATGAAAGAATCATCACTAAAAATGATTCCAGAGGAAATAGCAAACAAAAACAAGTGGGAAAACAATACAAAAAGCAAACATAAAACAAGTGTTCAAATAATAGCAATAAAGCCCTACATATCAATTATTACCCTAAATGTGAATGGAGTGAACTCACCAATCAAAAGACACAGAATGATTAGATGGATCAAAAAACAGGATCCATCAATGTCATGACTACAAGGAACTAATATCAGATCCAAAGCAAACATTTATTGAAAGTCAGTGGTTATGGAAAAATGTATCAAAATAATGGGATCAAAGAAAATTGGGAACTGCAATACTAGTATCAGACAAGATAACTTTTACCTAAAGGATAACAAGAAGCAAGGATGGGCACTATATTCTGGTCAAAGGGGGGCAATCCATCAAGAAGTAATTAGAATCAACATAGATACGTCTCAGTCCTGAACTATCTAAGTATATAAAACAAATACTGACAGAGTTAAAGGGAGACATTGGTAGTAATATAATGGTAGTAGGGGACTTCATTATCTCACCAGATGAGGCAGAATATCAACAAATAACTAAAAACCCTAAATGAAATAGCAGATCATATGAACCATTTAATAGAGAGTTTTATCACATGTGTAGAGAGTTCTACACCAACAACAAAGATAACAAATTTTTTTCAAGTGTTCATGGAAGATTCTCAAGGATATACCATGTCTTGGCACATAAATGTGTAAAAATTAAAATTATAGAAAGAATCTTCTCTGATAACAAGGGAATGCAACTATAATTAAGTCAGAAAAACAAAGCTGGAAGAACCACAAATATGTAGGTATTAAATAACAGGCTTCTGATCAACTTGTGGGTCATTGATGAAATTAAAAAAGTTAAGAATTATCTGAAAACTAATGAAATTGAAGAGATGAGCTACCAGAACATATGGGATGTGGTAAAAGCAGTTTTGAGAGGAAAGATTATAGCCATACAAGCATATATCAAAAACCAAGAGAGATGCCAAATTAAATATCTAACCACGCATCTAAGGGAACTATCAAGGGAAGAACAATCAAACCTAAAAAATAGTAGAAGGGAAATAATTAAATTTACAGCAGAAACCATTGAAATTGAAAACAAAAGAACAAAAGAACAGTGAAGCCAAGAGTTTGCTCTCTGAGAAAAAAACAAACAAAATTTAAAGACCTATAGCAAGATTCATGAATAAATAGAGCAATGTAAACAAAATAAATAATACAACTGTTTTTAAAAAGCATTTGGTTGCCTCAAAAAAGTATAGTAATGAGCATCTTGGTACAAGTTGTGCTCAGTTTCATCCTAGCATAGAACTCTCTCCTTCCTGATTCTGATTAACCTTCCACTGAATCTAGCTGACAGGTTCATGCTGCACACGAAGGACAACTCCTTGGGATTTAAGTCTGAAGTTATAAATTCATATACCTTAGAAATAGATGTCTACGTTCCAGACCAAGGTATTAAATTAAGTTTTAAAATAAAAACAATCATAATAATAATTAGATCATTCTATTCTAAGCCTTTTAAAAGAAGTAACCAATTTAATTCTCATAACTTCATTAGAAAGGTATTATGATTATTTCCAATTTACAAGTGAAACATGATATTTTCAATTTATAAAATCCAGAAAGACTAAGTAACTTGCTTAAAGTCACACAGCCGATAAGCTGCCAAATTTGAGTTCAGGCAATCTGACTCCAAGGTACACACAGATAAAGGGCAACTTCCCACCCAGTCAGGGAGGCTGGAGTTTTTCAAGGAGGCTGCCTACTTCTCAATTCATCCTCCTAGGACTCCAACATCAGTCTTTATCATCTAGACAGTTGAAACAGTCTTAATTACCCTAATTGATTGGTTGAGATGTCACTATAGGTACCCCATGATCTTTGCTTAAAGTTTCATAAGACAAACCTCTATTGAAAAGTCACATTTACTCTGTGGCATTATTAAATTTCTTAGGAAAAGTTAATATGTGTTCTTTTCAGCAAATAGGATCACCACTCCTGAATAAGTTAGAAAGTTTGAATATTGCTTCTTCATGAATTCTTCAATAGTTTTCTTAAATCTCAAAATGACCTCTCCCCTCTAAATCCATTGTTTATCATTAGTGGTATTCAATTTTCATCACTATAGAAAAATGTACCAGTTTCTTGAACATAGTATTTGAGCAAAATGCTCTAAATCTTGTTTTGTTAGTAAAGCTAGTATTTCACATGGGTTTTCATCAAGAAACTTATTTTCCCTATCCCAGTAAACATGAGATTGATACTATGTTTTCTTACAATGAGTAACCACTTACTTCATGGGCTTCCTCCTCCTCAAAGAACCCTCCATGGCAGCAATATTAGCTTTTTTGTAGTAAAGTAGTGGTAGTATATTAGTAATGATAGTAGTGGTTAACTATGTCATTGAGCCTCAGTCACTATTTAGAGAGTCCCTCCCACCTTTCTGTGATATGAGTACTATCAGCATACCATTTTATCAACAAGGAAGTTAAGGCACAGAACAAAGACAGCATCCTGGTCATTGCAAAGTCAGATTTTGCTATCACCTTGTATTGATCAGTTATTCTAACAATTGAAACAAACAATCATAAATCTTAGTATCTTAACTTAATGATGGCTTATGTCCCACTTATAACAGTTGCACCAGATATTTAGCAGCGGCCTTCCAAAAGGTGGTTCAGGCACCCTGACTCCTTCCTCCTGGTGATTCTACTAACTCCAGGCCCTCGAGTTGTCCTTGAACAATAACCAACTGGTGAAAAATAAGAAGGCCTCAAAGGAGGTCTCCAGTGTGACCAGGGGGAAAATGAGCAGCACAATGAACTTCCATTTCATGGTTCGAATGATCATAGAAGCCTGTGTTAAGTGGGGACAATGGAGAAAGAGCAGGAGAATGATTTTGACCCCTGTCCACGCATCCAGTGTGAATTGTTTCTCTCCTTGCTTCACCTGTCCCAGGGCAGAGAACCACCATCCACACATGTCTTCTGGAGTCAGAAAGTGACATTGCGATCTCTGTATGTTCAAGAGTAATCAATCCTTTGAATCTTCCAGGTTAGGATCTCAACTAAATAAACACACGGAGCAGTGAAAGATGAAGTTAAGAGGTATGTGAACCATTCTCTGATTCACCTGAACTTTTGCCTGAAATATGGAAAGCATTGATACGTAGATGATGCCTTGTTCTAGGGAAGGCATTGTTTTAGATGAACCTGTTCTGAGTACTTAGAATGGGCTTGGCCAGGCTGACCTCACTCTCGTTCCCACCATACCTTATTTATATGTTAGGTCACTGAACTTTCATGAAGTTAAGTCAGGCAAATCAAGGCTGAGCTGACTGTAGTTACAGGCATCCAGGAAGAGCAGTGGTAATAAGACAGAGATGCTTGTTGAGGGCTGACAGCTTCATTCCTTGTCATTCAGTTATGTCCTGTTTATTAATTTTATTTTGGTTCACCAGTCATTCTTTTAAGATGCTTCTTTTTAGTTGTATCTAGTAGGGAAATTTCTTATTAAACAACACATTTTGGACATACACTGTCATCTTTTAATAGTCCAGAAAATAAAGTTTAATGTTGCCTTAAAGGGATTTCTCAAAGAGATTGACTTAGCCAAATCTTATTGTTTTGAGGGTCATCTACATAGTAATGCCATTATCCAAAGATATCTTTAATAAAGTACAATTAGCTCAACATTTCTTTAGAATAAATGAGTCAACATAACTTCTCCCTGATCTGTTAGTGTCAAAACTATAGAAAACATAGTGTTTAATTAAGAACCAATGGAGAGTTAAGTTAAAATAGATAATGGAAAAAAATTTAAAGACAAAATATAGAAATAATCATTCCATTCCCTACCCTCTCTCTTTTTCTCCTTACATCCTCTCTACCCTTCTTCCTTTTATAAGTTTTCAAATACAAGTTAAGGTAGGAGAATTTTCTTAAATAAAACTATACAGTCAAATCCATGAGGCATAATACTTGAGTAATTTTGTCGAGAATGATGATGTATGTATAATCTGAGAGAGTTAGAAAATATAAACAGAAAAGATCAACTAGAAATGAAGGAATCTAGTATAGCTAATAAAGCAAGAATAAGATTTTAATGTAACTATGTGAAAAGACCAGGAATCATGTCAGGGACATAGCAGTATTGAAAATAAACTGATCTTGCAATTTAGAAAAAAGCTATTAAAATTGACATAATTTATTTTACGTAATTGTACTGTGTGCCTACTAAAATAAGATGTCAGGTGACACTGAATTTAGAATGACTTACAAGAAGTGATCTTTGCCTTGCAGAGAAAGATGGCATTTTCTTTCTTCACAAGGTGGTAAATGTGATGACAGAGTTGTGCAGAGGTGGGAGAAGAATGGATGAGGACAGGATTTCAATCATAACTTGGGACAGGGACAGGGTCTGGGATATGTGGTAGGGAACTGTCAAACTAAGGGTATGAGCAGAATGGAGGACATGTGAATATAAATAAGAAAGCAATGGGCAGAGTGGTTTCTTGGTGGGAGTATGCTAATAGATCAAATACCAGTAGGGAGTCTGGCTTGACTCAACTTAGAGGTGAGTAAGTGGCAAGGAATGGAATACCTGCAGACACTTCTGGAGACTAGTCTATCTAATCCATTCTTCACTCTGCTCTGGTAATTTTGTCTATCAGAATACAGTCATATGAAGCTTAATGTTTTGCTCAATGACAGATTGCACATGTAGTGTTGGTCAAAAAAGGCCACCCACACAGTCTCAGTGTGCAGGAGGCTACAGATTCTAGGTTCGTGTAATCTTACCCTGTGATTTTCATGACAAAATCACTTAATGATGCATTTCTCAGAGTGTTCCCATTATAAAGTGATGCATGAGTGTACAGAAGAAATAATGAGTCCCATTCAAACCAAATTCTGATTAACAAAGCTAACTGTGGGAAGAGAAGCAGCTGGACCCCAACAGACAACTATTGCATCACCTTCGAGTTTTGTAGCCAGGAGAGGAGAACATATTTGAAAAACCTTAAAAAAAAAAAAAAAAAAAAAAAAAAAAAACAGAAAAAGATTACATAGATTTCCCTAGGCAAAGATGAGGAAAAAAAAAAAGACAATTCAAGACAGATCGTGTTGTATAAAGGTAAAATTGATTGTACTGATGTAACCAGAAATAATTCTTATGAGTATTTTATTATAAAGCTGTATTTCTGCATTGAAATCATTTTAGAAATGATAAAAAGTTGTAAAATGAAATTAAAATCATTCACAATTCCATTGAACAGAAATAATCTTTCTTTGTAAACATTTAAGTTGGAATCAAGTAGTGTAAATAGTGTGTGTTTTCCCCACTTACCAGGTTAAACATATCCCTATTAATCTAGTTTCCTTTAAAACATGGCATTTCACAGCTGTGATAAGTGTCTATTATGTGAGTATTACTAACATCAGTTTAAAATTCTCTTCTTGCTACAAGTATAAATTATTAATGATTTGTTGCTATTATAAAAAAAAACACTACGATGAGCACCCCTAAGGTGCCACTTGATTGTTGATGTTTTTTCACAACAGCATGAGCAGGGTCCCTCCACAGCTGCTGTGTGGTTATTGATTGCTGGTTTTCTGACTTGGATCACTGAGAACATTTTCCTAACTGGTTAAGCATTTGTCTAAGGAAAATATGATAAAGCTTACTTTCGATTATCCTTGGTAATGGAGAAAAAAGAGATTAGTCCCATACTTTCTGCTTGGCCTGAAAATTTCTAAAAGTAGATACAGAGAATTCTTAGATATCATGGATGGTCTTCAGGGGCTGTTTTTATAATAACTCATTTTGTTCGATTTCTTTTGTGCAAATCAGAATTTTGGTCAGTGAAGCCTTTTGCCGCTCTCTCCAATCTGAGAAGTTAGACAATGTTCTAATCTACCTATAGATTGGTTTACTGTATGTAAATCACAATCATGGGAGGAAAACAGGCACAAGATACAAATGTAACCAATTTTGTCTAGGTTCTGCAAATTGTGCAGGAGATTGTCAAGGCACAGAGAAAACCAAAAAGACTGAGTGGTGATAAGTCAAAAAATTTAAAGCCAGCAGATAGAGGGTAGGGCAAGGCAGAGGCTTTCACGTGGTGGGTGGGCAGCAAAGATGGTAGCCAATGAGTCAAGAGAATACATGGGAGCAGGTGATCCAGGGGCCTGAACCAGAGGTCAGTGTCTATGGGTTGGCAAAGTGGGGGAGAGGGAATTTCTTTTACTTACAGTTTTCTGAATTTGCTGGCTGGGAGCAGCTCCTTGGGGCAAGGTACAACTTGAGATCTTCATGCAAACCCTGGCTAAATCTCCAAGGAACAGTATCTGTGACAGCACCTACAAAACCTTCAATGAATTGTTGGACATAAAGGCTGGCGTTATACACCAGTTGCAGAGAGTGAAGCAAGCAAACCTGTAGAAAGTGGGTGATATTCATCCCACAAATCTCAGAATTAGCTCAAACTCTCTAGAGTTCTGTTAAAATAAAAGGACTTCCCAGGAGTCTTAGAACTAACCACTTTGCTTGCTGTTAAGATGGTGAGGTTCCACTAACAAAGGACAGACTTGTGCTTGCAATGAAACCATTTTGGGTAAAACTGCTTTTTCCTGAAAGCCAAATGTGCTCCTTCAGACAGTCAACACAGGTCTTCCAACCAGCACCTCCAGAGAACTCGAATTTGAAGAGACTTTAAAAACATCTTGTCATACAATGAATCAACAATGACTATTTTCTGGGTTGCCCCTTGTTTCCCAAAGTTAATGAGGGCCACCGTGGGCTGGAAGAGCTTTCTCTTTCAGGCACCTGAACTGGGAATGGGAAAAGCGGGGTGAGGGAACTCAGAGATTCAAGCAGCAGCTTGCTCTTGGCAGGGATGCTGTGAGTTTTCTTTGGCTGGCTCTGACTACCTATCTGAAAGCACTGCAACGCAGGAAGGAAATTTTTCAAGAGATTAAACTACTATTGTTTCCTGTGTGGCTGTCTTCACTGGAGTATGAAAAAAAATTTAAAGGTACTTGAAAAGAGATTTGTCTGAATAGCAGGGTTGTTGTGATTCATCTCCCCCTCCAGTCGGGATTTGACCAATTTCCTCAGGAAAGGGGTTGATTAGGACCCATGGATTTATCCCTGGCCTAAATATAAGATGTCATAAAGGTGATTAATGGGGAGCTCAATGTCAGAGGGAGCTGAGCATTTATAAAAGTTATTTTTAATAGTTTGGAAGAAAAAAAGCCTCATTTGTCGTGTTGCCAACACATTTAAATGGTTAAAAGCCTCTTTGTGGCCCCTGATAATTCCTGCTACCAACTGTTAAAGACTGTTGTAGTTTCTGATTTTACAAGCTCGTTTTAAAAATTGATTCAATGTGTTTGCTGCTTTTAGAAAAACACACAAGGAAAGGAAAATAAAATGCATATCCGTCTTGATGAGTGACTGCTTTCCCTGGTAACACTTAAATACAATAAAAGTGTCTCTCTTTTCCACCCAGCCTTGCTGTTAATATCCCGACATACACGTAGAACTGGTGTTGAGACAGCTGTCAGAGCCCAAGCAAAGCTAGTCTGGGTTTCCTTATCAGGGAACCAGAAAGGAATGAGGGCTTTGAAAGCCACTGGAAGTGTCTCTTGTGGCTCAGTGAACTCACATTACCTGAGATGCTCCAAAATGTAACTTCATTGCCATGACAATCCTACAGACAAGTTCCCTCTTCCAGTCATAAATCAACTAATTTTGTTTAAAGAAACATAATAGTTAACTCCCTTTTAAAGCTGAATTTCCTGTAAGTTGGCATTTAATCATTGGCTGAATCACTTAGTAAAGTACTAAAAAATATCTACAAAAAATTAAAGATTGCCATTGTTGTTTAGACATTTGCGCATCTTCTGATGGTGGAAATACAAAGGTACTATTCATTCTCTAGTGTGTATGGGTGGGTGGGATACAATGAAGGCTAATACCTGAAGTACAATCAACTACTATGAGTGACCAGCAAGAACCTAATGAGATGCTTTCTATAATTCTTGAATTATTTTGCAAGTTGACTCTAATCGACATGCAAAATCTGATTAAGGATATTTCTAATTCCTTCATTTACTTGGTGAACGTTAATGTGGACTGGCTAATGTAGCAGGTACACTGACTTCTCAGTGCTGGGAAGCAAATATGACTATGAGTTCCATGAGCTCCATAGAGATTCAGGATGATAAGAAGCTTCTTAGAGCAGAGTGAGATAAGAACTGTGATGATATCACTGAGGGTCATGGAAAGGTAAAATTCTTTTACTCCAGACAGCCAGAAATAAGGATAATACTATCTTTATTAAGCTTCTGTTAAAGGATGCAATCCAGAAGTTTCAAGAATGACTTGCTCTCATATCCCATTGGCCATACTCTCATCACCACATCCACTTACAAAGATCAGGAGATATAGTCTCTAGCTGAGGAGACATTGCCCCCTCATGCACTGGATTTCCTCTTACTAAGAGGAACAATGAGGGGATGGTTACTGGACAGTAGTCAGTTATTTCTGTATCTGTCAAGTTAAACTCTTAGTGTGTAAGAGTCCAAAAGAGACCATAATATCAAAAAACATTAACAATAAAAGCAGTTTCTATTGAGTATGTAAGGCATAAGGCTGCAGGCTACATCGTCGGTAGCAAAGGAGTGGACACTTGATCATTATTTTGCATGGAAACTTAATTTATATTTAACTATACAGATATATAAATATTTACAATAAAATTATTTTTGCATTGCAACAAATAGCAATACAAACTGCACAGAATTTTTCAAAAAGTAGTTTGAGAACTTAAATGTCAGAGGAACAAAAAAAGATGAAATTATTTTCAAGTCTTCAGACTCAAGGAAAGATAGCAAGTGCAAGGAAGATATTCCCAGAATTAGAAGAAGCTGATGCTGGGGCTACTTTAGTTATGAAAGGTCTTCTAGCAGAGAGTTGTGTATATATACATATATATATATATACATATATATATTCATAGATATATAGATAACACTCAGAGTTGGAAGATGATGATATTCATCACACAACTTTATCTCCTATTACATTAATTACTAAGGCACATTGGCTGCGGTATACAATGAAAGTTTTTATAAACACTCTAAATATCTTGTATCTAACACAATCATACTACATTCTGGGGTTTATGTTTGGATTAAAAAGAATTTGTTAACTTTAAAGTTAGATATTTCAGAATATTTGCAATATTGTTTTGCCATTTCTTCTCTTTTGTCCTTGATTTTTTGTACTTAGTATTACAGAAAACTTGAAGTATCTTGAGTTTTTCCTCAAAAATTTTCGTCTTGAAAGTAATATTCTAAGGTTTTCCATTCCCAACTATACTCTTAAGTGCAAGTACCTTCTCCTCTTTTATTCATTTACATGTGGCAATTGGGCTTTATCCTGTCCTAGAAGGGCCATTCCTGGTCCTTTCCATCTTTTATAACTTTGTTACTTTGAAGGGTTAATGTTCTTATTTGTCCTGGGTACTCATGATAGCCAGTTTGAGACTCTGCTTCTGGCTCAGCCCAGCCATTCATGGTAAACAGATAAACAAGGAAAGAGAGTGAGTGTGGATATAGTCCCAGTTCTTTCAGTCCCACCGGAGGGGTTGTTTGACATTCTAGCCTCTGAGTGACCTACATAGTCTTCATTCAAACATGATAAACATGTATCTAATTAAGGCTAAATTATAAATATATTGAAAAAGATTTCAGTATATGCAATCTCCATGTTGGTTTTCTGAAAATATGTGGGTTCTGAGCTTCCCAGAGTATATCCAAATAAGAAATGGTCATAAAAAACATGATGGAAAAAAACTTAACACAAACAATGATTCTTTCCCAAGTCTGTGTATCAACACATAGAGGAGGAATATTGGAATAAAATCCAGACTTTTCCTTTTTTCTGTCGTCTACATTCTCCCTCTAACTGACAACATCTGTCTGTGACTTCCATTGACAACTACTGAGATACTGGGATGACTTCCAATCTTAAAACTTCAGTCTCAACTTCTCTCACAGAACATAGCCACACATATACCACTTCCTGTTAAGAGTCTCAACCACAGGCATCTCAAACTCAGTCATCATTTCATCTGAACCTGCTCCTTTTTTTGATTCTCTATGTCCATAGAGGCACATTCTCTTCTTCATTGCTGAGTCCAGCACCTACCACTGTCAATACTTAATGCATATTTCCAAGCTGAATTCTGCATGAAAGAATAAGAACAAAAGACATTTTTCCCTTTCACCTATGGAGTAGTCCCTTTTGTGTACATGTGGTCACTCTCTACATTTAAATAATTGTTTTAACATCCAAAGTATGCTCGACCTCTTAAAATTCTGATTCTTTGACCTAAACAGGGAAAAACAACCTTCATTGTTACAAAACTAGTGTAAATTATAGCTCATTAAGTTTTTATCTGGTGATGCTCTTGTTTACTAGAGTTCCCCACAAAGCAAGGGATGTACCTCTTAATACCTCTATTTATTCATTCCAGGTAAAACCTAACCAGTTACTAAAAGTATCCACAATAGCCAGTGAGTCATAACATCTTACAATTAACCCATCACTTTTGGGAGATGACCTAAGGGTTCCCCATGGTGAAGTCTACATGTTGAAATGTTTCTACTGTGGTGATGAAAGTGAGTTCAAGAAAATAGACTCCCCCAGTTCTGTTGCCTTAGTATCACCTCCTGTGGGGGCCTGCACCTCCTTTCCAGAACTCTCTTCCCTGCCCACTTCATGTACATGCTGCTGGAAGAGCTGGACTACGAAGTTATGTCACCTTTCAGGGTCCTTGGAAGTTTATAGTGCAAAGAGACCATTGCTCCCCATTTCCTACATCATGCATTAAAGAAGCTAAGAAAAGAAAATCCAGTCCAGGAAGGGTGGGAAGTAAAGAAGGAGGAGCAAATCCATCTTGGAAAGGAGAAAATGTCTGAGCATCACTTCTCAGGCCCAGTCCCGTTCTTATCTTTGTGGTCCATGACACATTCCAATAATAATTTAAAATAGTTTTTTCTAAACTATTTTAAGCTGTGTTTTCATCACTCACAAGTTATATGTACAGATTCTTATAAATTATCTCCTTTGGCTTCCCTTGTCATTTACTACCAACTCAGTAGTTGAAGGCTACCACCTTATAAGAGTTGGCATCAGGTACAGCGAACCATATTGGAAGTAGCACACTGTATCTCAAAGAAGAAGGAAGTTAATCTTCACATTAAACAAATAATCTAGAACTTAGTATGTGCAGCACAACCTTGCAAGGGAATCAGTGAAATATCCATCCAACATCTAAGAAATCTTTGTTAAGACATTTTGAATCTTTACTGTCTTCTGAAAACTCCCACAAAAGACAAAAAGGAATTTATTAACAACACACAGAAGAATCTAAAATGTTCTTTTCTCATATTTCTCAAAAGCGCCTATCCACAGGAACTGTGCAGAGGCATCTCTTACCACTTTCAAACCTCCAAAGACTCGCCCTGCCACCACCCTACCAGCTCACACAGTGTGGTCCATTTTCACTCATTCTTTCAACAAAAATATATGATGCAACTGTTGTGTGTCAAGGATGTTAAGAGCAAGATAAATTGGGGAAAAAGTCAAGCAAAAGTCCTTCTCTGATGGAGTTTAAATTTTACAGTGAGGAAATAAGCCTTACAATCTTCTTGATGAGTTGTATTCTTTTCCATTACAGATTTATAAAATAAATCAATAAATCTCATCACTAGGATTCTGAACAACAAAGGTTTATGTGTTGACCTGGATACAAATTCCTGCAGGTGAAATGGATGCTATAAATTCTTCTAAGTATACACACACACGTACACACACACACACACACATACACACACACACTCACACACATCCCTTAATTGAATGAGTGTGGTGGAACCAATATGGAAGAAAGATGCCACCAGACTTGAAGTCCACCCAGTAAAATATGTTACAGGGAAAATCCTCAGCCAATGTTTGCTCTCCAAACATTGTTCACTATCACCATAGACGATGAAGTATAGATTTCAGATTATTGGTAAACCCAATCCTTCATAAAATGTCTGAAAAAGAAAAATAGAAGAGGTAAACATTGGGGTAGAAAAAAAATCATAAAAATTCAAGAGAGAAGCAGGCTTGCTAACTTGATTTCACAGAAAATGATAGAAAAAGGGAGAGTGAAAGAACATTTCCCTAAATACAAAACATCTAAATGCATTCTGGACCAGTATACTCAGATCCAAAATAGCACACTCTTTTCTGTGGGTTCTGTGGTCTTTCAGCAAAAGTTACTTTTCTGGCTTAGAGTTTATAGCTGAACTCCAGTGTGAAATATTGAAAAAAAATGACTACATAGGACCCATTTAGATCTTCCTCACAAGACCTGCTTTGAGGGAGAGGAGGGAAAGAACTATTAATCTTGACAGAGGATTTCCTTACCAGAACATGGAAAACATTCTTTGTGTCAAATATGGTTAATTGTCACCCTATAACACAAAGAGTAGCTTAAGTAGCTTAAAATCAACATGGGGTAATTGGGAAAGGTGTGACTGCGCCCCCAGACAGAATGTGAGCTAATTCACAGTCATGTCTTGGACAGCGGCAGTGTTGTTGACAAGTGTATAGGAAAAATATCATTACCTAATGCACTTTCCACCAAGGAAAATGTCACCTACTTAGTAGGTAATGTAGACAAGCCCAACCAAATATCTAGGCAAGCAGAAAAATGAAAACATCCTAAAAAATGCCTTTTAATTTATGACTACCTTTTCAACTAGGAAAAACAGGGGATGATGCCCTTACTCATTCAAATTCCCATTCTGATGGACCAATATTTTGAATCATTCTAATTGACTTCCTCTGAAACCTCTGTGGATATCTCCTCTGGAGGAAGGGGCCTCAGAACAGGGCATCAGTGATGGAAACAGTATGCAATAATGGAAAAATCTTAGATTTGGGTATTATTTATATAGGTTCTAGTCCTGCCTCTACCACTAGGTAGCTGGAATTCTCAGAACAATTCAGTATCCCTGAGCCACAATTTCCTAAAGATTTTTTCAACTCTAACATGTAATGAATAATCACAGAGATAGAAAATTTCTTAAAGGTCATCTATTTAGAGATAAATCTCTGGATTAATCCACTTGTTTCAGGTCAAATATTGATACCGACATTTTGTTTTGTTTTCATATTAATATTTTGTTTATATTCATTAGTTTCAGAATTTACTCAAGGTACACTTATGTATAGTTCATTTTATTTTATCTTTCATTCATATCTCTTATGGTACATTTTTTCTGTATCTTTTCTCTACATGCACCAACAGTATTTTAAAAATCAAAATAAAATAAAAACAACTTTTTCAAATTCTTTAAATTTCTAATTATCTACAGTTCTCTTCTTTTCCACCTTGGATACAAATGGATGAGAATTTTGTACATTTTGTGACTTTTATATACTTCTTCTATAAATAAGAATGAGAATTACAGAATGCATGGTATGTGCTTAGCACTCTGAAGAGCTCTCCAATTTGAGTACTTTTTGAGTTTGGAATTTGTGTAACAAAAATCTGAAACACAAAACTATAAAACTAGACTAGGTAATTAGAAATGTTTGTACATGTGATGGTATATTTTAAATATATTTTTAACACTTTATAGCTGTTCTAATCAATGCATGGAGGTGACATCTATTTCCTTGCCACTGTAATTTGGCTTCATGATTTATTTTACCAAACAGGAGTTAACTGATATAACATTGGTAAAATACTGTGTTCAGTACGAGATTGATCCTTCCCCCCAATAAACAGTCATACTATGCAATTCACAGAATGTGCGCTCTTACTTGGTAAAAGGGACTTTGCAGATATGATTACATTAAGGGCTTTAAGATCAAAAGCTTATTTATTTATCCTAGATTATCTTAAATTTAATAATCATATGAAACTTAAAATCGGAGAACCTTCCTTAGTTATGGTCAAAGAGAGATCTGATCTGACTATATAAGAAGTATCAAAGAGATACAACACTGCTGACTTGAAGATGAAAGGCTCATGAGTTAAGAAATGTGGGTAGCTGATAGAAACTGGAAAAGGAAAGGAAATGGATTCTTGCTTAAACACTACAAAAAGAAATGAGGCCCTGACTTTGCCTTGATTTTAATCCAGTGAGATCCACGTTACACCTAAATAATTGTCAGTTCCAAATCCATGCTGCTTTATGCTATGATATTTGTGACAACTTGTCCCAGGAGCCATAGAAAACTAGGACAAATAAAGAAAATGGACAAATATAAAAGTGAATTATAACAGTCTCAAGTTAAGAAACTACAGGATCATTTCAAAGAACAGGGGTTACTCTCTGATGTCCTTTGAGAAGTTTCCATGCCTGATAATACAGAGAGATGAATTGCATGTATTAATATTACACAGACAAGAAAAAAACATGCACTAAATGAAAGAGCATCAGAATATATTAGGCAACTGTAATTATTATTAGAACTGATGAGAGAAATCAACAGCAACATAATCATAGTAGGAGACTTCAATACCCCACTTACAACAATGGAAAGATCAATGAGGCAGAAAATTAACAGGGAAATAGCAGCATTAAATGAACATTTGGAATAGTTAGGTCTAACAGACATTTGCCGAACACTTTCTCCAATGACTACAGATTTCACTTTCTTCTCAGGTGTGCATGGAACATTCTCAAGGATAGATTATATGTTGGGACACAAAACATGTCTCAACAAATTTACAAAGATTGAAATCATACTATGTACCTTCTCTGATCACAAAGGCTTAAAATTAGAAATCAATTACAAAAAGAAAGCTGGAAGCCCCCAAAATAATTGGAGGCCAAACAATATGATTCTGAATGACTCTTGGGTAAAAGAAGAACCTAAAAAATACTTAGAGACAAATAACAATGAAGACACAAAGTTTCAGAATCTATGGGTGCTTCAAAAGAAGTGCAAACAGGGAAGTTCATTGCAATCCAGGCCTACCTATAGAAACCAGAAAAATCGCAAATAAATAATCCAATCCTACACTTAAAACAACAAGAGAAATAAGAAGAATTACAGTAAAAAATCAGTAGAAGAAGGAAAATAATAAAAATTATTAGAAATAAATGAAACAAAAGAGCAAAGAAAATCCAGAGGATCAATGAAACCAAAAGTTGGCTCTTTGAGAAAATAAATAAAAGTAATAAGCCATTGGATATACTCCAAAAGAAAAAAGATGAAAAACTCTCATAACTAGAATTAGATATAAAAGGACAGAAGTTACAACAGATACCATAGAATACAAAACATCCTACAAACTACTATGCACAGCTCTATGTCATCAAAGTAAGCAACTTGCGAACATAGACAGTTCTTTAGAAAGATAGAGTCTACTAAGATTGTACCTGGAAGAACTGGAAAATCTGAACAGAATAATCACGAAGATAGAAACTGAAGAGTTATTGGAAAGTCTCCCTAAGAATAAAAAACCAGGGCCAGATACCTAATCTAGTGAGTTTTATCAAATCTTCAGAGAAGCATTAATACCTATTCTTCTCAATTCTTCCAAAATATTGAAGAAGAGGGAGCACTCCCAAATAAATATATGTGGCTAATATCACACTGATACCAAAAGCTTATGGAGACATCAACAAGAAAGAAAATTAAAAATCAATATCTCTAATGAAAATAGATTAAAAAATTCTCAACAAAATATTAGCAAACAAAATGCAACAATGCATCAACAATATCATCCATTATGACCAAGTGGGACTTATCCCAAGGATGCAAGGATTGTTCAACATAGTAATAATAATAATTAATAGCACCATACCAACAAAATCACATGATCATATCAAAAGATGCAGAGAAAGGTTTTGGCAAGATTCAACATCCATTTACAATAAAACAGTGCATAAAATAGGAATAGAAGTTACATACCTCAACATAAAAAGGCCATATATGACAAATGCACAGCCAACATCATAATTGATGGCAAAATATTGCAAGCATTTCCTCTAAGGTCAGAAACAAGGCAAGGTTGTCCACCCACCACTGTCATTTAACATTTTACTGGAAGTCTTAGCCCGAGTAATTAGGCAAGAAATACAAATAAAAAGAATCCAAATTGGAAAGGTGGAAGTAAAATTATTATTAGTTGTGGAGGAAATTTTTATATATTTTTTGACAGACTAGGGATATGTATATCACTAGAAAATCTGTCAAAAATTCTATAATCATCAACAAATAAACATCAGCAAATGCAGTAAAGTGGCGGGTTACAAAATCAATGCCCAAAAATCTGTTACATTTTTATATGCAAACAACACATTAGGATAAAATGAAATCATGAAAATCACACTGTTTAAAATAGAAGTTCATAGAATAAAATACCTGGGCATATATCTAACAAAGGAAGTAAAAGACCTGTACAATGAAAATTACAAGAACTTCTTAAAAGAAACAAAGGAGGATATAAAGAGATGGAAAGACATCCTCTGTTTATGATTGGGAAGAAACAACATCATTAAAACGATCACCTTACCTAAAGCAATATACAGATTTAGTGAAATCCCCATTAAAATCCCATGTGCTTATTTTAAGAAAATAAAACAAAAAATCTTGTAATTTTTATGGAATGAAAGACCTAGAATATCCAAAACAATTATGAGGAAAAAGAATGAATCTGGAAGATTTATACTCAAGACATTGAGTTATACTGCAAAGCGATAGTGATTGAAACAGTATGGTACTGGAATAATAATAAAGGCACAGATCACTGGCATAGAACTGAATTACTAGAAACCGATCCACCCACATAGAATAAATTAATCTATGAAAAAGGAGCCAAAAGCATATGATGGAGAAAGGGAATTTCTTTCAATAAATTGTGTTGGGATAGCTGTATAGCCTAATACAAAAGAATGAAGCTAGATCACTCTCTTTCACAAAATTAACTCAAAATGAACTAGAGACTTGGGCAGAAGACCAGAAACCATACAATTATTGGAAGGCAACATAGGAAAGATATTCTATGAATACAGCCTTAGGAAGGCCTTTGAGGGCTCAATTCCAGCATCAAGAGAAACGAAAAAGAAAATTAAACAACAGGGACTGCATCAAACTGAAAAGCTTCTTCACACAAAAAAGAAACCATCACCAAAACAAAAAACAACTTGCTAACTGGGACAAGATATTTGCATTTCATATATCTGACAAGGGTTTATTATGTAAAACATACAAAGAATTCATAAAACTCAACATCAGAAAAAAAAAGCATAATTCAATTAAAAAATGGGAAGAGAAATTGGAGATATATTTTTCCAAATCGGACATACAGATGGCCAACAAACACATGAAAAGATGTCCTACTCGCTGGCTTTCAGGGAAATGCAAAGCAAAACAACAATGGGATATCGCAATTTACCTGAGAGACTGGTTATTCTCCAAAAGTCTGGAAACAACAAAGGTTGGCAAGGATGTGGAGAAAAAGGAACAATTTCACATTGTTGGTGGGAGAACAAATTGGTGCAACCCCTATGAAAACAGTGTTCAGAAACAAGTTCAGAATAGAAACATCATAAAATCCTGCTATCCCACTTTTGGGTGTTTACCAAAAAGATACAAAAACACTAATTAACCAAGATTTATGAACCCCTATGTTAATTGCAGCCCTATTCACAATAGCTGAAAACTGGAAACTACCTAAGTGCCAACATCAAATGAATGGATAAAGACGATGTGGTGCATATGCACAACTGGAATTATACAAATGTCCATCAACCATGGAACATGAAATTTCATTGTGAGTAAGTGTAAGTACTATGAACCTGCCCCCTGATCAGGTATTCTAGACTTGAGTGCTGAAAGAAGAGCCCTCATTCTCCCTGTGCTCAAAAGGAAAAAGCAAAAGCAGGGACTTGAGAAATCTACTCTGAAATTAGATGACAAAGATAATTCATGAAGAATAAAAGGGAAGAAAAATGTTTCCAAAACACCTAATAGAAGCCTGGGGATTCTACTAACAAACATTCATAGTGATATTTGCATTATAATTTGTAAGGTTTTATTTCAGAATTTTTTGATATGTGCATTTCCAAATAATTGGTTAATTTCTCTAAAGATCTTCGCAAATTCCTCCACTCTTTACAAAAAATCCAGTCTTGAAGAGCAGGAAAAAGTTTATAAACTGGTAATAAGGGCTTAACACTCTTAGTGAAGCAAATCCCTATAGTCAGTAGCCCCACGGAGGACATGAGCTCTCTGCCTAGTAGGTACTGGTCTAGAGGTAGAGTCCTGTATTGATTGCTGAAGTAGTGTGGGTTGGTCAAAAGGAAGTCTGGGTTAATTAGCCTTCCATATACTCACAGGAATGGCATACTTAGTCTCATAGCTTTGGATTCTCTAAATAGCAAGACAGATAACTAAAAACATACATGCAATAGCTAGATTGTGGCTGCATTATGTCTCTTTTTGTTATGACTTAAGGGAAATGTTTCTGAAAATGCTACACAAGGAAGAATGAGTTCCATTTATTTGCCTGTTTCATTCATTCATTTAAGAAACACTTATTAAATAGTGGTTCTGCATCAGACACTCTCGAGATATCGTATATGCAACATCAAGTAAGACCTTCAAAAATTTTACCAACAAAGATGATATTCTGGTGGGTGAGATAGAAAAACAAATAAAATGATAAGTATCAAGCATGAAATCAGAGAGTGGTAAGCACTCTGAAGAAGACAGAGAAGGTTAAGGACATAGAATTATATTGGGATCTGCTGCTTCAGAAAAGGGCATTTCATAAACTCCTTCTCAAGGAGGGGTCTTTGCCTTATAAACGAAGGTAAGAAATACAGAATTTTTTCTTGCTTTCTTATTTTGTCAGAAATTATTGGAAGATTTTGAATAATCATAGAATATAATCTGATTGTATTTTTGAAGTTTATCTTTCATTGGTATGTAGAGCATAAACTGTAATATGTAGAGATTGGAAGTGAAGAGTTATAGCAAAAAGGGAGGGGTGGTAGCATAGAGGTGGTTATACAGAGTAGCACACAGACCTTGGTGGTTTGGAGGTTAAGACAATAGAATCATTAACAGTTTAAATATAGGTTCTGAGAGAAAGAAAGGAATTAAAGATGACTTCTGTTTGTTGGCTTGAACCAAACTAAATAGTGTAGCCACTTATTAGAACATTTCTGCCTCTTGATCCACATGAAAAAAAAGACCATTTTGCTTATGAGATTTCTTCTGCCCCTATTGTCTAAAAAGTTAGAAGTTACTTGGATATATTCCTAGGAAGGGAGAAATGATAGCTTCATTATTTTATTTCAGCCTTTATAGGCTGTAACTCTGGGAACACACAATTCATAAATGAATTCACAGCAGTCTATTTGTCTCTTTCTTTTCTATTTGATTGAAACCCTAAGCATTAGTTCCTATGAGGGTGATGAATTTGGCTAGAGCTTTGTCACATTTACTCAAGACTAATATGGTGTTATCTAGTACAAGAAACATGAGAAATCATTCCTGAAGGACTGTAATTCAGATATGGCTTTAAGGAAACATAGGAGACATACGGAAATCATTCAAGCACAAATGCTTTAGACAGTCCATGGCAAATGAAAAGTGTCTTAGTTTACTCAAAATGTATTACTTATAGACATGGGAAATGAGTCAGGAATTAACTTGGGCACATAGTAGTTATGCTTTGAAAGTGAATTTTCTTAGTACTGCTCAAGAGTATTGAACTTTGTATAAGCAGTTAAACAACTTTGGAAAGTCATTCACGCAACTAATATTTATCAAGGCATTTTCATCTTCCACGCAGAATGGTAGGCACAGTGGGAAGGAAAATAGACTTGCTCCTTTTTCCTATAGAACTGCTGGTTTAGGGAAAAGCAGTATAAGTAAAGCTGCTATGCATTATGAAACCCTTGTAAAGGAGAAATTCTGGGTGTTAAGGGAGTGCATTATGTGAAGACAAACCTCATGCAGAGTCATGCTGACAGAGGAAGGATGATGAGTGCTAATATACAAAGAGAAAAGAAACACTGCAAAGAACAAATAAAGACACCAGGGCCAATGGGGAACAGGCATGACATTGTCAAGGAACACCAAGGAATGGTATTGGAGAGACTAATGGAGGAATGCAGGACATTATAAACTATGCATGATGGTTATACTAAAGGTGGTAACAAGTCTCTAAGTGGTTATAAGAAGAGGAATTGAGGGTTGAGATTTTAGAGACCTCCCTGGCAGAATGGAAGCAAGGGACTGGGAGGAGATCATAGGAACAAAAGTGCAATGACTAGATAGGGAGGAGGTATCATGAGGTAGGGCAGGGAATAGGATATGTAAGACCTGTCAGTGAACAGACTAACAAGACTGGGAAATGGATAGATGTGTGACCACATGCAGGGTTGGACAGAGTAAAAAGCTTTGGAGATAGAAGGGTCAGCTGTGATTCCTGGGTTTTTGACCTGAGCATTTTATTAATATGGAGAACTCATAGGTTTGAATCAGATTCTTCATTCAGTTCCCACCTTAGGTAATAAGAATGTAATCCATAAGAAAACCTAGGAAGAAGGTAAAATGAACCAAAAGAACAGAGACCTTGGAGACCCTAATAGATATGAGAAGTAAAAGTGAAGAGAAAACAGAGCAACCATCAACAAATGTCATAAAAATTCCATCTGTAATGTGAGAGGGATGTAACAAAATGCTATACCTGGTGGAGATTAGAGAAGCAAGATGTAGTAACTGCTTAGTCTGTGATTTTCTGGGTGACTGGAAGCTAAGACATTGTTCTAGTCTATGTTCACACAAAGGCAGGGCAGAAACAGCAAAGAGAAAAGATGTCACCTGGCAAAGCTGAAAGGGAGCTTCCCTGAGTAGAATCATGGACCACACATGAGAAGACTGAACACCAAAACCAGAACACATCTACTTCATTCTCTTACCTATTCTAGGAGAGACTTGAAGATAGTCTTGAGGTGCTGAGGTTTCACAAAAAGAAAAATGCATAGTTATAGCCTTCTTGTTTAATATGATATGTGATTTTTTTTGTTCATCAAACTTCTTAACTCTATGAAGATAGTTATTGAGGGGATTACAGATATGCTCAGCAGAGTTGCAAAAGGGTTCAAATGGTTTTATTGCAAAGTACCAAAGCATAATTCAACAAAGGAATTGATAAAAAAAGATTACAGATGATGCACTACACCTAGACTTGATCTCATAGCACTGTAAATATGTTTCCCAGCTGCTCAGAGATTCTCCAAGGAGATAGAAACAGGATGAGGGTGCCCAACCTGCTGTAGGAGGTCTTAATACTTATCCATCCATGTAATGGGAGATCCAGAATGCCCATCACCTAGACCAGGCAAAAGTGACTTGCATGTTCTCAAAACAAAGATGGTACATCAAGATGACAAACCTTTTGTTGCTGCTGTTTTCTGAAAAGATACTAGAGAGAGATATGCAGTGGAGTAGAACTTGTAAGATTAGTTTGAGGGTCCCCTTATTTGTGTTTTTTGTGTCTATGGACATATCCATAGTGTTTTCCAACTCAGTCAGTAAAAAGCAGCCACTGAGTCAGCAAAGAGAACTTACTTACAGCAGTTCAGGAGGAAAGGAATGAGACTTTGACTCAGAATGTATGGTCTTTACTTTGCCAGAATCTAACCTTTAGAACTTGAATTACCCAAATCCTAAATAAATTCATGAAATAAAAGCAAGTTGGATTTTTATTATGGATCTCAGGCACAAAATCAAGTGAATCTGATTCCTGGTTCTGGGCTTTGTATCAGTAGCACCAGTATATGCAAAACTCCTCTCTGTTTTATTTAGCTTTTCCCTTTGACCCATGATCCCTACTCCATTTCCAAGATCCATGTAGAAAATCCACACTGAAGTGTTTTCTCAGCCTTGATTATTCATATGTCCTTCTAAAATATGTAGGGCCAGGTTGTGCCCTGGTGACCTAATGGTCTAGTACTCCTGTAAGCAGTCCTGCATACATTCCAAGGTCTCAGTAACCTGGGGCCTGGGGGAACGACCAATGTGAACAATGAAATAAAAATAAATACAGCACTTCTTTTTCTTCCCTCTTCCTGCCTGACTGTCTACTTGCCTCATTCCTTCCTGCACTTTCCTTAAAAAAAAAAAAAAGACAAAAACAACAGCAGCAACAAAAAATGTTAGGGCCATTGTGTGTGTTTGATTAGTTAATAATAAATTAATTATTCAGTTATTGTAATAATAAATTATCTATCCATGCTGCTGTTGACATGCACACTTCTATTTTGTGATTTCTTTTTTAGCACAAAAATGTTCAAGGTAAAAAATGCATGCAATAAACAAGAGATAAGACAAAAATGTAATATAAGCTAGATTTTCCTGCTCCAGGTAAGAGAAATTATCTCTGGGCCAGGAAAAGAGAAAAAACAGAGTCAAAGGGGCAGAAAAAAGTTGATAGACATCGATGATTATCCTTACAAGGAAGCTTCTTGTTCTTGACCTGATGATTCACAAGAAAATGCCAAGTAAGTCCCTGGAATCTGAAAGAATCTTTTCCAGATAGACTTTATGGAAAAGAAAACCCCAAGGTATTTTCATGCCTAATTCAGTAGAACAATTAAAGAAATATTTGCGTTAGCTGTCAGGACAAGTTCCTGGATCCCTGCACCCCAGCACCAGGCAGGTATAGTGGGACACTTCTCTCACTACTGAGTATAGAGTAGATCTGGATTTAAATTAGTCATACAGACTAGTTAATGACCTGACAATGACCTTCATCCAGTTGTCTTGAGTCCGTGATATCCTGATGCTCTATAAGCCCATGGAATGAGGGTGAACCTCAGGAAAGTAGTCTAAATTAACAAAAATTCAGTTTCTACCATGCAGCAGAATAAAGACTTTGAATAGAAACTAATCAAAGAAAAATAAAGGTTACATTTTGGACTCAACTATTTTTTTTCCTGAAATTTATTTTTGCTATACTCTTCTCCCCTCCTTCAATTTGTGATTTTTTAAATTTTAATTAGGAACTTCAACAATACTTTAAATCTTGAATGGTTCATCCTGGATAAATGTTCTCCTATATACTAGGTAAAATGGGGGTTTAATGCAAAGTAGCTTGACAAGTTAGAAAACAATCACTTACTCTATTGAGTAACTCGATGAAGTTTATTCACTAATGAAAAAGCTATGATGAAGACACATACCACTGAATGCTCTGTTATCATCATGAATATTTTGAAGGGAGCACCCAGGAACCTCATTTCAAAGCTTCCCTGTCAGAACTACAAGAACCAGACACTAAGATTAAATCAACTATTGACACCATTTCATAAGAGAGTCAGTAACAGATACAGTTACTGGGAGGTCACAAGGTCTGTAATACTATCTTTGAGGAATATTTTTCTGCTTGCTTTCAAAATTTTCTAGAAAGAAGTTATACACACACAAATACATATATCCTGTTCATTAATCAATGTAATTTAGCAAAATAATAATATTTCATTAGACTTCAAACATTAAGATCACTAAGTGAAAATATGAAAACAAGATATAGTAGATAAGGATTGCAGAAGGAAGTGTAGCAGAATTTTTAAATCCTCCACCTAAAAAGTATTAAGAATTACCACAGACTGAAAGTTTGTGCCCTCAACCCCAAATTCATCTGTTAAAGCCTCAGCCCTAATATGATGGATTTAAAGGCAGGGCCTTTGGGAAGTGATTAGGCATGAGGGCACAGTCCTCATGAATGTGATTTGTGCCCTTATGAAAGAGACTCCACAGAGCTCCCTCGCCCTTTCCAACATGACAATGAGGGCCATCTAAGAACCAAGAAGCAAGCCTAGACAGAATTTGCCAGCACCTTGATCTTAGAATTCCAAGATATCAGATCTGAGTAATAAATATCTGTTGTTTATAAGCCACAGGGTCTATGACATCCTATATTAGCTGCCTAAATAGACTAAGACAAGAACAAAACATCAGCTGAAAGTCAGAAGAATGAAAAAGAAATTCTAAGTTCATGGATGATACTCAGATTTTCTTTGCTTATCATTAGCATTTGAAAACATTGATATTGAGGGCAAAATAGATGGAAAATTCTTGAATTATATCTATGGTTGCTCTTCAATTCCCAGCTATTATCGACTTTACCAAATTCTAGTTAAGTGCAACTTGGTAGCATCTAAGCTGGAGAAAAGGAAGATAAAACAGATAACTTTTACTAAAATAAAATCAGGGACCACTTTTGCATCTGGTGATTCAATTTATGGAATTAATTATTCCCAAGATAAAGGAGAGCTTGGAGGTCATTTACAGCTGAAAGAATCATAAAGGATTATTGAAAAAGGTTTTTGTTAGATGCTGTTTGTTCTGTGGTTGACTTCATATCCTCCAAGAAGAGAGACTTTGACTTTGATCCACAGAAATAATTCTAATTATGACTTATTCTGAAATGGTAGTAGATATTCGATAGGCTTCTGATCACGTATCAATTGCTATAGATCATTCCGCTACAGTTAAAGAGTTTCATAGTTCCACCTTAGAACAAATCTCCCAGGAAAAATGTATCTCTCTAGCATTACAAAAAAAAAATAAGCATCACTTAAAAAGAACATTATTACAGGAAACCTCTAAGTACTTTCACCACCAACCTTTCTAACACGGTCTCCCTAAAGAGACTTTCCTCCTGAAGCCACTGCTTTGGAAGCATAGCATCCTGCCTTACCCTGCTCCTGTCTCTCTTTTGTTTCTGTTCTACATATTTCTGTGTTGGACAAATATTTATTCACACCTATCCCAATAGGGTCCACAAGGAATTAAAGCGGCCCCTGGTAGTATTCCAAGAAAGCACCTAGTATTCGTACTTGTTTTGATGATAATTAGTCATTGGTCACAAAGTGTCTAGCTAAACCATGAGACATCTTCTCAAGTCAAAATTCCTTCCCAGTGACCACAAAATTTATCCATTTCATGTCCCTGTCTTAAGTGAAAGATAACCATCCACAATACTCAAGTCAGTTAAACTGATAAGTTTAGGAATCAGTGGTCTCCAAGTACCCCAGATGTTCACTAGACCTTAGGTAATGAAAGAACAGAATGTCTTATTCTTATCTAGTACTCTTATCCTAGTTATTCATTCTTTTTTAAAAAGAAATATTTCTAAAACTAATATTTACTTGTTCCTTCAGAAATACTTTAATTAGCTTTGTGAAATCAATGGTTCCCTTGGTAATTGATAAAAGAGTGTCTCTTTTCCCTGTCCTTGCAATATCTTGGTTTAAATAACAAGACAGATAATTCTTTCACAAATATGAAAAACAGATTTTCGGAAACAAGCTTATTTCATTAAGCCATGTTATTTAATTTTATCTGACATTTGCAAGTTATTTCTGCTAGTAAGCACTCTACATTAATACCTTGAGTTCACACAGAGTTTAACAATATGAATTTCTTATTAGAGGAAAGTAAAATATAAGTTTGGCAGAAGCCAAGTTTATGAAGAATTAACAGTTATTGAATCCCAAAGAGAAACACATTCTCTTTGTTCCTCTCTTGCCAACTGTCATGCATTCAATTTTCACTTTAAAAACTCTGCCATTATTCAAAAGTCGGGAATTAGAGAACAGGTAACTTCTTAGCACACTCATGTTCAACAACGTCAAATCCAAACATTAACAGGAGATAAATGCCACTGAGGTAGACAATTTGATAATATAGAATTTCTATTTTTAATTTTCTGAGGAAACGCCATACTACTTTTTATAATGACTGTACCAACTTATACTCCTATTGATAGTATATATGCATTTCCATCTCTCCACATTCTCTCCTACACTTGTATTTTCCAGTATTCTGGATAATAGCAATTCTTACAGTTGTGGCATAGCAGCTCATTATTGCTTTAATTTGTATTTCTCAAATAATAAAAGATGAATATCTTTTCCTGTGCTTACTGACAAGCTGTATGTCTTCCTTAGAGAAGTGCCTATTCAAATTCCATGCTCATCTTTTAAATTTGGATTCTTTGTTGTTGAATTTTGAGGTCTTTATATTTTTTTGACATTTAATCCCTTGTCATACTGGTGATATGCAAGTATCTTCTCCATTCAGTAGAATTTCTTTTAGTTTTGATGGTATTTTCTTTTATAATGTAAAAAGTTTTCACATAGTGTTGGGAGCGAGTTGCTTTTTGGTCTGCAATGTTTCTCAGGACAGACATTCTCACAAGTCAGCAGAGCTACAAGTAGATAAGAGCAGGAAGCCTCTAGCTCCGACTTTCCATGTTGCTATGCTGATTATAGCAGTAGAATTGAATGCCTGCATTCTTTGTTTTATTTGCATTACCTCATTGTATCCCAGCTCTATAAAAATGAATCATGGAACTAGGTTCATGGTCACTGTCTCTGAGAGGAGAGAAGTGGCCCACCTGGCCCTGCTTTTCTAAATGATTGTTGTCATCTGTCTGTTTTTTCTTTAGGCTCCTGTAGCCCCTTCTCAGAGACCCTGTTGATAAGCCATGCAGGTCGCAGTAGTATAGTCTCATTTGCTTTTTTTTTTTTTGCTTTTGTTTCTGTTTCCATTGAAGTCAAGTCCCCAAAAACCTCTCCATGGCTTATGTCAAGTTGCCTAGTGCTTATGTTATCTTCTATGTACTTTATAACTTCAGATCTTACATCAAGTTTTTAATCCAACAAAAGTGACATAATTTAAAAGAGTATTTCAAGATTCTAAAAGCTTGACATAGATTCTATCTGTATTGACCCCTATAGATGATTCAGAAACACTTATTGTAATAAGATTTCTTATATCCTCTGCTGTAAATACATGCAACATTTTTAGTTTAAGTACTCTAAGTAAAGTCTGAACCTTCCAACTTCAGAAATTAGAATGAACCTTCCTGAACCTTCAAGTACTCATCCATTCCTATCAGGTAACTCAGCAATAGGCTGGAGCCCAAGCACTATACTTAATGATATCCTAACTGAAAAACTATATAAACTGCTATATCCATCTGATTAATGACTTTTACCAGGGTAAGTAATTTACAGAATAGGAATAATTCTTTTTTTTTTTAATAATTATTTTTTAAAGAAAAGTTGCAGGCAGGAGTGAAGGTGCATAAGCATGAAGGCGGAGAGAGGAAGAAAAACCTTTTATATTTTTTTTATTTATGCTTTAGTTGTTCACACTGGTTGTCCCCTCCTCTGCCCCAAACCTGGGACTTGAACCCAGGGGTATGTACCTGGTTCCTTCAGAGGTGATTGACCCAACCACTGCTCCACCAAAGTATACCAAAAAGGAATAGTTCTTTCCTTGAAGGAAAGAACAAGGTTGTCAATTAAAGTTATATGCAACATCCAAACTAATTCTAGAGGAATGCCAAGTGCCAGCAATCAAGATCCCACACAATTTCACAAGCAGACCACACAATGCACACATCACACGCCTGCATTGGTAGAATTCTCTCTCTCCTTGAGACTTAAAGAACTGTCTGATCAACAAGTGAGCACACAACAGTTTTAGAGTATCTATGAGAAACAACATGCAGCAACTGCCTACAAACAGTAAAAATATCTTGATCTCCAAAGCTATAAGGAATGCAAGAAATCTTAGGATGTCAAAAGACTATAGATGATTGCAATGCAGAGGCAGTATACAAAACCAAGGAAGGAATATGACTCACAATATTTCTCTCAGGAGTGAATCATGGAAAATTAAAGGGCATTTTCAACTACACTTGGCATTGTTGAACTGTAGGCAAAGTGCCAGTGCCAGTAGATGTCTCAATAGATGAACAGAAAAGAAGACCAAATGGGAAATAAATTTCCAGCAAATACCACTAGGGGGTGAGCTGTAGAAAATTTTTCTAATGAATATTGGATGACAGAGAGAGAAGGTGATTTCCCATTCATGTGTTTTAGTTTGCTAATTATGAATCTAAAAGCTTCATAACTTAGAGCCCATATTCCACTTGTTGATTCTTCAGTGTACAAATAAACTTTTAAATTACCCAAGATTCTGAAATATTCTTAATGCATCATAGGCTTGAGTGGGTAGAGTCACAGACTGACCTGAACTGGAACAACCTCGGAAAGGCATAATGTGACGTAGGTATGTGGAATAACTGTATGCTGAAAGCTTTTGATGTCAGTGAGTGCTCTTTTGTTTGAAGATCTTTAAATCGTCTGTGGAAGTGGAGCAAGCAACCAAAACACATTATTCTTCTGGTGTTCTTTGAGTACTATATGATAAAATTTATTTACAGAATTTATCCCAGTAAATCTTCGAAATTTCTAATTCAGTAAAATTAAAGATTCCATTATTCTTTCTCCTGGCTTCTTGCCTCCATAGTTATATTTAGCTATCAATCACTTTCCATTCATCCAAATTGTTATCAAGATATATATTGTTTAACATTAATAAAAACTGCTAGTAGCAAGAAATAGATTTTATAATTAAAAAGTTAGTATAATCTACAGAAATACTCCACAAGCTGGGTACAAACAGGTGTTTACAATGTCTTTTATTTTTGCATTATTTCATCGAATGCACTGAACTAATATCATGTAAGAGTTGATATCATGTAAGCTACTAAATTTTGAATCTGTGATTTTCAGTCATCTGAAACAAATTCCCCAAGAGGAAAAATTTTAAGAAAGTCCTCTCCTGTTATGAAAAATAAACATTTATACATGTTTGTGGATGTTTGGGATTACAGAAAATAAGTTTGTGAATACAACTTAAATAATATATTTCTCAGAAGGAAATAATTCCCAAAGAAATTTGCATTAAAATGTCCTTGATTATAGCTTTCTTTTAGATATACTCTTTATAGGTCTATTGCTAGTGTTTGAAGCATACCCTTTAATCTTTTCTTTTTGTTATTCACACATATATAGCAGTTGAGAAGTTTAAATATAATGCATGTCTAAGGCCAATGCATCACAAGCTTTCCCTTTTTTCTCCAGTTTATGAATTTTTAAAACCTATACTTCTTATCACAGGTGTGAGCATCTGGGTTTGATTATTTTACACTCATTTTTATAAGTTAAAGCCAAAATTCCAGAAAATTCAAACAGTTGTGCAAACATTGCCTTTTAGTCAAAGAAAGAAAAGTGGCCAAAGTTCAGTAGTCTAGACAAAGGCAAAGCCACTCACAGCTAAACTGGCAACTGGAGTCAAAGTTCTGCCTTAGACTCATAGATACCCAAGCATGGGTAAATTTAGATTCAGAAAACACCTACAGGCCCTGGTGAATTAGAAAACAATTATCCAGACCAAACCAATTATCCAAAGCAAATCAAGACTATTCTGGCCTGAAATCTGTTGTTTTGATCATCATTTTTTCTTCATACCAACAGAGATCTGATCTCCATGTTTAGTGACTCTGACATCATTTGATCCTCAGTGTTGGCAGCATGTTCCCTCAAAGCCAAAGAAACAATCCTGTCTTAAGGTGAGAACTTCACTCAATTTTAAGAAAAATCAGCTTCCAAAATGAGATACAAAATGAGTCCTGAGGAAAGTAGTGTAACATTGACCCCACATGTTTGATTCTCAGTCGTTACCCATGACGCCACCTGCAGTTGCCAGTTACAAAGAAAAAACAACCAAAACCACAGGATTTTATCATAAACAAAAAAGAAAATCCACATAGGAAACAACCAGTCTTCAAAAAGGAGAAAAAATCCAAAAGATAGGGTGATAAAAGAAATAAGATTTCTTCTAAGATACATTGCATGATATCACTCCTTTATAGCATAAAGAGAAACCAAGCAAACAAAATAACTAAATCAAGCAAAAATTGACCTTTAGCCAATAAAAGTAAATCAGTAATTGCAGGAAGAGAAAGGGGAGTGTGTGTGGTCAAGTTGGTAAAGGTTGTCAGTTGTATAATACTGAAGTGGCAGTGAAATTAATGTATTAGATCCAGATGTAGATTTACTGTGATGCACACCTTAAATCTATATAATGTCATAATGCAATGTCTTTCAATAAAATTAATTTAAATTAAAAAATCTTGGGCAGACACTCCAAATAAAAAATATACCAAAAATGATAATAGTACTAACAATGATCTTTTAAACAAATACAAATTTATGTGTGTATATGCTTAAGTTTATATCTATATGTGTGCATATGCATATGCATGTATGTATGTATGTGTGTATATATGTATATATATGTTTCAGCAAGTTCTCTTTTATTGAGAGTCTTCTCCTGAAAACCATCTTGACATTGGTATAGAGTCTCTGGAGCTTGGCTTTTTGCCTCCTGTTAGAGACCACTGTACTTGAGTCACCAGCAGGAATACTGACAGGCCCCTGCCTCAATGTGGTTTCATAAAGCAATCCAGAAACAATTTTTGGCTTAGCTGCAAATGTGTATAATGGAAATCAAATATTATTAAAAAGACAATCATTTTTAGTGATTAAAATAATCCAAGGCAGAAAATATTTCTCCCATAACGTTCTAAGTTCTCATTTATCATCGTTTTGCTGTAAGAAGCTGGAGTAATTTTATTTTTTCTGACTTCTATTAAAAAGATCAATACATATGATTCCAAAGAGTCTCGGCTCATGAAAAGATGGAGCAGGACTGTAATCACATATGAAAGTATTGGTTGTCATTAGCAGAAAGATTTATCTGAAAAGACAGCAGACCCAGAATGAAAGGACTTAAAATTTTCCATTGGTCAGTCCAGCAACTTTTGCCTTCTTGATAATTGAATACAGATAACAGATTACTATCTTAGTGGAAATAATTGGATTGGGAATATTCAGTAAATACCCACTTTAGCAAAGCTCTACCAAATTTTTTAATAATGATTTTGTTTGATGCAAAAAATTAACATGATCTAACAGTAAAAAAAAATGTCCAATGTGCATTTAAGTCAAGTTATTGGACAAAAAATTCATATAGATACCTGTGGCACCAGAGGCTCTAATAAACATACAGGTTCAGTTGACTGTTAAAAAAATGGAGCTAAGGAATAAACTCAGGCAAATGTCACAGGCTTATTCCAGGAATAGAGCATCTTTCAGTTTTTTTTCATTATGTTGTTGATAATGACCCATTGTCAGAGAACTGAATATGGGTGTGTAAAGACTACATGACTCCCCATTCCAGAAACCTACTCACAGAACAGCAAAATGCTAGTATAAACAAAAACGGCATTTTTATAAGACTTTGGAAAGACACAGTGAACTTGAAAATTGAGAGTTGGGGTCCAAGAACATCTTCCAAACTGGAAGTCAACATTTTCAATGTCTTCATTCTTGTACTACATAAATAGCATATGACACATATAAAGACGGTGTTTCTTTGCTTCATAATTGATAAACACTTTGCAAGGAGGACTGAGATCAGATGCAAGAGAGATGTATTTAACCAAACTGTTATCTGCACATTTTTTAATCATCATAATATTTCCCCACATCTTTGTCCTTTTATTGACTTTACTGCCAGAAAACACATAGACATCCACAATAATCAGAACCATTCATAATTATTCGCCACTGAACATTTTCCTAATGATCTAAAAGTTGATACTGGCTAGAGATATCAATATCCATTCCCTATAACAATAATCTTGACAGTGTAAGTGGACATTGCATTTGTGTTCAGAACCATGGTTAGTAATGGACTTCAATAGATTTTGAGAGACATTTATCTGAGTATGATATTCTATTACCCAAAATCTTCTATGAATTCTTAAATGTTCTTGCTGTCTAAATTTTGCATATAATCACATTACTATGATATTTACTAGACACTTAAATGCATACAAAGCAAAACTGTTTTCCTCCATGTCTAAATTAAACAAAATATAAATACTTATTTCTATGAAAATACCAGAAAATATTTATGCTTTTGGAATTTCCTGTAATATTAATATCAGGAATAAATTCCTCTAAGTGCTGAAGACAGGAATAAAACTGTCCAGAAGTTATTTTTAGTCTTTCAAACATAGTAAACTTGCTTTCAGATGGAAGGATTTTGTTTTCTTGAAAACAAATTCTTCATTTTACTAATGAAATCAGTATTTTCTTAAAAAGGAAAAATGACAGTATTTCTAGTATGCTTCATATAGGTTTCTACAAAAATTTAAGTTTGTATTCCACATTAGAAAGAAGACTATATCAAGTCAATTCTCTTTTTCAGACTAAAATAATAATCAGCCAATGAGATAATTGCTTTAAAAGTGAAACAGGATAATTCTCCAAAGCTGGAGTGGACTCTACGACTATATGTCTTTGTCCTGACCAAGGGCTCTCAGAAGATGGCTCGTGTCATAAGACATCACAATGAATGGACAGCCCATGATGTAGCTCTGAAAGGTCATTAACAGTGTAAGGGTATGATATGAGATGCTGAGCTGACATGCTCTCAGGGGAAGATGGCAGCATAATTTGTATCATGTTCCAAGTCATGGACTGAGCTGATTTGTACTGGGATGTTCTGATTGTAACATGTACAAGTTGTGTTTCATTTCCATCCTCTGTGTACAGTCTGGCAAACAAAGTTGTTGAGCAAAATACATGATGTTAATAGTGCACTAAACATCAAACCTTTTCAAAATCCATGGAAATTATAGCATATTATTTTAAAAAATTTAAAAAAAAAACAAGTGTAAGTGCATTTAGAGTTGTCCAGAGAAGATTGTGTGAAAATAGATAAATGATAAATAAAATGTATATATGGTGTGTAGTTACGATCCATGACCAAAGGTTAAAGAACCAGGTTGCTGATGATAATTTTCTACTCTGAAGACTGACAGACTCAAGACCCAGGAATAACCAATCCCTCAAGTGTAAAGGTAAGAAAAAAGTCAATATACCAGCACACAGGACAGCAGGCAGAATTAATTCTCTGTTACTCAAGAAAGGATCAGAATTTATGTTCTATTCAGGACTTTAAAATGATTGGTTGGGGCCATTCTATATCAGGGAAAATAATCTGCTTTATTTAGTCTATCAATTTCAATGTTAATCTCATCCAAAATCACTATCAGCAAAACACCGGAATAATGTTTGACCAATGACGGGGGTATTTTATGACCTAGACAAGTTGGTATAAATATAGCCATTATATTAACCTGGTCTAAGGTTATTCACATATACTTTTCTTTTTCCTGTTGTGCCCTAATACAATTGATAATATAACTTCTGTTCATTCCTTTCTCAGAATAATTATTTTTGTCCTTTTAGTTTCTTCTACTCTTCAATGAATAGGGAACACATGGTCAATAAAATCTCACTGTAATCCATCCTCTCCAACCCAGCTAATGCAGACTTAGGGAATATTTAACTAAATGGAGAATCAATAAATTTAAAATTTTGAGAAGTCAGAGTCAATGCCAAGTTGTCCTGAAAAGAAATTTGATAAGAATTCATGTTCTTTCTTTTCTTAGTTAGGAAAATTATATTAAAGAAAGATTTTAATGAGCATTATACTGATTGATTTAAAGGTGATAAATTTGATTAATAAACATATATTCTACTTTTACTCCTTTGATGACATTTTCCAATTATATTAGAGCCTCATTACTAAAAAGGGGTTATATAAATGAGAAAGCTTCACTTGGATGTTTATTTTAAATGCAGATTTTGGGACCGACCCTAGGTTTATCAATTCAGAATGTCTGGGGTAGGGCCTAGAAATATGCATTTTAAGAAGTTCTGTAAGTGATTCATAAGCATTATAACATTTGAGAATCTCCATAGTAAGCAGCATTTAATCCTCTTCAAAGAATCATATATGCCACAGGTTAAACATCAACCAGAAAATTTAGTACTGTCATCTTGTTGAAACCTAATTTATCAGCCAGATTTATATATAGTTTAATTCAACTGTAGATAACATTGTGCATACACATTCTCTTTAATTGTGGAAAGATTATACTCATTTTGATAAATTTAGTAACATTACAGAATATCAATGTATTACAATATTAAAATTTTACATCAGATATAAATATTAATATTAAAATACTACAGTTGAATTGCACTTTATTTTACCATCTTGACATAGCCTTCAGGAAGCATTTAAGTTGCTGTACTTCTCTAATCACTCATATTTTCAATAAAAATTATATATACACATGAGTGAGGTGTCAGCCTTGAAAAGCAGTAGAGAGAAACACTAGTTTAAAGTAGAGGGCCTACTAATTGTGGAGAATCCATTATTTCTGCATCCATATATCAGTCTTAGAAAAGGATTCTAGTCTATTTATAGTTTTTAATCAGCGCAATTTCCCTTTTTGCAACAAACATGTTAAAAGAGATCAGACACTTAAATAATGGAATTTTCCTTTTCTTTCTCCAGATTGTTAGCAAAGTCTTCATGCTCACAATGCACATTAATCCCTATCAAGGCATTTACTTCCTGCATCTTGGTCTCTGCTAATTGTGAGGCCCCTCTCAGATGATGATATATCTTCACAATCCTCACTGATGAAGCTCTGCTCTCCAAAACTTTCCTAATAGAGATGCTCTATATTGCTTCCCATTCTCAAGAGATAGGAAAGCAGCTCTTGTCATTTCAAAATCTGTCCGAATTCATTCTTTTTGGAATAACAGTAATAACAAGCAGTGATTTAGGATTTTGTCAGAGATAGATTATGATTTGGTGCAAAGAGGGACTTGGCATTATAAAAAACAAACTTCAAGGTCTAGTGGTAGCTATATAAGCATAGAGAGTTCTTTGCCCTCAAAGAACTTACTGACCCACAGGTGTAACCATTAAGACCAGAATCAGTGCTCACTAAGCCTCTGGACTCATAGGCCATTGCCTCACCTTGCCCAGCCAATGCCAGAAATAGTGCTAGGCGTCAGAACCTGAAGACCTCATGGTGCCTGATTCAACCCAGGCCCAGACCCATAAATCTTAAAATATATAACTGGGCCAAACTAGATCTGTCTCCCTGGACTGCATCTGGCACTGGAGAGCTTCAAAGTCTTTAAGCACCACCTGAAAGGCATCAGTAATCCATCCACAAGAGGGAATCCTAAAGAGCAGAACCAGCCCCACTCTAATGAAACAAAGGTGCTGGCACCGGCCACATCATCATACGAAAAGGAAAAAGTGTGAAGAAAAAGAAAAAAATGACACAGTGCTAAACTGAAGGCAGAACAAAAAAGCCATGCCAAAGTCTATGGCACCAAAGAAACTCAAATGGTCTCAAAAGAGGAAGATGTTAAGTGCTCACCAGAGAAGAACTCCACTGATGTTAACTGGGAAAACCCGACAGATAAAGAGTTCAAAATAACAATTGTTAAAAAGCAGAATGGGACGCAGGAGCCACAGGAAACTACCCAAAGGTAATTGGAATACATCAGAATAAAAGTGACAAATCAAAGGGATTACTCCGCCAAGGAGACTGAAGTCATAAAGAAAGTCCAGGCAGAAATGCTGGAGATGAAAGATAAAGTCAAGGAATTACATATAAACATGGAAAGCTCCACACATAAGTTCAATCATGCAGAAAATAAATATCATATATTGAAGGCAAGATAACAGAGACAACTTTCATAAAAGAAGAAAGAGAAAAAAAATTAATGAAAATTGAATAAACCCTACTAGAAATATCAGACCCTATGAGAAAAAGCATAAGGATAATAGATGACCCAGAAGGAGAGGAGAGGTAGAAAGGAGCAAAACCCCAATTTAAAGAGTTATAATAGAGAATTCCCCATATTTGTAACAAAAACTAACAATAGATGTTCAAGAAGCAGAGAGAAACACCAAAAATTTTAAATGTTAATACACCTAATCTGGGACACATCATAGTAAAACTAGCAAAAGTCAGCTACAAATAAAAACTACTTAAGGCTGCTAGAGAAAATAAAAACATAATCTCCAAAAGCACACAGTCTAGGCTATCATCATATTTCTCAACAGAAACAGGTCATGTTAGGAGAGAGTGAAATGGCATATTCAAAATACTAAAAGACAAAAACTAACAGCCAAGAAAACTCTAACCTGCAAAATTATCACTAAAAAATGATGGATAAATCGAAGGCTTCAGTGACAGACAAAAACGAATGGATTTTTCTATCACTAATCCTGCCAATCAAAAAATCTTTAAAGGGGTTACAAAAATACAAAAACAAAGATCCATCAAGCCTCAAGAATGACAATAAATAAAAAAGTAGAAACAAAGATGACACCAACAGGATGTAATACAAAAACACTAAAGGGAGAATAAAAACAGGTAACCTATACAAATGTAAAAATATGATATGGCATCAATTCACAGAACTCTATCATAGAGCAGTACGGTTAGAGGAAATTCCACAGAAGTACAAACTCAATTCTATAGAAATATTTGGCAATAAAGTAGGAAAAACAGGCAAAATCGCCACCGAAAACCATGTAAAGGAAAAAAATAAGCAAGAAATGAAGCAATAGCAGAGAAAAGCAACGGAGAACGAAGGCTTGAATAAAGTAAAAATATCCTACATTTCCATGATCACCCTAAATGGGAATGTAATGAACTCATCATTCAAAATACAGAGTGGCTGAGTGGATCAGAAAACAGGACCCATCAATATTATGCCTACGAGAAAAATATATCAGATTCAAAGGCAAATATAGGTTGAAAATCAAGGGTTATGAAAAAATATATTCAAGCAACAGTGATGAAAGGAAATCAGGAACTTCAATACTGATACTAGATAAAACAAATTTCCAAATAAAAAGTACATCACGAGGCAAGGATGGGCACTACATTACGGTCAAGGGAGTAAATCATCAAGAGGAAATAACTACCATCAACATACATGCACCCAATTCAGTACCAAATAAATACATAACTATAAATAAATAATAAATAAACACATAAAATAAATAAAAACAAACTAAAGGCAAACATTAGTAGTAATGCAATAGTAGGGGACTTTAACACTCCATTTACACCAATAGATAGATCATTCAATAAAAAATTAACAAAGAAATAGGACCCTAATTGAAGTAACAGATCAAATGGATCTAACAGACATGTACAGGGTGTTCTACCCCAACAACAAAAGCATATATTTTTCTCAAGTGTACATGTAACATACACAAAGACCATATTCTAGGAGATAAAACAAATCTCAGCAAATTTAGCAAGATTGCAATTAGAGAGCGTATTCTCTGACCACAAGTGGGTGAAATTAGAAATGAACCAAAATAACAAAGGCAGAAGAACCACAAAGATGTAGAGACTGAAAAACATGCTTCTGAACAATCCCTGGATTATCAATGAAATTAAGACTTAACTGTAAATAAATGAAAATTTAGAGATGAGCTTCTAGAGCATATGGGGGTGTGGCAAAAAACAGTTCTGAGAGGAAAGTTTATAGTCATACAACACACATCAAAAACTAGGAGAAAGTCCAGATTAAATCCTTACCTCACAACTGAGAGAGCTAGAAATGGAAAAGCAATTTAAACAAAAATCCACAAAAGAAAGAAATAATAAAAATTAGAGCAAAATATATGAAATTGAAAACAAAAAGAATGTCCAAAGATCAATGAATCTGAGTTGGTTCTTTGAAAAAATAAAGTAGATATACACCTATTTAGAATCACTTAAAAAAAGGAGAGATAAAACCCTAACAACAAAAATCAGAATTGAAAGAAGTGCAATTACAACTGACATCACAAAAATACAAAGGATCACGAAAGACTATTACAAAGACTTACACATGCTCGCAAAATTTTCAATCATGAAGAAACGGATAGATTTCTAGCCTCTTACAACCTCCCACAACTAAATCAGGAGGACACAGATAAACAGATGAATCATAAGCAAAGAAATTAAAGCAGTAATAATAATAAAAAAATCTCCCTAAAAACAAGAGCCCAGGTGCAGATGATTTCACTAGTAAATTCTATCAAACATTCAAAGAAGAACTATTTCCCTTCTTCCTTAAACATTTTCAATTTTGAAAAGCAGGCAAAATTCCTGAATACATTCTATGAGGCTTATATTACCTTGATTCCAAAATTAGACAAAGCACCAAAAAAGAAAACTATCGACCAATATCACTGATGAATATATATGCAAAAATCTTCGATAATCCTGGAAAATTGAATTCAACAGCACATCAAAAAATTATGCACCACGATCAAGTGGGTTTATTCCAGAGATGCAAGGATGGTTTGACATATGCAAATAATATCAATGCCATATACCATGTCAGCAATGTGAAACTGAAATGTCATATGATCATCTTAATAGAGCAGAAAAAGCATTTGACAAGATTCAACAGCAATTCATGATAAAAATTCTTGCCAAAATAGGACTAGAAGTCACATGTATCAACATAATAAGAAGCAATATATGGCAAACCGACATCATAATCAATGCTGTAAAGGTTGAGAACCTTTTCCTTAATATCTGGAATTAGACAAGGTTGCCCACTGTCACCAATACTATTCAAAATAATTTTGGAAGTCTAGGCCAGAGCAATAAGGAAAGGAAAGCACATTAAAGGAAAACAAATTGGAAAAAAAGAAAACGAAAATGGAAATCAACTTCCAGATGGCAACCCAATAGCAAGCACTTTCAGGTCATTCCCCACAGACACTAAAAAAAAACAACAACAAAAAAAACACCTATTTTCCTGAGACAAACAGGAAATGACTGGCACTTCAGCTGGAGATGGAACTGCTGAAGGCATTTGTTGTGGTGGTCAGCTAAGCTGCAGATTTGGGATGGAGCCTAAGTGTCCCTGAGGTGCAGTGGGGTGGATCCAGGGAAAGAGGTTATGGATCCCAGGACCAGCTGTGGAGGCAGTAAGGAGCACACCCAGCAAAGCTGACATTCAGAGCCAGGGAAGACCGATTTGGCAGAAGGTGAAAGGAGAACTATCACACCATGAGCTGAGCTAGAGCTCGCACAGTGAAACTGCACTAGGTGCCACCATAACCAGAAATCAGCCAAAGAAATTCCCAGCCCCAACTCCTCCCACAACCATCTCAGGCAGAGCCTCGGGGTCCACAGAACAGATATCCTGCCCACTGCATATCTTGTCCAACAGATATCCCATCCATTAGATACCCCACTGCCAGGATAAAGTGAGAAGGCAGTTCCATACAGGACCAAACCTCAATGCTACCAGCTAGCGCCGCTCTATGGGTAGAGGCAAAACTGCAGCCTGATTGCCAATCCTGGACTGGTATAGTTATCACACCTATGGAACACCATTACTTCAGGGAAAGCGAACCCTCAGAAATATAAACAGAAATCCAAATAGGGCAGTCACAGCAAAATGATGGATCCATTAAAAAACCCAGGGGAAAATACGAATATAACAGATATATGCAAATTACCTGAAGATGAATTTAGTGTAACAGTGATTAACATACTCATGGGAATCCAGAAATCAGTGGAGGCAGTAAACAAGAATGTCAGGAAGCAAAGAGAAGTATTGAAACAAGACATCAAAAAGGTAAGGGATATGATGGCTGAATTAAAGACTCAATAGAGGGACTCAACAATAGGATGGAGCTTCTAATAGAATTAGCAACCTGGAAGATAGGACAGAGGAACTCAATCAAGCAAACCAACAAAGACATAAAAAATTCAAAGAAAAAGACAGCATTTGAGACCTCTGGGATAATATCAAAAGGAACTACATTTGCATAATGTGGGTCACAGAAGAAGAGAGAGAAAAGGGGACAGAAATCATGTCTGAAGAAATAATAAATGAGAACTTCCCCAATATGAAGAATGAAGCAAGAATCCAGATACAGGAAGCTCAGAGTTCCTAATAAAAAAAACCCAAACAGAAATACACCCAGACACGTTGTCATAAAAATGTCAAAAATACGGGATAAAGAAAGAATCTTGGAAGACAACATAAGAAAGACTTTCCATGGCATCAGTTGTGGAGAAGCCTTTGGGGACTCAACTCCACCATCAGGAGACACGAAAACAGAAAAAAAACAACTGGGACTATATCAAACTAAGTAGTTTTTTCATAACAAAAGAAAATTTTCAAAACCAAAGAAAATCTACTAACTGGGAGAAGATATTTGCATTCAGTATTTCCAACAAAGGTTTAATATCTAAAATATACAAAGAACACATAAAACTCAACAAGAAAAGAACTGGTAATCCAATCAAAAAATGGGAGGAGAAATTGGAGAGATACTTCATTGGAGAGATACTTTTCCGTAAAAGACATACAGATGGCCAACAGGCACATGAAATTATGTTCCTACTCATTGGCTATCAGGGAAATGCAAACTAAATATCAGGGAAATGCAAATTAAAACAACAGTGAGATATCACCTTACACCTAAATACTGGCTATTATCCAAACATCTGGAAACAACAAATACTGGTGAGGATGTGGAGTAAAGGGAACACTTTTTCACTGTTGGTGGGAGTGAAAATTGGTGCAACCCCTATGAAAAACAGTTTGGAGATTCCTCAAAGAACTAAAGATGGACATCCCATATGATTCTGTCATTCCACTTTTGGGCATCTGCCCAAAAGATACAAAAGCACCCATCTGAAGAGACATATGTATTCCCATGTTTATTGTAGTCCTATTCACAATAGTTAAGAACTGGAAATTTCCTATGTGCTCGATATCAGATGAATGGATAAAGATGTGGTACTTACATACAATGAAATACTACACACCCCTTAGAAGAGATGAAACCCTGCTATTTGAATCAACATGGATGGAACTAGAGGGGATTATGCTAAATGAAACAAGTCAAAAGAAGAAGGATAAGTACCAGATGACCTCAGATGACCTCGTTCATAGTTGGAATGTGATTAGATAAAACAAAGGATCAGATGAAACAAACAAATGATCAAAGGAACAGATGATCCAATCCTGGATCATTTACAACTGAAAGAGGTTACCCAAATGAAATGGGGCTGTCAGGGGCAAATGGTGGTGGAACCCACTGGACACTGGGGAAGAACACTTGGTGATTTGGTGGATGGCACTGTGTGCTGAAATATATCTAGGAAATTGGGAATCTGTACATAGGAAGTTACTTTAATGTGCAGAATAATTACTACAATAAAAATATATCAAAAATAAAGCTATTATTATTTGCAAATGATATGACATTATACCTAGAAAACCCTAAATACTTCATAAAAAACTTCTTGAAAAAATAAATGAATACAGCAAAGTGATAGGATATAAAATCAACACACAACAATCAGTAGCATTCCTGTATAAAAACAATGAAGTAGAGGAAACAAATTATGAAAGAAATCCCATTCACGATAATGCCAAGAAAGATCAAATACCTGGGATTAAACTTAATGAAGGCAGTGAAATACCTCTGTAATAAAAACCAAAGTATCTTGACAAAAGAAATAGAAGCCACAAAGAGATGGAAAAATAATTCGTTCATTGAACAAGTAATGTAGTAAAAATGGGCTTTCTCCCCAAAGCAATTTACCAGTTTAACACAATTCCCATCAAAATCCCAGGAACATTCTTCAAGGAAATAGGCAAAAAAAAATTGGATTTTATGGAATCACAAAAGACTCAAATAGCCAAAGCTATCAAGAGGGAAAAAAACAAAGAACAGTGGAGGAATCACACTCCCTGACCTCAAACTATACTACAGAGCTATTATCAACATAGTTTGGTACTGGACTATAAACAGACACACAGACCAATGGAATAATAGTGAGAACCCAGAAATAAAGCCACACCTATATGGATAGTTAATCTATGACTAAGGTCTCAAGAGCATACAATGGAATAAGTAGTCTATTTACAAATGGTGCTGGGAAAATTGGAAATACATAAAAATAAATATAAATATAAAAAATAAAATTAAAATAAACTATATTACTCATTATCACCACACACAAGAGTTAACACAAGATGGATCAAAAACCTGAACTTAGGGACCAAAATCATAAAATATTTAGAAGACAATTTGGGAAAAACACTCCAGGACCTCAACCTCAAAGAGATCTTTGGGTAAGGAATAGCTATGACAAAAAAGATGTCAAAGTAAAACTCAGCAATTGTGACTATGTCAACCTGAAGAGTTTATGCACAACAAAAGAAGCCATAACTAAAACAAAAAAGACAATCTATGAAATTGGTGTAGATATTCACACAGCATACATCGGATAAGAACTTAATCTTCAGAATATATAAGGAACTCACACAATCCAATAATAAAAAGGCACAGGACCCATGCAAACAATGGGCAGAGAGCTAAATAGACACCTATCTGAAGAAGACACACAGATAGTGTACACACACCTGAAAAAAATGTCCTACATCATTCATCATCAGAAAAAAATGACTTGTATGTAGCTACTAAAAAGAAGTGAAATTGTGCCCTTTGCAACAATCTAGATGGAATTAGAAAGGATCATGAAATATAATGAAATGAAACAAATAAACAGAAAAACCCCAACAAAAACTCACAGGACACAACATGATGGCTGGGTGGTGGTGGGGGATCAAAGGGCAAGGGAAAGAAAAAGAGGAAAAGGTTGTGGTAAAGAGCATTGAAACTGTAGTTTGAGATGCAGTGTCAACATTCAAAAATAAATGTAGCATTGTGAACAAAAAAAGATAATAGATATTGATTTAAAGATACTGAGAGGCAAACTGTCCTAAAAATAAAAGAAAGTTTATAATCCTAAAATGTTAGCTCTTTGTAATAAAGCGTTTCAATATATAACTTCAATATATGCTACATAATTACAGAAGGATTTTTCATTATCATTTTGTTTTTTAAAAATTTTCATTAATAAACTCCTCTTAGGAAGCATGAATAAATACCTAAATGAACAAAATATACTAAATAAAACCTAATTACTGCCAACAATGCATGATAAAAATAACATTAGCTTCATAATCTGAGTTAGACCACAGATAAAGTTTTTTATTGTGACTTTCAAATAAATTTTTTAGCTTACTTGCATCTTTTCATTATTTCACATTGCTATATCCATTTTAGGATACTGAAATCACACCAAAGTCTGTGTGTATTTCACACCAAACCCACCATCAGAGATCTAGTGCCTTTTACCACTATTTTGTTCCCTCCTTCCTTTATTCCAACTCCCATACGTGTGGTCAACAATCTTGAATTCTTTGACTATTGCTGGGCTTTGTCTGCTTTTATTTGTGTGTGTGTGAACATATATATATGTATATGTGTATATATGTATATATATATAAATGCTAGATGAGGAATTGCTATATCAAATGATAGTCCCATTTTTATTTGTAAGGCATCTCCATACGGTTTTTAACAGAGGTTGTACTGATTTGCACTCTCACTGACAGTGTAGACTACATTTTATCCACATACTTGTCCACACTTGTTACTTTTATCTTTTCTATATAGATCATTCTCACTGTTGTTAGGTGGTATCATTATGGTTATTAACATAGGAGTGCAGATATTTTCTTCTGATTAGAGTGTTGCATTCTCTGTGTATATGTCTAAAAATGGAATTATTGGATCAAATCATAGATCCATTTTTTTGATGAATTTCCATATTGTTTTCCAAAGTGGTTGCTCTCATTTACATTTCTGTCACTGGTATAGGAGGGTTCCTTTTTCTCCACACCCTCTCCAACATGTATTGTTTCCAGTTTTTTAATATAGACCATTCTTTTTTGAGGTGATATCTCATTGTACTTTTTATTTGCATTTCTCTGATAATGAATGAGGTAGAACATTTATTCATATGTCTGTAGACCATTCATGTGTCTTCTTCTTTAGATAGGTGACTATTTAGTTCTTTTATCCATTTTTCAAGTGATCATTACTTTTATTTGCTATTGGAGATTAAGTTCTCATCTGATATATGCTGTGCAAATATTCTCTCTCATTTTGTGGGCTGCCATTTAATTGTAGGGGTCATTCCTTTTAATTTACAGAAGCCTCTTAATTTTATATGGTTCAAGCTAATTAGTTTTACTTTAGGTTCTTTTGCAGTAGGTGTTCCTTCCCCCAAAAGAGTTCTTTGAATGTTGTCATAGGCCATTTTTCATACATCTTTCTTCATGAATTTTATGGTTTGGGATCTTTTGTCCACGTCTTTGATCCATTTTCAGTTCATTGTTGTGCATATTCTAATGAGTAGACTATTTTTTTTTTTTGCAGGTGTCTTGTTCATTTTTTTCAATACCATGTGCATTAGCCCTCCACCATATGCTATTGACTCCTTTGTCATAGAATAATTGTCCATATAAGTGTGGTTTTATTTCTCTTTCAATTTTATTCTACTGACTTGGGTATTTTTTTGTTCCAATACCATACTGCTTTGATGATAATCACTCTGTGGTATAGTTTGAAGTTAGAGAGTGTTACTCTGCTAATCTTTTTTAAGGATAACTTTGAACTTTTGTGGATCCACACAAACATCAATATCATCTTCCAATTTTCTTGAAAATGTCCCTGGAAATGTGATAGAAATGATGATGGTAATTTTAATTCTTCAAATCTGTGAGCACAGAATATTCTTTCATCTCTTTGTGTCTTCTTTTGTTAACATATTGTACTTTTCATTAATAGGACTTTCATCTCCTTTAATTTTATCCCCAGTTTGTTAGGTTTTTTGCCCTTATGGTTCTATTGTGAAATGGATTTCTTAATTTCTTTTTCTTCTACTTAATTGTTGGAAAGCTACACATATTTATTTTGATTTCATATTCTTCCACCTTGCTGTATTGATTTATTGTTTCTAATTTTTCTTTGGTAGATCATTTGGGATTTTCAGATATATAACATCATCTGCAAACAATTATAGTTTACTTTCTTTTTATCCAGTGTGAATTCCCTTAATATCCCTTTATTTTCTTATTGCTGTGGTCAAGACTTCTAGAACCATATTGAATAGTAGTGGTGAGGGTGGACTTTATGTCTTATTCCAATTTAGGGGAAAGGTCATTGATTTTTCTTTACTGAGTTTGATATTGGCTATAGGTTTTTCATATATTATCTTCATTATATTGATGTATGTGCCTACTCTTTCTATCTTGATGAGGGTTTTTTTTAAATCATGAATGGGTGTTGAATTTTGTCAAATGCTTTTTCTGCATCTATTGATATGGTCAAATGATTTTTAAATTATCTTTGTGTTTGTGGTGCATTATTTCAATTGATTTACATATGATTTTCATCTCCTGAATAAATCCCATTTAAACATGATATTTAATTTTTAGTATGTTGCTGAATTCAGTTTGCCCAAATTTTGTTGAGTACTTTTACATCTATATTAATCAGTGATACTGGCCTCTAATTTTCCTTTTTAGTGCTGTCCTTGCCTGATTTTGAAAATAGGGTAATGTTAGTCTCACAGGAAGTATTTGAAGTGTTTCTTTCTCATTCATTTTTGTGGATGAGTTTAAAGAGGATAGAGATTAGATGTTGTTTGAATGTTCAGTAGAATCTAATCCTTGGCTCACACTTTTTGGAAGACGTTTGATTACCACCTCAATTTCGGTGCTTGTATTGGTCTGTTCAAATTAATTATGTTCAGATTGGGAAGGTTGTAGGATTCTAGAAGTCTGTTCATTTATTTATTATTAATGAATTTGTTGCCTTATTGGTGCTCATAATAGTCTCTCATGATCCTTTATATTTCTGTGATGTCTTTTGTAATCTCGCCTCCATTTCTGATTTTTATTCTTAAACTTTTCTCTCTTTCTTCTTTGTGAGGATGGCTAGGGGTTCTATCAATTCTGTTTATGTTTTCAATGAACCAGTTCTTAGATTTATTGGTCTTTTGAGTGGTCTTTTATGTTTTCAATTTCATTTATTTCTGCTCTAATTTTTCTTTATACTGACAATTTTGTTTCAGTTTTGCTTCCCTTTCTGGTTAATTCAGATTTGGGGTTAAATATTTAATTTGGTCTGTATTTTAGTTTTTGGTGTATACTCGTATTGTTACGAAGCTACTTTTTCATACCCCATGTGTTCAGATACCTTATCTCTTTATTTGTATATGTTTCCAGCTGTTTCTTAATTTCATCAATGACTGAGAAGTCCTTCAGAAGCCTGCTGTTTGATCTCCACATCTCTGTGTTTCTTCCCATTAAATGATGATGATGAATTCTTCTGGTTCTTTTTTAACTCACCCACTTTTGGTTGAAGAAAAAGCTTCCTACAATTTCAATCTTGCCAGTTTACTGAGGTTTGTTTTGTGGTACAGGTATGATCTACGCTTAAGAATGTTCTGTGTAAAGATGCGAAAGATGTATAGGTTTTTTTTGTTGTTGTTGTCGTCTTTGGAGTGGAACATTCTCCATATGTCTGTTAATTTTATATGTTTTATTGCCTCATTTAGAGGCTTTATTTATTTGTTCATTTGCTGCCTGAGTAACCTGTCATATAAGTGGGGTATTGAAGTCTCGTACTACAATTTCGTTGCTGTCAGTGTTTCCCTTTAGTTCTGGCAGTATTTGTTTTATATTACTTACTTGATCCAGCATTGGGTACATAAATTAGGTAGCTACTTCTTAATGAATTATGTCCTTAATCATAATGTAGGGTCCATGATTACCTTGAATTACCATTTTTAGGTGCAAATTTATCTTGGCTGATATTAGTATTACAGTTCCTGATTTCCTTTCATTCCATCATTTTGATATATATTTCTGTAGTCTTTGACTTTTAACCCATGTTTGTCTTTGGTTCTGATATGAATTTCCTATAAAAATAATATTGCTAGGTACTGTGTTTTGATTCATCTAGTCACTTTGTGTCTTTTGATTGCTGAGCTTAATCCATTGATATTTAGGTTGATCACTAATATGTAAGACTTTATTGCTGTCATTCAAACATTTTTGTTTGTTCCCTTTTTCCTCTGAATGGTTATCAGCATTTATTCCTTCAGTTTTATCTTCTTCCAAGCTATGTATCTCTGCAGCATTAAGTGTAGTGACTACCATGTGGATTGACTCTAAATTTACTGATAATCTTTTATGAGTAGATTACCATATCACATTTATGTGTCTGTTGAGATTCTATGTTTTTATTTCTCCCTTAAATTTTTTTTGTTCTCTCCTGTTGGTTTTGTCTTTGTTTCTAAATTTGTTTTACTGATTATTACCCTTTTCATGGTTTGGTGACTGCTCTTATTTTCCATGTTGTAGAATACTTCTCAACTTTTCTTGAAAGGTAAGCTTGGTGATGGAAAAATCCATTAACTTTTTTTAATCACTGAAGACTTATTTCTCTGTCATATTTGAATTATAATTTTCAGGGATAGAATATTCTTGGCTGGTAGATTTTTTCTGTTAGTATATTGAATATGCTGTTCTACTCTCTTGTTCTATCAAGTTGAGATGTATGATTATCATCTATATAGGTATACCTAATGGCTGTATCTTTTTAGCAGTCTTGAATAATTTTTCTTTCCTTTTGGCTTTTGCTAGTTTTACTATGATATATGTTTGAGTCAGGTTTTCTTTTTAGAAATTTTGCTCTTCTATCTACTTCTTGGATCTCTGTCATTACTTTTCATGATAGAGAAGTTCTTGGCTATTACTTTCTTAAATAAGTTTCCAGTTCTTTTCTTCCTCAATTCACCTTCCAGGACCTATTTTCTGTACCCTTGTTCTTCTCATAATATCTGATATTTCTTTCAGGATTTCTTCTCTTTTTTTTTTCTCAATATTATTTCTCTCTCCCCTTCCAAGAGGGTCACTTCTTGATCTTGGTTTAATTTCTGAGATTTGTTTTCTATGCAAGATTGAAGCTGTTTATGGAATTTTCCATGTTTGTCTTCAATTCACTGACTGTATTTTTTAACATTTTTCCTAGGACTTTGTTTGTAATCTCAATCTCCTTGGTAAAATATTCCTTTCAATCTGTAAGTTCTTTTCTGAGGTTTTCCAATTGCCTTTTGGTAATTAGTTTCCTCCTTCATATTTTTCAGCTCTTTCACACCTATTATTTTTAATTCTTTATCTCTTAGGTTCGCCCAATCAATACTAATGATTTCTTCTCTTAGGAGTTCCTGTATCTTCTTCTCTTTGGGCCATTCATGTTTTGTTTGGGGGTGGACTTAGGTTTTGACATAACTTTCCACTCTGCTTTGTTTTTAGCACTGACTTTTCTTTTTAGCACTGAGTTTTCTTTTCTTTTTCTTCTGATTTCCTGCTAGGTAGTAGATTCTGTGTGTCCTCTGAATCTTCAATGGGGCTGCAGGATGCTAGAATTTGCTAGAGTAGGCAGTGGTGCTGAGACTGAATCCTTTCCCTCTTACCTACACAATGACTGCTTTTTTTAAGAGTCAGGACCTGTTGGTTTCATTGGTCTAGGGACATGTTCTTCTTCCTCTTTCATCTGATCCATTGAAGTTGTCACCAGGCATGGCTGGGACCCCATTTTTTTCAGTCTCTTTTACCATGTTAAAATAACAGACAACTAGAAAAAATGACAGTATTTTCGTTAAATCTAATTTTCTCTTTCACATAATATTGATTCAAAAATAATGTTATCAATAGCCACAAGTAAAATAAAGGGAATTTCTAAAGCCATAGTTTTATTAGAATTAAAATACTCAGCTTATGAGTAACCATCAGCAAATAATTTTAGCAAAATTATGAAGGTTTAGAATAAACCCAGAATGATATGAAATGTGAAGATAAGAAAGAAGGACTGGAACAGGAAAGATATAACTCAAAATGTCATTGAGAGTCATCTTTTCAATTCAGAAAAGAGAAATTTTATGTAAAAAAAAACACTTCAAAGAAATCACTATTAAAACAACTCAACAATATATCAGAAACTTGAAAATAAGTAAGTAGATAAATTATTGAAACATTTTTAACTCAGCCAACTGCTGTTAAACAAGTCTTAAGTTCTGATTCAAAGAACTGTGTTAGAGAGACAAGGTCAATAAAATATGGTTAATGTATTTTAGGTATTCGCCATCAAGCCTACAAAGTGACAGACATCTACCTCTACCATAAGATATGAAACAGAACAATACATGTCACACTGGTCCTATGACACATCAATTCAAAAACAGTGAGAATGGCATAATGAAGTCTTACTGGGAACTGTGATCAGGATGTCCTCATAGAGGAGCTGAGTGTCTTGCAAAATTGAATCTGAGTAGGTCTGAGTAAATGCATCACTATATGGGACAACTACTTGTTTATTATTGATGGTATTCCATCTTTGGTCCTCTGCTTGACTCTTCCCAGGTAAGCCTTTCATGTTCACATGTCCATCTATCGTAGATGTTCTTATGACGCCCAAAACTATGTTTTGGAACCAAAATTTCCTGTTTAGATTCATACTCATAGTCAAAGAAGCTTCTAGATAACTTTAGACTCTAAAATACAACATATTAAATCTAAACCCTTTAATTTGTCCCCTCCTGCCCTTTAGTCAACCCAAAGTTCTTCATTCTTTCTAGTTTGCTTTCTTTATAAATGGCATAAATACTCAACTACTTGCCTACAATAGGTTTATGCATCATACCAGACACTCCTCTCTATATCCCAGTCACTAAGCCTTGTCGAACTTAAATATCTTTTTTCTCTCTTTCTTCCATGGTCACAGCTTAACTTAACACTTGTATGTTTTACCTCATATCCCACTCTCCAATCTTTCCCTCCCAGGTCATCCCCCATACACTGCCAGAGTAATAGACTGCCATTCATAGCTCTTGAATTTGTTTCGCTGATTGCCTCAGTACTTCAGAGTAAATTCCAAACCTCTCATGAATTGAGTCCTCTCACCCACCATCCTTTTTCTCACTGAACTCTGCTTGTATGAGACTTCATCCTGTCCCTTGATTTATGTTGCCTTTTCTGACTTGAGTAGCCTTCTCTTCCCATCAACTACCCACCACCTTTTTCCTTTGAATTTCTGCTTTACTTAGTTACTTCTTCCTCTGGGACATCATCCCTGGAATCTTCAAGCTGAGTCAGGTGACCTTTCTGTCCCTTAACTTCTATATACGTCTCTACCGAAGTGTTCCTCACACAGCTGATACTAACTGGACTATTTGTATGCCTTCCTGAAGCCTACTGTGTGACTTGAGGGCAGGACGGTGTTCTTTTCATCTTTATATGCCTTGTGTTAGCAGAAAGCTCATCACACAAAAATAATTTGTGGATTGTCTACATTAACTAATGTCATTCTCTGAGGTTACAATTCTTGCCATTCACAAATGGATAACTGACAACAACAGAAAATGTATGACTACTCAATAAATTTTGTTCCTGAAAAATGAACTACCAGCAATAAAACTTTACATTCTAAAGCTATATACTTGTGCAAAACAATCATTTGGATATAGAAAATTTGAATCAATAAGCTGTTTTTTTTGATATTATGCCAAATATCAGATTTGATAGTTCTTATTCAAGCTATTATATTATCTGATACTTTGAGGCACCAGAGTTTGGGGAGCAATTGTTTAAGTATCATGTTTGCAGATTCCTCTTAGTTATAGCAACAAATACTGTTAAGTGCTTTTTTTGAGCATCTACTTCATGCTAGTCATATAGTGCATGAGTGCTTCTCCAGGTGAAGTCCTCCATCGAAATCATCTGAAGGTTTTGCTGAAAATGCATATTTTTAAACCACATAAAAGATATCCAAAATCATAACTTCTAGAGTTAGGACCTGGGTGCCTGAATTAAAAAAGTGCATATCAATATTAATTTAAATTAAAGTTTGAGAGTCATTGTTCAACATTTTGTAGTTTTGCAGAAGGTAGAAGAAAATAATAGGAGTGAATTGGTGAGTAAATGAGGGAGGTCAAGTAGAAAGATCAGGTGATATATTAGTAAGGATACAAGGACAGTTGTGGGGCAAGGAGACCCAATGTAGTCATGGATTAGACAAGCAGAGTTTATTCTGTTGTATCTCTAATGGTCTGGTATACACAATCCTCAGTTGTGTGGAGACGTAAAGGTGTCAGGGACCCAGGCTACTTCTACTTTGTTACCTTGTTACATCTTTAGGGTATTTCTCTCATCGATATCATCTATAGTGATTCATTACATCATACTTATCTCAACCAGAATAGAAGAAAAGGAAGATTCTTCCTCTTTAAGGCTCAAGCAGAAGGTGCTCTCATTAAGACGATTTCTGTTCCAGAACTCACCAGGTAGCTTCACCTTAAAGGATAATAAAACATATAAAGGGGTAAAAGAAATCCATGCATTCAATTAAAATTTGGTTTCTACAAGAAGTTAGCAAAGAAGAAATAGGTAATGGGGTCAACTGGCAATCTTTGTCACATAGAAGAAAGAAAAAAGGGAGAGTGGGAAGATCTAGGAGAGGATGCAGAAGAGAATTTAAAATATAAAATCAGTTGTTGTCATTGATTTAAAACATCTTCCATCTGCCACGCTCACTCAACATACCTACTTACAATCTGATGTTCCTGATTTTCCAAGTTTCTTTTATCAATATTGTTAAATTCACTTTTACTCAGACTCTCTCTAGCCTTGACTTTGGACATTGTCTTTGATTGGAAAATAATCTACTGCTGATTTTTTCCAATATCTTTGGTATGTTTGGCATAGATACAAGTTATTTATACAAGTTTCCTGATTTATATTAACTCTGGAGGTTGAATTTTAAACAGCAGTTTCCTCATATGTGGTTAAAAACAGTGCTGATTTATCAGTACTATCATGACAATGCTATGCCTCTGTGCTTTGCCAATTGAATTTTCACACAAATAATTATCCCAACTTACACATGAAACTTGCTCTTTGGTTTGTCTGATTGCTGAAGAAAGTCTAAAACATAAAGGGACAGACAGATTTGGTGCAAATCCTATATTAGGGATACGATGGCCTTGTGCCTAGAAAGCTGACCTGTGAAGAATACCACCGCCTTCAGCCTTTCATGGATCTAAGATGAACAATGTGACATTCATTCCATAGATCAAACATCAGACCAGATCTTATTGCTTTTGGACAATGGCCATTTTGTGATTTATGGAGGAAAGAATAGGTACAATACAATCCTCAGAGTACATTACAAAGTTAGAGGGTATTTCTAAGCATGAAAATATGCAACATTTCAGTTGTAATGTCATAAAGAGAGACATCAGACTAATAAATCACTGTCCCCATTCAACTGTGATCTATAAAAATAACTTTGGTTCTCATTTTGGAGAATAAGAAAGAAACTTTAGAAGTTTGCATTCATGTTTTTAGGAGTCCATATATGTCTAACTTTCCTAAAACTGAACTAAAATATAATCTAGTTAGTATTAGATCCCCCACAGACATTTTCAGTATAGATTCACAAAGCAACTCAAAGATAGTGTGGCTTTAATAAAAAAAAGATTTAAACACATGGCAATACTCATCATTCTCAAAGTTCTCATTTGCTCCCTTAGGTCAAGTGGCTTCTATAAAAATAATTACATGCAGTCAGAAATCACAAGAGACCTCATTCTTACCATCCATTTGATAATTTGCTAAATGTTTATTCCTTCTACTACTCAGTTTTTCCTACTTGGAAAAAAGTCATGCAAATTGTAATAAGAGATAAAGAAATTGAAATGTACTCAGAATTATAGGTTAAAATGATGACAAAAATTAAGATATAGAATATCTTTAAAAACAAATCTAATATATTTTGAAACGTCTTTTATGAAAAACACTGGTGGAAAAATTTTAAAGTTTTATCATAGCCCCATAAACACTGGTTTTCCGAAGATGGTGCCATATACCTTCTTCACTGAAAGTGATGCTGTTGAAAATTGCTACTGAGGACAATTACAAATAGTTATCTGACTGTGGGTAAAATCAGCTTGTCTCTGATACTTCTGTAGGATTCCAGTTCATGTTTTAAAAATGTGTGTATATGGAAAAACACTGGCTGTTGTTTTACAGGTGAATCGTTGTATCTAATTATTTTGAGGCTAGTTTTCTCACTTTTGGCAACTAAAGTTATTTTCTACTTTCTTGATAACCACTTTCCATGCTTACCTGGAGTAGGAGCAATGGAAACCAAGGATGCCAGTTCCACATTATTACTTGTCGCGATGCCCAGTGATGCATGTCAGTGAGAAAGATGTAACTAAAAACCCAGATGATTCTCCACTGTGAAACACAAGATAGGCAGAGTTCATTCTCAGGTACCTGGGGAAGGCAGGCAGTCATAATATGGCCACAACATATTCATATCAACTGACCCAGAATTGTGAAAATCAGGTGATTTGAGGTGATTTAACACAGCTTACTTAAAAGAAAAAAGAGAAAATCTATGACTGGTTTTCAGCTGTTGGTCCTAACTTCCTATGACAACCACTGATGAAGAGTTCACCGTGTTATTGAGCAGTATGAACTTTAACAGCAAAGGGCTCATTATAATTTATAATCCATTCTTCTCTTCACTGTTTTTCAACATTCAAATGAAACATATTCAATCTTGTGGCTCCTCCAGTTAAGCAAGATGGTAAAAAAAAAAAAAAAAAGACATTTACACTCATTGGCTTCTAAAAATATGTTATACTAATCCCAACAGTTTATGAAAATAACTATGGCATTCCAATAGCAACAGAAGAGAGAACATTTCTTCAATGATTTCTATCTACTCATTCCTTATTTTCTGTCTTAGACAAATTACTTCCACTCTTCTGAAAAAAATAGTTATGACTGGAAATTCAAGTAGACATTGTATTTTAATGATTTTTTAAAAAATTTTTCTCTTTTGAGTTCTTAGGGAATAAGAATGTAAAGCACAGAGAAATCCTTACTTGCTAAACTATGATATCAGGAGAGCAAACCCATATCTACTTAGTGTGGACAAAAACAACAGCTCAGTACTACATTCACCCACATTTAAAAATATATATGCTAAATCCTAATCATTTGTAACTTCTAAGTCAACCCATAATTTGTTTTCTGATTAAGGAGCTGATCAGCTGAATTAGTTGAGCCCTTCTTACATAATTGCATAGTTTTGGAATCCCCTAAATATATCTACGATGTACATATCTTTTTATTTTACATCTGTCTTTCCTAAATCACCTTGTTACCATCAGTGACACCACAACCTTTCCGATTCTGAAAGTTTGTGGTTTGGGGGTCATTTTCAACACTTTCTTGTCCGTCGGTGTGGTAAGTTGGAACAGTCTTCATTCTCCACAGCCTGCAAGCTCAAAAGACTGGGGTAGAAAATGCCCACTATGATCTTTTGAGCATTTCTACAGAAGGTGCTTAGAATGGATCAAAATGAGAGAGGGCAAAGATAGAAGCTGTTATCAGTCCCCAACAAATATACCTGCATTCTGCCCTTTAGAGGCATAGGGATTGATTTATCCATGCTTTCAATTAAGAAATATTAACTGAGCCACCTATAATGTGCTAAGTACAATTTTGTTTTTGAGGATGGTCATAAATTGGTAATAAAACCAGCAAAATGCTGGCCCTCATGGAGCTTGCCTTCTAGCATTATCTGTTTCCTGATAGTGAGGAAAAAGAGTATGAATAACAGATCTTACAATTGATATACAATATATTTTTCAATCTTTAAAAAATTTCTTGTTGCCCACAATTTAATTTCTAAATCAAATTTGTTTTCTCTTCTTAGTTGTCCACAATCTAATTTCTAAGCCAAATTACATTCCCTCTGTGCAAAATGGCATGGCCAGTCTGACCACCAAATACCAAGAGGTTTTCTTACCTCCTTAAGTAAGCTGTTGGACAAAGAATGTGAACTGCTCCAAACTGACATGGCAAAACATGTAGAGTAATTTTAATCAGTTACTTTTGTCGATTTTAAAGATATTTATCACAAGTACTACTACTGTAGTCTTGCTAAAATATTTAAGTACAAAGAGTGCTTTGTTCCCAAAACTCCAAGAAATAAAGAGAGCACCCAGATACTGCCTGTTTTGTAAGTTAAAGTGAAAAAATATGACACCAAAACTAATAGGTGATATCTCTTCAGAAGAGAAATTCATCAGTAAGGTAATAATTCCCAGTAGCTATACAAAGAAACCACAGTCTTCAGAAAAACCACATAACAGAGAAATGAATACTGTGAGCAGTCCACATAATTACTCATGATAGATAACTGTATTAAAAATTAAATATAAATTATTGTGGGCATTATAGTATTGGCACAAGATTAAAAAAAAGTGCTTTATGTTACTTAAAAGTTTCAATAACTGTCTTACATTTAGCTCAGCCCAAAGTAAGCTTACACTGAGTAAATACAAAGCAGTATTATTTGAAGTGTTGCTTTCAATATAATTGTAGGTTAAAAAAGATCTCTTGAATTTTTAATAGTTGCTATATGACTTTTTAACAAATATTAAAAGTATATGCAAAGAGGCAAATTATAAACAGGGCCTTAAGGAAGTTTTTTTTCTAATATATGAAAACTTTTTACTTCAACTCAACAAGGCACAAAAATTAATTCCAGATGATTATTTGAATCAAAATGTAAGAGGGGAAAAATAAACCTTCTACAAAAATATAAGAGAACATTTCCATGACCTTGGAGTAGGTAGGTTCCTTAAATAATACCAAAAGGACCAATCTTAAAAGAGAAGAAAAGAGATAGATTATAATAAAATAAGAATTTCTGTTTCAATGTTAAAAAAAGTAAATATCCCACAAAGTGGAAAAAATAGTCTTACAACACAATCTTCAACAAAGAACTGATAAACAGATATATAGAGAATTCTGATAATTCAATAAGAAAAAGAAGATAACAGAAAAATGAGCAAAAGGCTTTAGCACACTCTTTACAAAAAAAGGTTTCCTGATGTCCAATAGCCATAGGAAGGAACTCAACTTCATTAGTTAGTCACTATAGAAATGCAAATTAATACTACGATATATCTTCTCTTTCCGAACATGTAGCTGATTTTTTTTAAAAGGAAGTTAACACTAAGCAGAACAATTGACATGCTCACCTGCTGCTGCTGCAGGTATAAGTTGATACAAATACCTTGGAAAACTATCAAGATCTACTAAGCATAAGTTTTCAAAGTGTGCTCCCTGGACCAGCAACAGCAGTAGCACCTGGAACGTGTTAGAAATTCTTCTATCTGCTGAGTCAGAAACTCTCAAGGTGTCCCCAGAGATATGTAATTTAACTAACCCTCCAGGTGATCACCTCCAGGTGTTTCTGAGTCATGTGAAACCTTGTGACCAAAAAATTATACTCTTAATTATATGTAACAAAATATGCAAAAATATTCATCAAAAAACAAGTACAAGAATGCCCACAATAGCACCACTTATAATAACAAAAACTGAAAACAGTTAAATGTCCATCATTAGTAGAATGAATAAACTAAGATATAATAATAAGATAGAATTAAGTCATCCAGCAATGATCCAGCAATGAGGATGGGCAATCTACAATCTCATGCAACTATGCAGATGAACCTCATATACATAATATTGAGCAACAGAAGCCAACAAAAAACAATGTATCTGTGGAATTCCATTTATATAATTACAGAAACAGGCAAAACTAAATTTGTTGTTGTAAGACAAGATAGTGACCATGCGATAGTGACTGGATAAGCGTTTTAGAAGGGTTTCTATTTCTTGATTTGCTGTTGATTATAATGGTGGCCAGCTTATGAAAATCTTTGAGCTTGTAATATTCTTTGGAGACTTGTAACATGTGTACTTTAATTTAGTGCTTATATTCGACTTCAATAACAAGTTTTAAAATAATTTCATTTAAATGATTGATTAAAACAATTCTTTCTAAGCTGGATAAGTGAGAATTAAATTCAGGACATTAAAGAATAATGAAAAAGAACAAAACTAATATACCGTTCTAGGGAACTGTTGTTAACAGCAATCCAGGGTGAGGGAGGCTCTCAAGATCATATATCAATGAAAGCCTCCCTGATGACCCAGTAGGCACTGAAAATAGTCCCTGGGGTCTGATTGGTCAGTAGAAACCCACCAGTGAGCATAGCTTCCTAGAAATCTAAACTTTAATAATTAAAATGTCAGAACCGTATTAATATAGCTCATATTTCTACAGATATTTTTACTGGTTATAATCACATTAACCTACTCATCGGTCAGGTTAAGCAGCAATCAGGGGAGCAAAGTGAAGAGTTAAGCCCATTAATTAGTGGTTTGCTTTTTTTTTCCCAGTAGAATCTTTTTAAAAAAGATGATGAATGTTTTCTCCATCACTAGCAAAGCCTTCACTTCATTTAGCTCCCTTTTGAGTAGCATCTAGGATCTGATTTAGACATACATTCGATCTGGTGTTTAACAACAAGGATGTTGAATTTGACTAGCTGTGCTACTCAGGAGAGTCAACATGAGCAATACATTTAATGTTCTCTATTTTAGTTTTCATTTTTTTGAAAAGATAATTTCATTGCATGGTTAGAATCTCAAAAGGTACAGAAGTTAATACAGAAGACTGTCTCCTATCTCTTCCTATTCTCCAGTCATTAGTTATCAGTTTCCTATGTAGCTTTCCAAAGATAGAATGTTTATTGTGAAAAAATTTATAGCTCTCGCTATATATTCCATTTTACCTCTCCTTTCCATATCAGTGAAAGCATTTCACGCTGTGCATTGAATATTTTAATCTTCTGACAGCTGATTAAGGATATCTTTCTTTTTTATAGCTCCACAGTCATCCTTTGTATGAATGAATGAGCACCCCACAATTCAACAAGCCCCACACTAGTAGATATCTATGTCTATTACTCTTTTCTCATTTCAGAGAATGTGATGAATCTTGCTCCACGTAAGTCTCTGTAAACATGTGTTTGTGTATAAAGGGGTAAATTCCCAGTTATTTTTCCAGTTTTTATTAAACTTTTTATTTTGAAAAATTTCTACAACTACAGAAAAATTACAAAAATATTACATGAATCTTCTGAAAATATTTCAATTCAAATTTCTTCAGCATTGTAACTGACTTACCATTTTATATGGAGAGGCACATAGTTTCCACTGAATCCTCAGAAAACAAGAGAACCTGAGTACTTGAAGGTATTTAATATTAATCAATAACTAAATATTAACAAAATTATTATTATTAAGAAAATATAATTATTAGCAAAAATTGCAGAATATGAATGATAAGAGCCCCAGCAACAGTTAACTTCAAATGGCTGTCCCTGTGTGATGTGGTCTCTCAATCTGACAAAGTAAGACAGGGGAAGAAAACTTTTCCTATAAAAACAAATATTTTAGGTTTTCCAGCCTCTACAGCCTCAATCACAACTGTTTACCTCCATTGCTGCAGCACGAAAGCTGTCTTAGATAATATGTTCCACAACAATTTACAAAACCTCAAACACATTCTGAGGGGAGGGTTTGGTCTACTGACTATAGTTAATCAATCCCTACCCTTATATGTAACATGAAAATTACTCCTTTTAAAGGAGATTCGTTTCTAAGTCATTCCAAGTATAGAAAAATATTTTCAGTTATTTAAAATCAATCAACAGCAAGCAGTAGCTGCCGGCCTCTGCCTTAAGATAGACTATCATTCTCATGTTAAACCAAGTTCCCTTGTTTGTCTTAAAACATCTGAAGTTTCTTCTGCTAGTAAGTGTCACTGAAAGGTGCTGGCATTGGCACTGTCTTTGAATGGTCCTGAATGTACCCACACAGTGCATAGGACTAATGAGGTCACCCGAAGCCAGACACCCAGAGTTCATAGGTTTGGGTATATGTGTGTGCTAGTATGAAAACATTGTCTTGCTCCAGAGACAAAACATTATTTTGACATTGGATTTTTATATAGCAAGAAGTATAACTAAGGTTGTCTAAGAAATGTGGTACCTATGATTTAAAATGCAAAAGTGTCTTCACACACATTGCATAAAATAAAAAGCTTGTGGTTGATTTATTGCAAACCATATAAATTTCTCTCCTGAATCAAATGAATTTTCTCATTTGAATCAGGTTTTATTTTATAGTTATAATTTCCCTGGAGGTTAGAGACTCTGACAGAACATCTTACCGACTTAAAACAAGCCACTTTTTCAAGACTCTAGGAATGTATAGCAATAATAATTAATACAATGCTTTCTTAGGTAGTGAGTGCATTTCCTTGCTTTTTTAAATCACTATTGTTGATCAGCTTTATTACAGCCTTGTTCGTACATTTTTCTTTTTCATCAATGTTTTGTGCTTCCATCCCATTTTCTCTTGCTTCAAATCAATGGAACAACACCATTGCATTATTATTTACAATATTCAAGATATAGAAAAACTAAGTTTCCATTGATGGATCAGTGGAAGAGAGATTGCAGTACCTACATGCAATGAAATATTATTTAGGTATAAAAACTATATGCCATTTTTCAACAACATGAATGGACCTTAAGGGCATTTATGTAGGGTGAAATAAGTCAAAGACAAATACCACATGGTCTCATTTATATGTGAAATTTTTAAGAAAGATCAAGTACATAGATCCAGAGAACAACTGGTGACTATAACACTGTATTGTATATTTGAGAATTGCAAGACAATTGATGTTAAAAATTCTCATCACAGTAAAATTTTTGTAATTGTATATGATGACAGATGTTATTGTAGTGATCATTTTGTAATATGTGCAGATGTCAAATCATATTGTACACCTGAAACTATTTCATAAGCCAATTATGAATAAAAATGAAAGCAATATAGTATGATGCAATCAGATAGGAATAAGAAAACACTAGTAAATAGGTCTGATAGAATATCAAATTTGATCTTTATAGTAATACATATATTCGTTGAGAAGCTGACAAATAACAAAGGGTTTATTGATAACATTCTCTAATCCCCCTTCCTATCCCAAGATGGAAAATACAAAACCAAAATAGAAAGGCAATGCATTAAGTACGAAAGTAAAAAAAACACAGTATCTTCTTGACACATGATGTCAGAACATTTTCTCACCTAAACTCCATTCCTATTGCAAATGGAAAGTCTGTCTTTCCGCCAGTGCTGAGAACAGATTAGTGCTGTAGACAGAAAGCATCTAGAAAATAGCCAGGTGCTCTGAAAATACAGATAATTATTATCAAAAAGGCAGGAGTAAATCCATTAGTTTGAATATCTTTCAATTCAAAATTGTGAGTATCATCTATGATGAGTTTATTATTAATGTTCTAAATTATGTTCTGTGCGTTCAAGTAATCATACATATGCACAGTCGTATCTTGTGCCTGAGCACCCAAAACATTTGTTTTATTTTCCAGGATGTGATTTTTTGTGTGTGTGTTATGGCCCATAGAAACTCCTATTAAGCCAAAGGAGTAAAGAGACTACAAACATGATTACCCATGAATTCCCTCCATTGTTTAATTGTCTAAAAGTAACTTTCACCATTGAAAAAATATTCTTAATTTTAAGTTGGCTGTAATGTGTTTTCATTATTTTTAGGATACTGCTCTATTATTCTCTGGATTCCATTGTTTCCTATAAGCATCCATCTGTCAGCCTTACTACACCTCTTTAAAGGTGATGATTTTTTGTTTTTTTTCCTCTAGTGGTTTCTAAGATTTTATTTTTTACTTTGATCTTCAACAGTTTTACAATGAGGTACCCATGTATGACTTGTTGTGTTGCCCTTTTTTTTTGTATTTCCACTGCTCTGTATTCTATGAGTTTCTTGAATATGAAGATCCATTTGATAAAATTGTCAGTTATTATCACTTTAAAATTTATTTCCCACCATCCTCCTTTTTTTACTCAGGGAATTCAATTATGTTCCTATTGGACCTACTTGGCATATTCTATATGGGCCTTGTATCTATTTTTAAAACTGAACTTAAATGCTATTGATTTGCCTTCCAATTCACTAGACCTATGCTACAAGCGCAACAGTTCTTAATTCCAGATATTACATTTTCCTATTTTAGAATATTCATTAGGTTTGTAAACAGATTTCATTATTTGGTAAATTTCTCTATCCCTTTTTCTCTTATTTTAAAATCGTTGTCTGCTAGTTCCAGTATTTTATCAGATGGGGATCTTTACTATCTATTTTTTTTCTGAACAGCCATATAGATAGACTTGATTTTTAGATGTTTTTAATATATTGTATAATATTGTATATATATGTATTTATTGTGTATATATACAGTATTGTATATTGCATAATAGACATAAAAAGCTACAGGGACTCCAAGTGATTTTATCACCCACTAATGGTTAGGTAGACAGTATGAAAGGTAAACATTTCAGATCAGTAACATGTTAACCTGGAAATGAGTCTGATTTTAGTTTAGTAAAACATCTAATTTTCCTTTATTTCTGTGGCACAAGTGGTCTACTTTTTATTGAGCTCCTGATAGGAATTTGACCTCCTAAGTTTTGAAAGATTCCATTTCAGTTTTGTCCTTCAAGATTTTCCACTTAAATTTCTAAACTCCCATATATTGTAGACTCAGATTTTGAAGATGTTTTGATACGGAAACTAATCACGTGTTTGATATAAATTCTCTTTTTCTAAGTAAGGGTCTTTGTTTCTTACCCCACTTTCAGAATTCATAAATGATCACAGAGTTTAAGGAAGAGTTGATGATTGCCAGCTCATCCTGAAGGGGCTCTCTCCCTGGAAGTTTAGTTTATCAAGTTCTCATTGCTTTCCTAGTCTCTGGTGCCCATAAAAGACTATTTTATAAATTAATAAATTTTCTGCTTTTTTCTCATTGTTGCAGCAGGAGCAGTGAGTGACCGGCCTACTTGTGAGACTTTTCCCTTCCATTCTTTGCATTTAGTGACTTGATATTCATTAAAGTCTCTTCCAATTCCTAATTAATTACAGAAGAAACATGAATAAAAGAAGAGCACAAGCAGCTTGATTGTTGGATTTTATGGAATTTTCAAATGGTGTTTCATTCTCAGTTCAAAGAACTTTTCACTTTGTGTAAGAACCATTTTTTATGTATAGACCAAGCTGATAGAATTTGAATCACAATTTCTACAAAAATTGTGACATACAGAACCATTTTGCCTATCATTTTCATCCTTGTGATTAAGGTGATATATTTCAATTAATTAATGCTTTATATATTTATTTATATAAATATATGCATATATATTGGAGGGTTAGGATACCAATTTACTATCACCCATGTCCAGACAAAGTAAACTTCATACTAGTATAACAGAAAACTAATTTTAAATTTTTATGAAATCATTGTTAAAAAAAAAAAAGGAAAGCAGTCAGTTTTATAATAGATTGCTTTTGCTTATTTCAGGTGAAGGTGATAGATATTTTTATTGAAAAAATTGCCCTCAAGCAACTCTATTCACCAACTGTTGCATGGAATAAGATGGAAACCTTAGAACAATATATGTTTTATATACATCTAATCAAGGTGGCTTAAGAATGTGAGTGCTAGGAACTCCACAAGCACTGCGGCAAAGACTGATTTCTTCATGGCTCTGCCAACCTTTTATTCTCAGGGATCCAGTGATTCTGAAGAATTCATTCACAGCTCTTCTGGGTCAAAATGAAAAAAGGCATTGCCATACAGAAGTCATGAACAAGATGATGTTTGCTGAATTTCTGACTCTTCCCCATGTCCATGGCTACTTACCCTTTACATAACCCCTCCACAATCACCAGCTGATACCTTCTTTTGCAGTAAAATATTCAGGCCTTCTTTAAGTCATGTCTCCTTAAAGGTGTACTACCTTCACTTTCCTAGATTCTTCACTGTACTCCTCTCCCACCCACCATGTGTTAATGTACCTTTATTAGTAGAGATTTTCAAGAATAGTAGACTTGAAATTTAGCAGAAAGGCATTTTAAGGCCCTCTTTTAACAAAGAAGCACAGCACATCTGATTTAATGTATAGTACCAATCCTGTTCAGAGTAATTAAGAAAATGGATGGTTTTTATAGGAAGAACAGGAAGAAGAAAGGTATTATTGATTGTTCACCATTTCTAGCCCAGTCTTTGGGAGTGTCATTTCTATCATATCATGGCTGGTGAAAAATTTAAAGGTCACTTTTATTTTTCCAGTCAACAGCTTGATATGATCCAATAAAAACACAGTTCCTTTAATGGAAAGACTAATGCACTGGCAATTTGAGGTCTAGGGCCCCCATACTGAGCATACATACAGATAGATATCTCTTTCCTGAAACAAATATTTCCTTCCCGTCAAAGGACATGAATTATTTGTCCAAACAATCTCCCCTCCGAACTTAATACAAAATTCCATTGGTGTTGAAATTTGGGTTGAGTGACCAAATCTAAGACTATATAGTTCAGGTGGAAAAATCAGGTACCCAATATAATGAGAAGTTAAAATCCAGATGGAGGGCTTAGACAAGGTCAAAGATGTTGCTTAAAGATCTTTCAGTATTGTTTCTTTTTACAAATGGTCTGTTACCTTATATTTTCATCTAGAAGAGTTTTATAAAAGTTAAAAAAATCTTGAAATACAAGGATAGTTTCTTTGACATTTTACTTTGACATAATTTCTAACTTAAATTATATTGACTTACTAGTAGAACTACTTTGTTTTTTCAAGATATGATTTAACTATAATTTGAAACGTTCCTGAGAGATGGTACATTGATATATTTTTTCTCATACAAAAAAATGATCAGACCTCTAAGATAATGACTGAAATAATCATACTTCTTTGCTTTTTCTAGCTCTGAGCTGGTATTCTACCACTTCCCACAAAGAGGTCAATTGAACCAAGAATGTTTTCATCTCCCTATCATCTGACATGTAAGTACAGTTGTCTCTCATCTCACCTTTTAGCTATATCTCTTAAAAGCACCTTAAATCTACAATCTCTGGTTAGTTCTCTGTGTTAAAATTTTTATCCATGGTTCTATCAATGTATTGATTAATGTATCTCTTGACTAAACAACACATGGATTCAGAGAGATCATGAGTCAATCAGTAACTCCAGACTAACCAAACATAATCATACACAGAAAATTTCTGTGTGACACAATCTATATGTTGGTATTAGTTTTTTTCTTCCTACTCTGGCTTCAAGATTAATTCACCACAAAATAACTGACTAACTTCATAAATCACTACAATTTTATAAAGTACTTTCACAAAGGCTATCACATTTGATCCTCACAAGAACTTTATGAAGTCAGCAAAGCAGGCATTAATCTAATTTACTTTTTTCATTTTACTGAAGGAATATTATAGTATAAAATTAAGTAGATTTAAGGTATGCATCATAGTACAGCAACATCTATTAAATAGCATAAGTTTGCCACTATTTCGTTTTTTCTGTCTCTGTACAATTAATCCCCTGTACTCTCTTTGCCACTTCCCTTCCTGGAAACAATGATTTGATTTTTGAACTAAACCTCTATTGCTTGATTTAGTTCATTTTTTTTTACTGTACCTAAAAAACCTTCAATGCCCATCAAACAGATTAATGGATAAAGAAGATGTGATCTGCGTATGCAATGGAATACTGATCAGCTATCAAAAAGATAAAACCCTGCCATTTCCAGCAACACGGGTGGAACTGGAAGGAATTATGCTTACTGGGATAAGCCAGAAGGAGAAAGACAGACATCATATGATGTCACTCATATGTCATGTGTAGAGATGCCAAACAAATTAAATTAAACATAGACCCTTATTTTAAATATTATGAAATTAAGACCCATAGGGTTTAATTATCTTCCCAATCACCTTTTGCTGATTAGGCAGAATCTTAGTAGTTGATATTTCTAGCACATTACATAGCCTCAGAAACCCTGATTAGTTCCATCTTAGCACAAAATACAGGATTTATTAGAGCATTATTATCAGTTATTTTTGTGATAGGTATCTCTTGAAATTAAGCAATCTGAATGTGATGCTAAGTTATTAGAAAGCTCTGGCTCCTTAGGACTACTTTCCCATCACTGAGTTAACTCTTCTATCTCTTTGACAAGTCCACATAGCTCTTCTTTATCCATCTGTTACTGGACTTTTTGACTATCTACTCATATCAGAATGATTGGGAAGCACTACTCAAGTGTTCAATTTATGATATCAAATTATCATGAATATAGTGACATCTTAACATAATTGATCTTGCAATTACATACCTGTCCCTCAAACATCTTATTTGATCCTGTCTTTATTTAAATAAATTCCTATTTTTAGTTGACCATGGATTTTGTACTAATTTTTACATTTTTTTAAAGATTTAATTATAATTTCATTTGTTTTGATTATTGAGGTTGGTGCCCCCTTAAACTTTGTGTCAGAGCCAGTGCCTCATTGGCCTTATCTAAGACCCAGTACTGTCTGAAATCTTTCTTCTTTGTTAAAAGCAGATATGTACTCTGAAATCACAAATATCTTATCATGAGGCTTCCCCAGCACATCAGTAGAGAAAAACATAGAACAAACCAGTGCTTACAATTCCTCTGTCAAACGGAGAAACATCTACAGGAATTTCACTTAATTTGTTGGATACCTATCAGTTTGTTAAAAATGTGTGATGTCAAAATAGTATCAAGCTATTTTCCATTTGAGTTAAGAATCCCCATTGTGTGACTGGACACAAAATCTATGTCAAGATATTACATAGAATCACAGTATGCAAATTGCATATAATTTTAAAAAAATAATTCAATATTCGGAAACTTCATTTTTTTAAACAAAAAATCTTGAACAGGTAACACAAAAAATTGTATGGTAGCAAAGAATCACTTAACAAGATGCTTAATATCACTAGCAAAATGAAAATGAAAAAGCATTTCTATGCCTACTTTTTTAAGATCCTATGTCAATCCTTTTTCATCTGAAATGAATTGACTCTTACCTTGTGAGGTGACTCACCTCATTTGCTTTACTCAGCTAAGGTCTCGACATGGCCTTAACAGCAAATTTCTGCTTTTGTCGTCTCATACATAACAACACCACCATCCTGTGTGTTTTAGTTTCATTACTTGTGCATCAGTTCTCTCTCTCTCTCTCTCTCTCTCTCTCTCTCTCTCTCTCTCTCTCTCTCTCTCTCTCTCTCTCTCTCTCTCCCCCTCTCTCCCCCCCCCCCTAACTTCCTACTAATTCATAAGCTTCTATTTTGATTGCCTATTTGGTCTTAGATGCTTAGCTTCAAAAGTCTCTTATCTTTAAATTGTTATTTATCTACAGTAAATTCTCTAGACCAAGGATTGGAAAACTTTTTCCGTAAAAGACCAGATGATAAATGTTTTAGGTTTTATAGGACAGAAGGTCTCTGTTGTAAATATTCACCTGTACTCATCATAACATAAAAGCAGACATTAAAAAGGCATAAATAAGATGAGCATAGCTGTGTTCCAATTAAACTTTATTGAAAAAAATCAAGAGATGGGCTGAATTTAACCTGTAGGCATTTATTTAGTGACTCTTACTCTACTCCACAGTCCATTTTGTTTCACTTTCTTACTAGAAATTCAAAAACAAACAAGTCTTATATTTGGAAAATGCCTTGTAGCTACCAACTTAATTATAAGAAAACATTTTGGAAATATGGTATGATCAATGAGAAAAAACTAGAGTCTGAGATCCCCTCTCAGCACTTGTGATGCTCTGATAACAATAAAAAGAACTTGTATTTTGGATCTGATTCTAAGACAGTGGATTCTTAAGATCTCAAGCTCACCTCCTCCGCACAGAACAAACAAGAAAGCACCTATTTTGCAACTCCAATCTATGAAAAGTAATGGTCCCAACATATCCACAAAGAAAGGGGACCTATGCCTCCATAAAAGATCTGAAAACCCCATCTGTCTCAGTACCACACCACCTGTTTGGAAACTCAGGGGTTACAAGAAAAGATCAGTAAAAGTGAAACTCTCCTGGAGCTAAAGGGTTTTTTCCCCCATGCAAGGAAAGATCACATATGAGAAGTGGCCTTTACTCACTGAGTCAGGAGCTTCAGCATAGGATAAAAAGAGGGTTAGCATTCCTGTGAGCTGTAGTGCCACTTCTTCTCTGTGTCTGCACTTGAGGCTGACATTGTGGAAAAGCCCTCAGGGGAAAGCACCCAGACTCTTCACCATTAAGACACTAGTACAGAACAGCTGGCACTTACCACTGTCATTCTGTCAATAGCCAGAGACAGCCAGCACCTGAACACATAGTGACACCTTGACTGTCTCCCCACAAGAAGAATTCTGTTCTAGTACTCTCACAAGGAAACCATTTGGAAGGGCTCCATCAAAACAGCAGATCCAGCCAGCTTATGACTGTAGCAAATTAGCTTCCTAACTTTGAAGTACCTTCTAAAATCACACCTTGAGGTCACAGGACTTGTTCACTACCTGTTGCTGGGACATCCACTCCTCTGAAAGACTGAAGGACTTTCACAAGTGAGAGTACCCCATTAGGAAAAGACTCTGGTTCTCTCCTGTGAGCTATATTTGGACTGTGGCCTGTTGGTAGACTGTAACTAAAGATCTTGGGTCTCTCTTTATGGACTTTATTGTTCATGCCTGTGACTCTGGGAGAAACCTCTGCATTTCATATGCCCACTCCAACCCTACAGACTGGTCTCTCAGACCTCAATGTAGTTTGCACATGAGAGCTTCAACAAATCCAGTAAGTTTTGAGATCACACAACCAAAAATGTTCAGTTTTCCAGAACAATATCCAGGTCTATTCTGTGTGACATGACATCCTAACACAAGGTCTTTACATCAAGGAAGCCTAACACATAAAAATAAATATAAAATGGCAGACAGACCTCAGAGTAATAATATAGGTGAAATTATGGGGGAAAAATGTGGTGGGAAGATCTCAATGCTAGAGACTTAAGTAAGTTACATGATAAACAATTTAAATGAACAGTAAAGGAACAGTTTTAATGACAGTGATATCGGGAACACAATGGGGGAACAAAAAAGAGAAAGATAGCAAAGACAGAAAATATGAGGCAGTTCCAAACAGAATCCACAGAGCTAACAGACATAATAGTTGAACTAAAGAACACAGATAGAGGAGCTCAAAAGAAGACTGGAAGAAGTCTCCAATAGAATAAGTGCCTAACATTAGATGCACTCAAGCAGGCCAGGAAAGAGAAAAAAATAATTAAAAGATACAAAGACAGCATAGAAACCTATGGGCTAATGAGGAACAACATTTATGTTATAGGGGTGCCAGCAGGAGAACAAAGAGAAGGGGGTAGAAAATTCATTTGAAGAAATAACGGCTGAGAATTTCCCAGAGAAAGGAAGAAGGCTTCTGGATTCAAAAGTTCAGAAAGTTACAAACAAAAGAAACCCAGATTCAAATCAAGAAATATCATCATTAAGATGTCGAAAATGCAAGCTAAACAGAATCTTAAATATAACTAGAGAAAAAAATGTTTCCTACAAAGGAGTCCCCTTAAGACTGTTGAATTCTCAGCTGAAACATTGCAGGTCAGAAGGAAATGGCATAATATATTCCAAGTGCTGAGAGAAAAGGACTTCCAATCAAGGACCCTCTACCTTGCTAGATTATTACTTAGAATTGAAGGAAGAGAATGATAAAGAGCTTCACAAGAAAACAAAAGTTAAAGAATTCTTGACCAGAAAACATCTTTACAAGAAATACTAAAAGAAGTTCTACAAAATGAAAATAAACCCCACTGAAAAGCATCAAGGCATCAGAATATAAAATGAGAGGAGGATAGTTAAAATATAAACAGAATGAGCTTAAGACTAATTTGCTTTAGAGTAAAAATAGGTTTTAAGCATAGAAACTTGTATGTAAATCTCAAGGAAACCACAAAACATAAATCCAGGGAAGAAGCAAAGAAAATTAAAAAGAAAACCAAATACAAATAATTGCTTTCAAATCACCTAAGAGGAGAAAGAAAAGAACAAAGGACAAAGGTACTGTCTGCAACAATACCCAGAAACAATAGTTACATATCAATATCATCATGTTAATGCATTGAACTCACCAATTAAAAAGCACAGTGACCAAATGGTAAACAAACATAACCCTACTTTCTGACGCATTCAATAGACGCATCTACATTAGAAAGATAAACACAAGCTCAAAGGCAATAACTGGAAAACAACCCTACATTCAAAAGATAAAAAGAAAAACAATCAAGGAAAGTCATACTTATATCAGATAAAATGGACTTCCAGCTAAAGAAGATAATAAAAGACAGGGATAGGCATTCCATAATGGTTAAGGGGTCAATTCAGCAAGAATACATTACTCTTATTCATATATGAACCAAATGAAGGAGCAACAAAATATGTAAAGCAATTATATAGAATTGACAGATAGCTAGCCAAATATGAGCAAAGTGCAGAAAAAGGAAAATCCAGAGCCAGAAAATAATAGATCAATGTGAATGATTTAACCCAGTCATCAGCACAGAGCCATAATGGCACCAACCCAGTTTACCATACCAAAAGACAGTAATAAACACAATTAAGTTTTAGGTGTAACTGAAACTGCCAACTCCAAGTCTAAGTGCTAAGGTGCAGGGCTACTGAAAAGAACAAAGGAAATCAGTCACAAAGGTGTCTGCTGACATTAAGTCCTCCTATCAATTCAAGAAGAGACCATTGATGAGACAGTAAGAAAACTTGTCCCGCCACAGAATGCTCAGTGACAGGGTGGAGATGGAACATGGGCAGCTAGATCCCTTAAAAACAGATCTCCAGTCTCATTGGGTCACTTCCTCTCTGAACAATTCACTGTCTCTTTGGTAATATTTTGCCCCTCTTTCTAAATAAAACTTCTCTTGCTCCACTCCTGTACTTTAACTCTCTTTCTTTCTAATACACCATCCATTCCATGCCCTGGAAAAATTATTTTTCCAAAGACACAAGTTCCCATGACAACTGAGGAACATGCACATGTGTTCATGCTATATGAAAACAACAGAGAGACATCAACAGCAATACAATACTAGTAGGAGACATCAACATCTCACTTTACATCAGTGGATAGATCAAACAGGCAGAAAATTAAAAGGGAAACAACAGCTTTAGATGACAATTTAAAACAGATAAGTTTAATAGACATATACCAAACACTTTATCCAATGACTACAGACTTCACATTCTTCTTAAGTACTCATGGAACATTCTCAAGGATAGACCATATTATGGGAAACAAAAATTTCTCAACAGATTTTCAAAGATCAAAATCATACCAAGCATCTCCTCCAATTATAATAACTTAATAAAAAATTAACCCTATCAAGATAGCTGGAGATCCCAAAATACATGGAGGCTAACCAACACATTTCTGAATGACTCTTCAGTAAATGAGGAAATTAGAAAAGAATTTTAAAAAGCACTTGGAGACAAATGAGAATGAAGACATGAGTAATCTGAACTTTTGGTATATAGAAAAATCAATAATAAGAGGGAAGTCTATTGTAAACCAGGCTACATCAAGAAACAAGAAAAAAAGAAAAATCACAAGTAAATAATCTCACCCTACACCTAAAACAATTGGAATAAAAAAAGAAAACTTGAAACCAAAAGTCAGTAGAAGGTGGAACATAAAATTCGAGTAGAAATCAATTAACCAAAATCAATAGAAATTAAAAAGATAATTCAGAAGATCGATGACACCAAAATCTGATTCCTTGAAAAAAAGTAATCAATATTGACAAATATTTTTTTTTGCCTAGACTCACTGAGAGAAAATTCAAATAGAATCAGAAACATAGTAGTAGAAGTTACAATAGATACCTCAGAAACACCAAGCATCCTGAGACTATTATAAACAGTTATATGGCATGACATTGGGCAACCTTGAGGACATGGACAGATTTTTAGACTCATGCAGCTTACCAAGAATGAATCAGGAAAAAATGGAAAACCTGAATATCACAAGCATAGAAACTGAAGACAATCAAAAATCTCCCAAAAAATTAAAGTCCAAGTCTAGATGGCTTTACTAGTGAGTGTTATCAAATCTTCAGAGAAGAATTAATACCTATTCTTTCTCAAGGTCTTTCTAAAAATTTAAGAAGAGGGACTGCTTCTAAATTCTTTCTATGAGACCAATATTACACTGATACCAAAAGCAGATAAGGGTGTCACTAAGAAAGAATATTACAGGCCAATATCTCTAATATAGTTTCTAGAACTATGAGTGGGCAACAAAATTGTGTTATTCTAAGTTATCTAGCTTGTGGCACTTTGTTAAGATGTCCTGAGAAATAAATACATTGACGATTCAATAATGAAAGGGAGCATGTAGTTCCACGCCTTAGATGTAAAGGATGGCCTCCCAGATTATAGAATAAATACATTCTCTTTTACAAAATTAGTTCCCATTTATTAAAGCCCTAGTATGTATTGTGCAAGGATACTTAACTTATTTCTCATTTATAATTTTTCAGTAATTATGTGAAATATGGACATTTATCAGTTTTACTTTATAAATGAGATAACTGGACCTTGTGAGTTTAGGTTAATTTGCTCAATATTACTGCTTGGAAGCAGTTACTACGTATCACAGACTTACTTAGGATGAGTGTATTAGGGTGACTTCTTGGTAGTAATGATCTATAGAAAGACTCTCCCGAGGTCAGGACTCTTCAGTCTACATGAAGAATTGAGCTACAACACCAACTATTTCAGGCCAAAGTGGGATCTCCTAAAGGTACTACTCACTCTCAGGCACTCTTCAGGTTGGAATAGGTACTTTGCTCCTGACTATGGGTGTAGGTCTCCAATCCAATCCTGTTTCATCTTGGTTTCCTTTAGAGATGTTGTTCTCTAAAAATACATTGCACAACAAATTCCGTGTCAAAATCTGCTTTCCAGAGAACCCAGTAGGTTTTGCTTTTCACTTTGGCTGATAAGGAGTGATATGGGCCCATCAGACAAAATATCTGAAGAAAAAAATACTGGTATCCATGCACTTATAACCTGAGTTCAAGTGAGAAAATTCAGTGAGGTCTGGATGAATGGCTTAAGTGCAGATGGAAAATCACCATGTAAGACATGGATGGATTTTAGGTCCCATTGATTTAAAAAGCAAAGTATCTCCATCAAAAGAAAACACAAACCAACACTAAAATATAAGAGTTCACCTTCCCTTAAGGATTCAGAAATAGCTCCTCAGTTGTCAGTGGCATCAAATTCTCTAGGCCAGATAATTGCATTTTTTAAAGAAATATGTGATGAGAACATTGAAACTTGATACCTAAGATCATAAGGATCAATTACACAAATATACAGGATTAACAAATAGAAGACCATCTCAAAGTATTCTGTGATTTGTGCAAAAATTTCCTTGGTAAATGATAATTATTTCATAAATACATGAAATATGTATCCACATATATAATATTCAAGTATATATATATATATATATATATATATATATGTATGTATTCTCATTTCCACTTAGGGTCAAGGTCAAAAGGAGCTAAGTAAGAAGGGAAAGGACTAAATTGCTCTATGAAAATTTCTGAGCTGATTAAAAATTTACAGAGAGAAGAATCCATTCCAAACATAGTCATACCATAGCTCCTGTATAAAGGGAGCCTGGTTACTTAGCTTTAAACCCTGCCTTTAGGGCTATCTGATTACCCCTTATCAGAGGCCATTAGTGTCTGATAATAGCAACCAATTCCCTGTTCAGTCAGCCCTCATTTTCTTAAAGAAATATGCCCTCCTTTGGCATCACCTCCCCTTGCTCACTCCATGGAGTCATGCAAGGAATACAGATATGGCATGGCATCTGAAGGTAAGGGTGCTTCCTGCCTACCCACAAACACTCCTTTTCAAGTTAATAACACAAAGTAGCAGCATCTTCTTGCCCCAACAAAGGAGAGATGAAATGGTATGCAATATTTATGACAGTATTTGCAAAACATGTAGAATGCAAGTTAAGAAGACTGTAGAAACTTTTTAACCCAGACTTCTTTTTAAGGGTCAGGAAACAGAAGTCAATAGTTTCATAGGGCAGAAGAGGTTGAGTCTAGATTTCTGATTCTCAACCAGGCTTATTTCCAGTAAGTCAAATCCCCTCCTACATCTTATCATGTTCTTCACAACATAACTTAGGGAGAAAACTGAAACTCTTTAGCCAATTCATTCCTGTGTACCACGTGGCATTTATAGACATTTTAAAGGCAAGTCTCATTAATTCTATCACCAAAGAATGATGACTAGAGAGGAAAATATACTTTGAAATAAAAATCCCGTGAATATTGACCTCTAGTTTAAAATGCTGTCTCTCCCAAGTTTTCACAAAGGAGAAAAAAAAAACACTCTTAACCCTTCTCCTTTGAGCTCTCACTCTTCACGATGAACCAAATCACCCTAATTTTGCCTTGTTTATTTCATTTGCCTATGATTTCAGTAAAGATCTATATAGCTGCATGAAATATTGACTGGTTGTTATTTCATTGTGTGCCTTGCACAAGCATGACATTTATCTTATACTTTTATCAGATGAAGGAGCGAAGTAAATGATGTGGGATGAGTGACAGCTGGTGAAATGAAGGCAAATTGCTCACAGAGAAGGCAATGAGTGGAATCAGGAACTTCAGTATGGGGAATATGTAGGTCATACTTTCTTGTACGTGCTATCAATTCAGTGTCAAGAAAAAAAACGGTAAGGAGAGGATCCTACTTTAGCAAAAACCTGAAGGACAGACCCACAAAGTAGGATTCAAATTAAGTGGACAAAATTAAAAGAATTTCTGATGAGACTAGGAAGATGGCAAGAAAACAACATTTGCCTCTTGAACTAAATACCCATTTTATGTCTGGTAAAAAGCAGAATTAATCATGCAGAAAACTGAACCCATGATTCACAGGAAAATCGTGGTCAGGATAAATGGGCTGAGATAAGGAGATAAAAAATGAAGAGTAAAAAGATGGCTGATTCCAGAACTGGCATTGCCCACTTAAATTCCATGAATTCTTAAGGAGGAAACCAGAGCGGTTGAAAAGAAAGTTTCAATTTAAAATAACTTACAAAAATGTTAGTTCAAGAAACACTCAAGTATGTGGAGGAAAGGTTTCATTTACCATGTTCCAAACAAAATGGGAGAGAGAAGCTCACATCAAGACACATTCCGACAACTTGTAAATCATGCAAGTAGAGAAAAAGATATGTAAGCATCAAGCAGAGGGGAAAAAGAAGTTACCCAAAACAGAAGAAAGTTAAAGAGGCTTCAGATGTTCCTTCTGTAATAATGAACACTAAAAGAAAATGCAGCTGCAAAAACAGCTCTTAAAGTGCAGAATAGCAAAAACAAAACAAAACATTTAGTATCAGTAATTTGAATCTAAAATAGAGTTTATAATTTTTAAATTTCAGAGATAGGAAAAGGAAGCAAAAAAGAAAGCAAAAATGCATTTAATCTTTTACTCGATAAATAATCTTTTTAAAAAGATCTCATTCTTAATTCTTAATTGTTTTAGAAATGTATGTTAATTGTTTAACCTAAAGAATAACTGGCAAAATTAAAACTGGAACACATTGACTTAAAATTGCAGAATAGTATAAAGGTGAATAAATATAGATAAATAACAGAAAACATTAGATTAAAAAAAAGAAAACCAAGCATAAGTATCATTACAAAAACAAAAGCATTAAAAGATGAGCAACTGAATTTTAAAAATTTCAAGAGTTATGTTGAATTAAAGTAAACAGAAAAAATTAAGATAAAGTGAGAGAGTACAAGTTTATTACATAAATTTTTTAAATAAATTAAAAAATAGGAAAGCATGACAATTTATTTTTGATAATGTTGAATTATGGGTAGAATATTTAACAGGCTAAATGCTGGAATTTTGTGCTAATAAATATAAAACCCAAAATGAATATACTGTATAATATACAATAAAACATTGCAAAAATTGATAACAGTATATTTCCCTCCAACAAATGGTTAAAAATACTCACGCATACATGTGCCACAAACACCTAGAAATTTTTAAGATGTTTCCCAATTTTACCATTTACACTTGAAGTTTTAGAATTTGTCGCATGAATCTGTGGGACAACAGCTAAAAAGCAATCCACTTCTATTTTTCCTCATGATTGGGTTCCATCTGTATAGACAGAAAACACAGGTTGGCTAATCTGTGTTTCCCCTTCCAATCACCCACTTAGAGGGGTGATCTTACTACAAAACTTCAATCCAGAGAATTTACCTTACTCAGCCAGTGATCTGAGCACCTCCCTTGGCCAAACCAAAGTAAACTATGAGGCAATTTTCTGTTTTTTCACATTTCCTGTATGAAGTTATACTAACAAAGACCACACTAACATTGCTAGGTTCCACACATTAACCAATTTGCCAGTCTTCATGGGAATAGAAAGTGCTCTAAGGGCAAAGAATTCTAACTATTTCACTTATTAATTGGGAGGGGGGAAATGACTGTTTTGTTTTATTTTTCCCATACTGAAATTATAACATAAGTGAAACCATTGAATCTACCAAGGAATAGAATATTGAAATAAAACGTTCACAGAAATGGCCGTGGGAAACCATTCAATTTTTATGTGCCTCGATTAATCTTTGGTCTAAGATTCAAAAGAGTTTATCACTCTGATTTCTCATTCGACTTGGAAGTGGAATTTTTAAAAGAATCAGGTCACTCTTAAAAATTTAGTGAAATGGAAAGACAGCCCTAGAGAAGACAAATAGACGGTCTGAGGAAGGTATGGCAGAATAAAAAGCCCACATGTGCCTCACAAAAAAATGAAGAGGAAGTTGTCAGTGATTCAAGGAACTGGAGCTATGAAGTCAGCAAACAGAACTGAATCAGTATAAACGCCCATTTTCAAAAGATAGGTGAGAGTCATAAATAAAAGCCTGTCTGATAAACACCTATTCGTCTACCTCATTATTGTAGATGCAGGAAATAGAGCATCTACTAAGTTAAAAAGCAATTTTTACCCATCCTTTTATATCATAAAGCAATTATTACTCACTCACTGCTTTAATTTGTTCTGACAATCCAATGTCAGATAACACCAAAGAAAACAAATGAAATATAAAGAGAGTAGTTAGTCTCCTATATGATATATGTTTATACCAAAAAGATTAGTTAAAAATTCATCGTCCACCACCTAAATTCAGAGAATGCTTAAGGGAACTGTCAGTAAAAGCATTACTAATGAAGTAGCAGAGTATGTGACACAATGGTTAGCAAAGAAAATTAAAAGATAAATTCAATTGCAGATGTCACAAATTTTTCATTAGTGAATGACGATGCTTTGGAAGTTCACATTTTTGGAAGAGTCTGTGATCCAAAGCATCAAATCACATCCAACCCTGTAGTCTCAGCCAACTCTCAGACTTCTCCTGTGCTTAAACTACTACATGTTAGCACGTGATTTTTCCTTTAAAAATTGGGAAGGACATTTCTGCAATCCTCTATCCCCAACAGCTAAAACATCAAACTTATTTTCTTGGCTAACATTGTCTGTGATATTTATAAGAAAGTATTCATCTTTGAATTAAAATCAATCATGACTCATGCAACTTCCTGAAGCCTCCTAAAATTCCACTTTAGGGGCCACATAGAAATAGCTTTGCTTGTGATAGAGCCGGGATCTGGTCTAAAGATGTCACCCAACTACACATCAGATGCTGGTTTCTGTTGTATGAAATGGGGAGCATTGAAAATAACAAACAGAACATGAAAAAGTAAAGGCACTGGAGGGAGGGCTGACAGTGTGATGGTTTGCAAAGAGGATTTCAAATGATTAGTGTCTGCAGTAAACATTCTTGCTTTACTCTTTGTCTAGCAAGTTGATCTTTTGAACCTGGGAAGAGACTAATTTTTCTAGAGAATAAGAGGATGATATCTTACAAAATAAAAGAACAAGAATTCACTGGCCCTGATATTTATCATAAATCATCTAAATATTTAACTTTTTAAAAAACTTTATTTATTAGTGTTTATTTAAATTAACTAATGTGTTGAAGAAATTTTTCATCATTCCATGATATAGGTCTAAGATGCACATCATTGTAAATCAATATTTGTTTATATTAAATTCACCACACAATTTCAGCTCTTCCTTCACATTTTATTCTCCACATCTACTTGCCAGTCCAAACAATTTTCCAATGCTCAGTTCATGTTATTCGCTCATTTCCTTTACAGTGCAAACAAGGCATTCCCCATTTGATAAGTGTTGATAAAATGAGCAATGATATCTCCTAAGTGGACTGAGAAACATTTGAGTGATGGGGAATTGGTTTGTTTTTCAAATCTAAAAAAAACAACAACAATGCCTCTGATTTCCTTTTAGGTGTATCATAGGACAAGAATCAGAATTCCTAGAGGTGTGAAATTACTTAGAGATCTGAAGATGTATGAGCCCTAAGTTTGGACTTCACCTCCAAATCCGTATGAGAAATATTCCTGTTGTATAGAGTACATTTTCATTAAGAAGTAATACTTTCAGTTCTTGTTTCAGTGATGAGCAAATAGGACTATTTTGCTTTCACAAAGACAAAGCTGAAATGTCAGCTCACTTGTGTAGAAGGGAGGGAACTCTGACAAGTGCTGAGACCTAGATTTAGACAGACTTAGATGAAAAAGAGAACCAAGGTTTTTTGATCACGCACTCCTCCTGGAATTCAACCTGTACCTGGTGGTAGTGGGCTGGGCGCTCAAGAGCCCATAAAGAAAGCAAGATGCAAGATTCAGATTGACAAAATACTAGGCTTTCCAGGGTCAGGGAAGATATCTAATCTCAGTGAGAAAATAGTACGCAAAGGAAAAAGGTAAGGAAGGTAAGGAAGAAGTTCTCTCAACTTGCCCAAGATTTCAGGAGAGATAAGAAGGTAAAATAAGACTTTAATTTGTACATGGGGTAGGCAAGGCACCTGGAATTCACCTGAATAAGGGAAGTGGATGTCATTCTGAAGCTTATTCACCAGTGGAAATGGGCTGTTCAAACAATAGTTAGAATAAGCTCAAGAACTGAGCAAAAACTTGAGCCCACAGCTGGGTCAGGCTAGAATGTACACAGTCATGATGAATTATATACATAGAAACAAGGTGGGCAACTATCCAGGAAAGTCCATTTCATAATAGATATGGAAGCTCTGCAGCTCATGTGCCTGGAAGCAGCATTTCAATTACAGAAGATAGCAATGGGCTGAGTCACAGTTTAAATGATGCTTTTTCCATTGAATAGAGATCATCTTGGAAATCACTCCTCAATACTCACTGAGTGTATGCAAGTTGCTTAGGTGTGAAGACAAACAGATGATGTGAAGACATCAATTCACACAAAAAGGGGACCACACAAAGTTTAAGGTCGCATTTATTAACTTCATTATACAAAACGGGGAATATCAGCTTGAGAGTCAAAGTTTACATTTGCAACAGTCTTCCCAAGATTGCTGTTTTGTTTTGTTGTATTTACTAAATCTTATGCCATGGCTTTTTGTTCTGTTATTTTTTTCTTTTTTTAAGAAGTTCTTCTGCTAAATTCACATTGTTTTTAACTAAAAGGACGTAATAATGCATTGCATATGTATAATGTTAAGGACATGCAGAAGTTTAAGAATATTATATGCTTTATAACTTAACAGTTTTGAAATGTAGAGAATTAATAAGTGTCTTTAACCTAAGTAGTGGTGCCGTTTTCACATAGCTGACACACACAGGACACAGCTTTAAAAGATACTGTATGCCTGTTCTTCTGAGAAATAGTACACAGCAGCATTCCCTTGATTTGAGTAACACATGGACCCTTTTATGGGAAAAATTTCTTCACATTTACCCCCTGCTCATCACTGGTGTGACTTACACAGTAAGTGTTTGAGGGTGGACTGCAGACTGTAATCTGGAAGTGCGTCTATCCAACACCAAATCAGGTAAATCACAAATATGAGCAGTTTGTTTAAATTAGAAAGACTAGGAATAAATCACCTCTTCTTAGAATACTTCTGCAGTTATAATGTTCAAAATAAAAAATGAAAATGATAAAAAAAAATTCACAAAATTTTAAATTAAAAAAACCTGTTTAAAAATGTCAGGTAATGATGTGCTGATAATAGTGGTAGCTAAAGCACAGCAGTGGATGACAATCTTGGTCCTCCATGTGGAGAAGATTCTTTATTTATTTACTTCTGTCTCCCTTTATCAGGGGACAATTAACACTAAAGTCTCTGCTGTTTTGCTATGTCAGGATCTCTTTACTGACTACATTGTGCTTATTGCTCCTAAATCACCAGTTTCACAAAAGGGTATCTCCCTGCTCTCTAACTTCAATCCTCTTATATTCAGAGGAGAGGGTGCTGAAATGCTTCCCACAATCAGGCTTGGAATCATAGCCCCAAATTGTGCTAGAATCCAGGAATCCATATGGTGTGTAAGTTCAAAAACCAACATTGAAGGCAAAAATTAAAGTTTAAAATACCACTGAAGTTGTATTGCATTATAAGTTAGGCACACAATTCATGGCTTTATCTATGTAGCCCTGCAGAATAATTCTTATGTTCACATTGGTTTAAGAACTTCTGAAATAGACTGAAGAAAAGGGAAGTATCTTCACAGAGCTTGGGCATCCAAACCAGTTCACATGTTAGACAACTATATTTCTTGGGGTTGTAGACAAGTAGAGAATTCTGATGCTCCTCCCTCTGAGAGAATGTCCTTCATTCTATTCTAACATTGACCTTTTCAACCTAATTTGTGTTAGTGTAACACAAAGATAATTATGAGATTTTACACAACTACATAAAGTGAGTTGTGAAGTTAAAGTGCATGTATGTAGTCCTGTCAGTTCAATGTCACATCGTAGGTTGATTGTCCTTCCTTGTTTATCATTATAATTAACTCATGCAAACATATGTCCCCAAAATATTCTGTTTACAGAATGTCCATTTTGTTGAAATGTGTACTTCATTATATATTTACTGAAGAGTAAATCTTATGTTAATGGATCATATACTGTGTCACAGAATCAGACCACCATTGTGCTAAGGATCAGAAGAAATATCATGCACATTAGGCACCATGTGTAATAGAGCACAAATGCTTGCCTATTAAGTTCGAAAAGCTAAATTATTGGAACAAAATTTTTACCCTTAAGAAGATCAAACCAACAATCAGAATACTTGTGTATTTTACAGAAGACATTTTAAATCTTGTGTCCTCTATAAGCAAAAAAAATCTGTAAATATTATTCAATCATAAGAGCCAAAATGAATGATTATGTCTAATTTGACATTGGTTCTTCTTGCTTATGTCTGGCCTTGCATTCCTAGAAGTTATTCATTGCGTTTTCCTCTTCTTCAGCCACTTGACTGATTGATTATCTCACTCCCTTCCTAGCCTGGGCTTCCTCCAGACACCATGGTGTCTGCACAAAATCTCCACCCTTTCAGTTATGCTATCAAGAAAAATGGAAGTCTATCTCTCATCTATACATCCAAACAATCACCAACCGCTGATATCTGAGCTGGATAAGAGTTCACAGGGCCTTCTTTTTACCTGTAATGTCACCATCCTGGTCTAGGCTACCCAGATCTACTACTAAAATAGTTAACATCTTATCACCTAATTTCACTGATCTCCTAATTTCATCTCCTCTTGCTTCCTACTGATTTATTCCCCATTTAGTAGCAGACAGATCTGAAAATACAAATCTATCAAGTCCCCTACTTGACCCTTTTACTTACTACCTATTTCTTCTAGAATTATGATCATATTCTTTCCATACCTACTATTTGTGCTCCTCATGACTGGTTCTGCCACTCTTACCAGCCTCAGTAGAGGACACTTTCTTCTACTTACCATATCAAGCCTCTCTTGGACACACTGAGGCTCAAATCTGTGCTTTGCAGTGGTTTTACACCTCCTTAGACCTCAGCCTAAGGAGACTGTTCCCCCTTGTCTGACCAGCTCTATCATTCTGAGTGTCATCTCTTCCCAGGAATCCTGAGACCTTCCTAAACTCCAGATTGTTCCGTTATCGCCCTTTCATGGTTTGCCTGGTAGGATAACATGCACACGCCAATGCCCCAAATTGTCCGTGCTCTAATGTTTGGAGCCTGTGAATAATTTACCTGCCATATAAAAAGGTGTGTGAGTGGTGGAGGGGCATGAGGATGTTATTAAGTTGAGAGTCTTCAGATGGAGAGATAGCCCCTTATTATGCAGGTAGGCATGATATTATATCACACAAATCCTTAAGAGCAAAGAATCCTTCTCACCATCATTCAAAGATGTGAGGATAAAAGACTGGTTAGAGGGAAGCGATGCTGCTGATATTGAAGATGAACGAAGGAGACCACGAGTTAAGGAATGTGCGTCTCTAAAAGCTGTTAAAAAAACAAGAAAATAGAATTCCCCCTAGAGCCTCTGGAAAGAATTCAATCCTGTTCAACTTGGTTCTATTCTAGTGAGATCCATGTTGAATTTCTGACCACTAGACCTATAGAATAATACATTTGTGTTGTTTTAAGTCACTAAGTTTGTAGTAATTTGTTACAGTAGCAGTAGAAAAGTAACATCCAGGTTTTTATTGTATCTATCATCTATCTAATATTAATAATTTTTGTACCATGCAGTAGTTAAAACAGCATAGGCTTTGGTGTCAGACTGGGTCATTTCCTACTCTGCCACTTATTAGCCATGTGATCTTGGGCAAATAAACCTAACAAACATACTAAACTTCAATACTCTGATCTGTAATGCGGTATGGTAATGCTACCTCTAAGGGCAGTAGTGATAATTCAACAAAATAATATAAAGAAAGTATTAAGCATGGAGACTAACACAGAATAAGCTTTCAATAAAAACAAGCCACTATGAGTATTATAATTGCTATTTGTGTGATTATTTATTTTTCCCCACAAGGTTATAAACTCTGGGATTACAGGTACCATAACATTACTGTTTATTGCTATAGGTCAAGTACAGAGCTAAAAAGAGTGGGTATTCAATGAAGAAATGAATCAATGAATTTATATGTGATCTACTTGGGGTAGCAATCATTACACAGATAAATAACTCACCCAGATAGCGCAACTGCACATACAGAATAGGTGTTATACATGCCAGGCATTATGCCCAGTGTTGATGAATAAAAAAGGAAAAACAAAAAATGTGTCCCTTGTGGTCTATGATTTTATAGCAGCTCAAAGTTCTAGATAGATACAAAGAGAGTGACAGCAGTAGACAGCATGAACTGAGTGTATGAATGCAACGAAGACAGGGAGCATTATAGAAATTGTCTCACTCACCTTGAGTGACTTGAGAAACTTTTCTAGAGACAGTGAGAGAGAATAAGGTCTTCGAGTTTATAAGTTTCCTTTGGGTAAGAATAAAGAAAAGTCATTCTCAGGGTCCACAAATGGTATTAATGAAAATATTGAGACAGGCAGATGGATGGTACATTTAGGGTGTGATTCTGGTAAGGAGTAATGTTAACAAATTATAGTCATAAATCTGCAAGAGTTAAATTTTGGCCAGGTTTTAGAGATCAATTCCAAGTTTTGAAAAATTGGGGAGAAACTATATGGTAAGACTACCAGGAGGTTGCTATCTTAACTATCAAAACCTCCCTGTAATTTGTTGTTTTCAGGGCACACTGCCCTTTACAGTCTTGATATCTCTCTCAGTCTGCTTTGTTTTCAAGCCAAGTTGATTATTCCTGTGCTCACTGGCCCGTGGGTTGGGTAGCACTTCTCTTGTACAATTTCAAAGTGAACTAATTCGAATGCTCCTCCCAGGGCATTAGTGTTTAAGTCCTGAGGTCTCTGCAGTGCCATTTTAAGTTCTGGGCATCTTCCGGAGCTTGAGCATGTTGAGGATGGAATGAAGGATAAGTTAGGTCCTAACTGTCCTTGCCAAAAATCTCAAGATCTTAATTACCCTCCCCACCTGGACATAAGATGTTTTCCTAAAAAATTGAGTTTTCTGCCATTAGTGGCTGACACAGAACAAACTGAGTCCTACCCAGGGAATCTCATCTCTAACACATGGACCGATAATACTTTTCTCCATTATTGCTTCATGATGGCAAATTATTCTACATTATAGTCGTTCAAGAAAATAATCAGAATTATTAGGTAATAATTAGAACTTATTCTATTAATATAGCACTCAAATATTTCCCAAATATCTTCTGAAATCAGTCGTGTGCACTTTTGTAAATCATTAGGTGTTTCCAGACTCTTTCGAAATTTGTAGTGATTTGGTACATGTCTCTGAGTTTATTATTGCTACTCAAGTCATATTTTCATCTGATTTCCAATCTTTTGTGGTACTCCTGATAAATAAGGCACCTGAGTTTATCTCTCATTGAAGACTTTTGAATATAAAAAAATATTGAAATGATTCATCAGTCATAATATGGATCCAAGTAAAATTTCAGGATTGCGAAGCGTATACTAGACAGTCAAATTCTTGTACTTCAACTTCAGGACAATAAGCCTTGTGACAATGTGCTAACATTACCTAATGAGTATGTTAGATTTGAAAATCATCTACTGTCCACATGTTCACATTCATATATCTATAAAGTGTGTGCATTTCATCCAACATCTATTTATTATGTAGCAAGTATAGTTTAGACCATTTCCATTTACCTATTGCCCTAACCTAACATCAGAGGCCAGCATAGAAGAAAAAGCAGAGGGAATTTCTTGAAGTGTGAGCCATAACTGATCAAACCCGAGATGTTACATGACGTTTGCTACAAGCTTTGTCTATATAGGCTCCAATTTGAAACATAAGTTGAAATCCATCAAATGACAAAATTAACAAGTCAGAAACACTTCTGTTTTACTACTTTATGTTGTTATAATGTTTTCAACATTTCTAAAGGCTGATTCCATCAAGTTTTCAAAAGGTAAAAAGTATTTAATAGGTATATAAAGATTTCAGAAATAATGATGACAATTAAAAATGAAGACGTGCCAAAAAAAAATCCTCTCATCTTGAAATAAACATTAAAACTCTGTAATCTTTCATTCCTTGCAATGAATTTAATGAAGAGCTGCCAAATGAAGAGGTAGGGGACACAAATATAATGAAACACCTCCAGCAGTTCAGAAGTAAGTAGACACCTAAGAACCCATGAAGCTGTGCATACTGAGTCGGACAGCAAGCCAGGAACACGCATGTGTCAACACACAGGGAAGTCGACTGGGTGGGGTGGGGGGACACTACACAGGTAGCTCCTTTTAAAGTAGGTCTTACTTCTATTCTAAACTGATAGCATGCAAATTATGAGATCATTCTAACAGTCTTCTTCCTCCCACCTTTTGTGATTTTTGTGTCATTTTTCCAACTCTTGATTGTATGTCTCCTCTAATGACCACAGTTGTGATTGGCAATGCTTGATTTGTACTTTATCCTTCATGTTATCTTTATATAAGCTTGATTCACTCCCTTTACTATTTACGTTTATTAGGAAAACCAATACGACCTCAATAAAAACTTAGGATATTAAAAAATAAATTAAGTCTTAAACAATAAATAGTATTTCAACACCCAGGGAAAAGGACTGCAGTGAAGACAGCATGGCCATGAGCATGAGCATGAGACAGTTCTGGGGCACTGAAAGATAGGGTTGGGGATGCCAGCACTGTCACAAAAATGATAAATTCAGGGTCAGATTGTGAAGGGCTCCCTATGCCAGGCTGATTAGGACATTTATCTACAGAAATGGGTTCAGGAAGGCTTTGAACAAAGAAGTACTTTGGACACATGGACCTGCTGGTAAAGCCAAGGACAGTGTGAAAGTTGGAAGAAGGAATAACAGGAAAAGAGGGTGGAGGTATAAATCAGGAACAAGTTGCAGGAGTGGTAAATGTGGAAAAATTTTAGGAGGCAAAATCAATAAAATCTGATGATTGCGGAAAAGAAATATGAGGGATGAAGAAGCTATCTCAAATTTCAAGCATAAGTGACCCCTGGAATATGGAATGAATGAGAATGGGGAAATGGCTCTGGGAGAGACAACTTTTCCTGATGCAACTTTTCCTGTACTGAGTGTAAAGTGTTTGGGGGACAGAAGGGATGATTCCCACCTTGGGATAGAGGTTTAAAGCTGAAGCTGGGAGGTAAGGATAAAATGTAAGGGAATTATGTAGGAGTAGATAGCATGCGTGTAGGTGGCATTATTTGAGAGAACAAAGAGGAAGAGAGCACATGGCATCTCTCTGTGGACAAAAGAGTCAAAAACTGAGGACAATTTAGATTATAAGAAAAGTAGTCTGAAAGTTTTGTCATCAAGAAGTGTCAATATCATAAGGCCAAATAGAGGCAGCAAATTTGGCAAGAGAGTTGGCAGATTCATTCACTGACTCGCTGCTAATTACTATTCTACTATCAATTTTAATCATCTGGTTGAGCAAAACTTTTGCATTTTATTAATTCCTGCCAATAAATGGAAATCTCTTTTAATTACCACCAGGATACCCAGAGAGATGCATCCTGTTTTCTGTATTCATGTTCCAGTTTAATCAATGCTTCACACTTTGATAATTATAAAACAGCACAATTTTAGAAATAATACTATTTACAGAAAACATCAGAAAATATTTATTGAATGCTTACCTGAAGGTGAGAAAAATGAAGATGTCTTAATCTTGACACTATTAATAAAAGTTTGAGTTTAGATAATGTTATTAGTGAAAACCTTATGTTTAGAAAACTGAAAGTTTCTTATTTAATAGATCTGGTAAAACAGCACTTGTTAACTTCCACCAGGATTCATACACTGAACATTGTGGGCTCTGCCCAAACAGTCCATAGAGCATCTTTTTGAGACTTGCATAAAAGTAGAAAGTGAGTGGCATCACCTTAAATGGCTGTTCTCCGGTGGACAAGCTGACACCACATTTAACAGGACCCTGAGAAATGCAGCAACTCAATCAGCTGAAATGAGCATGATGGCCAAACATGATCCACCAGGAATTCTCCATCCTTTGACTCTATAAAGTTATAAACGTCTAGAATCTTTGGGTCTTCAATTATTAATTGGAGATACAATGTAACCTAAGTTGAATAACCTCACAGGCTTGCTGACCACCCTAGTAGATAGAAACATCCAACAGCAGAGCCCATAATGCTGATCCAGGCTCAAGGACCAGGACAGGGGAGAGGGAAGGGAAGCAAGGGCTCAGGCTGCCTTTAGCCCTCAATTGCAGTGGCTTCCCGCCCAGTGTTCTATCTCCCCTGCCCCCACTCTCTTTGCCACCCCCCTGGGGAGGTTGTGTCCTTCTTGCATTTCTGTGTCAGATTTCCGGCTGACACGTGGTAATTGATTCCGTTGCTGGTTAGACGGGTGTTAAGTGGGAGGTATGAAGTTTCAGTGAAAACAAATAGCACTTCATGGGACTGACCTTTCCTCTTTGTAGCTTTTGTTGTGGTCTGCTCCTCCTGGATATGCAGTTAAAAACGGCGTGAGCCGGTTGTGTCTATGTCTGCAGCTCCTCTGATTCACCTGCGTATTTCCAGTGTGTTGATGACAGCTAGAATGGCTCAGTGTCACTTTTGGCTTAATGACAGCCCAGTGACAGGTGGAGGTTCCGATTCATACCCAGGAATTGTGTCTCATAGGCAAAGATGGATGAGCATGGTTCCAGCCTTCTAAGATAGTTTACCTTTTTGGAAAGGACTTACATTATTACAAGAATAAATATTTTAATAAGTAATACCTGGTTAAAGGGCTAATCCAATTTGTGGCATAAATGTCAGTATTCTGCTCCAGCCACTGAAAATGGGAATCAGCAATGAACCTCATGCATGTGAAGTTCCAAGTAGCCCCAATAAAGTAAACACCTTGGCAGTCAATGGTGCTCTGGTGTTCTCTGCACTTTTCAACCCTCCCTTTGGGACTAAAGGAATCGTTTTCCCTTAGCTAGGAGTGCTGGCAGCCAACAGCTTCTGGTTGACTGGTCTCTGTAGATACTGCCCTTGGTTGAAGAGAACCACCTTACTTCCCTCTCCTGCCACAGCCCACACCTAACAACCAGTTGACAGGCAGGAGGATATCAGCCTGACTGTCCTGTTGCACTTCAGCAAAACTCTGAAGGACGTCTCAGCTTCCCACAGGAAGCTGGCAGTATTTTCCAACTTCTCTGTTGACTCCTTTTTGAGTGGGGATGGGGGAGAGCTAAATGACCTTCTTGGATCACAGATGAGGCCCTTAAACATCTAACATCCTCTTACAGTCTGCTTCCATGGAAACTGCTCTGAGGCCTGAAGTGGTTCAAGAAAATGGTTGTACAACTTTGTTCTCTACTCCCTGAGGTCCCAGTCTCTCCATCTTCTCCAGGTTCCTGTTGATACATCTTACCTGGGGATTTTGGATTTGGATGGACAATGGAGACTTGAGCACAGAGTCCCTGGCTCAAAGAAGCAGTGAAATTGCTAAACTTTCACCACAGTGAACTCAGGTGATACATGAGGCAGAAAATGCAGGGCTGGTGGCAAGTATCAGCTGCTTGAGAAATATGCATGGGAAAGAAAACATAAAGAAGTGAATACAATGGCTGTCTCTGAGGGCTGTTAATAATTAGAGAGTGACCATAAAAAGCTTAGTACATTAGACATCAATTAAATGCTAAGTGTGAAAACCAGAAAGACGTCCTTGCCAGTCTGTGAAGGGACTCTGCCACTTGTATTCATATAATGAGAGAACTAAAGATCAGGTAGAGGATTTAATTATAAAAGCAGTAGAATTCTGCAAAACTTCAATCCCAACGGGGCAGCTTTACTATGGTAAAGCTCAGAGGTCCTTCTGGGAAAGATTGACATCCTGAGCTATGAATTGGGGTCGTCTGTGATGACAGATCCATAGAGCTGCCAGAACTCTCTGAGCATCCAGAAGAGGTCAATTCTTCCTGTTGAGAACTAGTGTCTCCCCTTTGCCTAAGAGAACTATTAAGAGAACTCTACCCTGTTACATAACATAGTTATGCACATACACACACACACACACACAAACACAATATGTCACCTCTTCCCCTTGGCCACTGGGCCAATAACTAGCATTAAATCCTAATATAATGAGCCAGAGAAATGCTGGGGTTTCTAAGAGAGGAAAGGGGTAGACCCTGAAGGGAATGCAGGCCCTAGGAAACCTGTATAGACAGGAGCCAGGGCAAGATGAAGAAGACAGATGCTCAGGGCTCTGGGTTAAGGGGAAAGAGCACAAAGGTGTATAAAATTTTATCATCATGGGAACATTATCCTATGATACAGGATCTAACACTGGCCTGTGCTTGCTCTGGCTACCATAGCAGAGTATTACAGATGAGATGACTTCAGCACCAGTCACATTCAAAGGTACTGGAGGTTAGGACTTCAACATGTGAATTTGTGGGTGGTCACAATTTAGTCTATGATTTCACCCAACACAAATTTCCAAAGGTGGTATTACTGTGCTGTTGGCTGGCTCTTGGAAGCTTGGAGCAAGGTATAGCCATACTTGGCAAAGAAGAAATGCCAGAATTGTCATGGTGGACAGTGAGAAAATAAGCAAAAGTCTCAGCGAAGTGGTCAGTTAGAATGAATATACTATGTAAGGCCAGAAAACCCAGAAGATGCTGCTCAGTAGGAAGACCCAGAGGATACTCAACTTATCAAAGCAATAAAGACACTGATAAGATCTGTCAGCATCATCAGGTACCATTCTCTGTATGACAAGAATGATGAAAGGAGAAACTATTATAGAAATATGTCTACTGGTAATGAGGATAATAGGATCAAAAATATTAGTGTCTAGCAACTATGCTCAGCTATCAGAAATCAGATAGACAATTATCCTAATGAGAAGAAAAGTCAGAGTGCAACCTCTGGTGTCACCCAAGCAGAGTTAAAAGGTGGTTAGAGAATAGCAGCTCTCAGAGAGAACTGGCAGATCAGTCAACCAAAGTGTTTCTCAATCTAACCCATCTGAAGAATCAGTGTTGAATGATCAGGAAGTTGGGAGAGCATACCCATCCTACACTCTTTACTCCAGTGTCCATATGTTCCATGGAATAGACATACTGGAAGCTTCTAAAACTGTTCCCTACCTCTGCCAATATGGTAAATCAAAAACAGCATCACATCTTGGAATGAGAGAGAGGGATGTTTGGATGTTAAAGCTTAAAATCCTCAAAGAATTAAAGGATGCAGTGTGTTACCCTATCATATCACCATTTAATTAATCAGTCTGGTCCCTGAAGAAACCAGACAGGTCCCAGAAAATGAGAGACTCTTAAACAAGCAGCAGCTCACAGCTGGCATTAAAGCTCCTTGACGGACAGTGTATCTTTAGTAAAACACAGGTTCAAGTACAGGGTATGCAACCTTTGATCTGGTAACTGTGTCCTTTTCATCACTATCAATGGATCAGAAATAATGATCTTCATTCACAGTGCTGACTCCAGACGACACTAACTCCTGCTGACTCCAGACGACACTAACTCCTGCTGTCTGTTATCACAGAATTTGAGAAGACCTGGATCATCTGCGTGTCTTTAAAACATCACTCTGGTGATGAATAGCATTTGGATTAGAACCGATGAGCAAGACGTGGCAAGTATTGGGGGACTTCATAAGACAGACTCACAAAATAAAGACAATTTGAAATCACCTCTGTAAATGTTTGGAGACCTGTCACGAGTGCATTTTTTTAAGGTGTGGAGTTTGCAGCATGTCAGGTCATCTCAATGAAAATAAAGACCAAATTACTGTATCTTGCCCTTCCTATAATAAAAAATGAAACAACATCTGATGGGCTTCTTTGGGTTCTAGAGACATCAATTACAGTTTGGAATATTGTTCATAACTATATAACAAGGTTTTTGAAGTAGAGAGAAAATATAGATGCTGCAAAAGTTCCTGACTGCAGGACAAGTGGCCCTACAGCTAGAGTCTTATAGACCAGAAGACCCTATGACATTAGAATTATTAGTGATATTCTGATGTGCTTTGGTGACCTAGTGGTTTAGTCCACCCAGCGAGCACAGTCCGCTTACATCCGAAGGTCACCAATTCAAGACCCAGTCCTGAGGGAAACAACCAGATAAACAGCTAAGGTAAATAAAGTATGCCTTCCTCCTTTCTCTTCCTGTCTGCCTGCATCCATCTGTTTGTCTTCATTTCTGTCTTCATCTTTTCTTAAAAAAAAACCAAAAACAGAAAACAAAATAAAACCAATGTTCTATTGAGTCTTGGCCGATTCACAATGGAAAAATCACAGCTCAGACAATCAGCATTCTGGAGTAAGACCATGTCAACTGTAGAACTACATGATTACTGGAAAAAACAAAAACAAAAGCAAACAACAAAAAACACAGCTCCTAGCATGCTATTGGACCCTGAAAGAGATGAAATACCACACCATGGCACACCAAGTGACCAATCCTCCATGAAGACCTGGCTTTCATCACATTCATAATGTCACCTGGTTGGAGTTGCCAGCAGCAACCCATTGTAAGATATACATGAGACATCAGAGCAAGGGAATGATAAGCAAGCTATAAAAGCTGGTCAAGTAGACATTTATGTTATTCATTATTGTTTCAGTGCCTCTCCTTAGATCATACCTATGGCCACATGGAAGGTCTTTTATGACCAATTAATGGGGGATGAAAGACTCAAGCTTGATTTATCCATGATTAAGTTGAACCTGAGAATCAGTCAAAAATAGCCAGTAGCAAAGGTACAAACTGACTCACAAGGTGGCCTTGAAGGACAATAAGTAGCAAGAAGAAATTACACCACTATATGGGGCTTTGGGTGTTACTCACTGTTGTGTTGAAGGGGATTGGGTATTGCTAGTGTGCCGACAGCCTTAACGCCTCTTCTCGGATGTGGAAAGACTGCAGAGTCCCTTAGGTAACTAACTAAACATCACAATTGCCTGAAAATCTCTTAAATAATTTAAATCCCTAAAGCCTACTCTAAAAATGACTGAAATACATGGTACGCATTAGGAGTTCATAAGTCTATATTTTAAGTAAGATCCGTAAGTCATTGTCCTGTAACTGGTATTTGGAAAACATTTGTTTAAGTGATTAGCATTGTTACAATAAAGAACAAAAATGTTGATAATAGCAACAATAGAGCTAAATTATTGAAAATAGCCTAGTTAGCTACACCCTAAGTACCTAACAAAGGATGACTAGAAAAAGAAATTATGCTATTATACACAATGAAATACTCTTAGCTATACAAAAAGAAAAAAAAATGATGAAATTCAACCATTGACAACAACATGGATGAAACTAGAGGGCATCATACTAAGTGAAATAACTCAGAGAAAAACAAATACCACGTATGATAGATTGAAAAAAGGGAACAAAACAGAACAAAAACAAATTCAGACTAAGAAAAAAATATTGGTTGTCAGAAAGAATGGGAAAAGGGTGTGAGTAAGCTGTGTTAATTGGCGATGAATGGAAACTAGACTTTTGTTGGTGATTGTAATGTATGCAAATGTTGATTTATAAGGCTGTTCACCTGAAAGCTATACAATGTTATAACATAATATTATTTCATACAAGCAAATACATAAATAAATTGATAACACAAACACATAAATAACTATTGTGGTAGTAATTTTATAACAAATATGTGCTTCAACTCATTACATTGTACACCTACAAACTACAATGTTAAATATCAATTTTATCTCATAAAATTGGGGAGGGAGAAAAAGAAATACATTTTTAAATCATTTTTATTATCTTACATTGTTATATATTTTTTAGAATTTTGAATTCGCACCTTGATTCTTACGCATTTTTTAGCACACTCAACCCCAAAATTCCCCAGGACCTTTACAACTCACTACCTGGTTAATTCCTTCCTTCCCTTTTCTCTTTACTCTGACCCAAAGTCACAGTCTTGAATCCTGTAAATTTTGTTGGGAACTCTGTTTGCTTTGTTTCTTTATATCCCACATATGAATGAAATCATCCTGTACTTCCTTTTTTCTTTCTAGCTCAAAGAAAGAATTTTAAAGTAAACATATGTAACACTGCACGTTTTAATATATATTAACTTTTTATTCTGACATCCACCTCATGAGGTTTATGTTGTCATTATATATATAAAACATATATATGTAGTATAGATGAAAATACTGAGGTTAAATGACTTATTCAAGGTCATATAGCAAATAAGTAATGGATACAATATTTGAACTTAGTCTGTCTTCGGAATCTCTGCACTTATCATGACGCCACAGGGGAAAAGACACTCAAGGAAAGTGAAGGGGAAAGAAAGATCTGTCATTTGCCAAGCATGTTTGGGTTGTAGGATTAATTCCTGTATTTACCTTAAATGAAGACAAACTGTTTTTCCAAATAGTTTAACTTCAAATCAGAATGCATACCAATAGCATATCAGCACCATCTAGTGTCTAGAAAGGTTTCTTAAAGAGAATCTGTTGTCACAGTCAGAAGGCCAGTCCAGAATTAGAATTTTGAATTCACACCTTGATAAAAAAGATATTAAAATTTTGTGAATTCAAGTTTCCAATTCCAGAATGATGACTTATTTGACTTCCAGATACTGTTTAAAAAATAGAGTGAGGATATAGAAATGAGGGGAAAGATCAAGGCAAAATGATATCCTATTAGGTTTTTGTTTTGTTTTTAAATAGATTTTATTGAAGAACTATAGCATTTTAATATTGCATTGGTTTGAGGTATACATAACAGGAAATTTGCATCTGTATACAGCACAATAAGGTTACCACTATTTTCTTTATTTTCCTTGACTTTACAATTAATCCCCTTTACCCTGTTTCCCTCAGTCTTCCCCCTTCTCTTCTGTACCCTTTGATTTTTTTTTCCCCCACCACCAATTGTCTATTGTTATTTGGATACATTCTCTTTCTTTTTTCAAAGTCTGTTGTTTAATTTATAACAATTGTTTGTTCCCTGTGTCTCCACATCATATGAATGATAACATGTCTGCCTTTCTTTTTCTGTATTATCTCACCAAGCATATTTCTCTCTAAGTCCATTCATGCTGCTGCAAATGACAGGATTTCCTCTTTTTGGTAGTGGCATAGTATTCCATCATGTATGTTTATATATACATATATATAGATGATATAGATATAGATATATTCCATATCTTCTTTTTCTAGTCATCTATAGATGGGCAGTTAGCTAGTTTCCAGTTCTTGGCTTTTGTAAATAATTCTTCAATGAACATGTGGGTGCATATATCTCTGCAAATAAGTATTGCTGTATTTTTAGGGTAAATATACAGTAAAAGAATAAAAGGATCATGACTTCTTTCTTTAATTGACTCTTAAATGCTTGAGGACAGCAACTGCCTTCACCACATCATCACAATAATAATATCCATAATAACAATAAAATTATGTCAGCAAATATAACAGCAGCAACATCAATAATAATAGATGTAGCAATTACTTACTAATACTTACATGTTCTGGCACTGTGCTAATCAATTTTCAGATTTATTTTCTAGTTCAATCCTCAGCACAATCCTCTGAGAAGTCCTATAATATTCTCCCATGATTTATATGGGATGTCTGAGATTATTCATTTATTTTATTTTTAAAATAGAAATTGTGTATATTTAAATATGCAGCATGATGGTTAGATACACATATACATAGTAACAGGATCACTACATTCAAGCTAAATAATTCAACGTCTCTCACAGTTACATTTTTGCATATTTAATGACAATTTATATTTGTAAACAATTAGCATGAGTTATTTGTGTGTTCAAAGAATTTATAACATGTATATATATACACACATATAAGAAATATTAAATGCAACACTGTTAACAATAAAAATGTCTCGAAACTACTTAAATATAAATGATAAAGTATAGTACACATTCTAGGCAGAATGATAAACAATGGTTTTTAAAAAGGAGTAAATCGGTATGTACTGATATAATTCATTCCATTAATATTTAGAGTGATTATTAATATGGAGCTGTTTAGTGTCATCTTGTAATTGGTATTCTGTATGTTTTTCCAGACAGTGTCTTTGTTCTTCACTTTCTCTTCTTAGGTGTGTTGGGTGTAGCTGTGTTTTGATTGGTTTCCCTTCCTGTTTTCTTCTTTGTTTTTTGCCTGGAGATGAATTTTGAGGTTACAATGCTGAAGTTAGCATTTAAAATTCTATTTTAATTTCCTATTTTTATTTTACTCATTCTAACCATCCACATTTTTGTTCTCCTCTCCGCTTTTATATTTTCTGCCTTACTGTTTTTAAATTGGGTTTCTTTACACTTTACAAAGCATCTTTTAGTATTTTTTGTAGAACTGGTTTGGTGGTGATAAATGCCTTTAACTTTTGCTTATTAAAAAAACTTTCATCATTCCTTCAGTTCCAAATGATAATCTCACAGGGTATAGTCTCCTGGGTTGAAAATCCTTTTCTTTTAGCCTTTTGACTATGAATACATCATGCTATTCCCTCTAGGCCTATAGAGTTTTAGTTGAGAAAGCTTTTGACAGTCTTATGGGGACTCTTGAATGTGACTCATTTTTCTCTGGCTGCTTTTAGGATTCTTTCTGTATCTTGTATTTTTGACATTTTGATGACAATGTGTCTAGGTATATGTCTGCTTGGATTACTTTTATTATGAACTCTTTGAATTTTCTACATCTGGAGACTCAATTCACTCTTCAGGTTAGGGAAATTTTCAGCTATCATTTCTTGAAATATAGTTTTCTCCCTCTTTTCTCTCTCTTCTCCTTCTGGGATCCATATAATGTGAATGGTGTTTATTTTGATGTTATCTCATAGGCCTCAGATGTTGTCTTCATTTCTTTTCATTCTTTGTTATCTCTTAGCTGGTTCACTTGAGTGCATTCCTCTACCTTATCTTCTGTCTCACTGATACTATTGGAGGCCTCATCCATTCTATTCTTGAGTCCTTTTATTGAATTCTTTAGGTCAGCTACTGTGTTCTTTATTTCTTTGGCATCTGTTTTGAGCTGCTGCATTTTTTTCTTTGTTTTTGTTGATCTCTTTTTCTTCCTCTATTGTTTTCTTGACTTCCATGAGTATGTTTAACATTGTTGCCTTAAATTCATCCTCAGGTAGTTTATATAGTGCGCTGTATTCAGATTTTCCACTGGGTTTTTGGTAGGATCCATCATTTCACATATGTTTCTCTGTGTCTTTGTTCTGTTTGGCATTCTATTTATTTTTATGTGAATTTTGTTTCTCTACAAACATATGTAGCATATCAAGTAATCCTGCATCTTGGTTTGAACACTGGGATTTCTTGAGTTTTGTGGTGTCACCACTGTTGGCTTTGCTGAAGTTTTATGTGGGCCTTCTGTTGCTGCCTGAAAGTTCACTCTATGGATTTTGAGTTTGTATGAGAGATGCAGAGTCTTCCCAGCATCCCAGCACTGGACTATAATGACCACTTTGTTGTAGGCCCACAATCAGCTACAGGCTGAGGCTTCACCTCCACCCATGAGGTGGCACTAGTGGGTATTGTTGACAGTTTCTCCTTCTGGAAGATTATCTTCCTTCTTTGAGTCTGAGGGCTAGATTGCTGCTTGGCAGATCCTGTGCCCTAGAGCAACATAGTGGGAAAGGTTGCGGTGGACAATTCTCTTAGCTACCTTCCAGTTATGGCAGCACCCGGTATAATTTTCTCACTGAGCTTCCTGTTCAAACCTCCAGGGTACTGGTCTTCCTTTCACCCTGTGTCTAGATACTCCCCACTGTCTCCATGTCCCAGTTCTGGTGGACAGGTTCTATGCTGCTTTTGTAATTCTTTAGAGGGCTGGTTCTTCCTACAGTTCCACCCACTCCACTGTGGTCTGAATCCTGAGTCTGAGTCTGTGGTGTAGCTTTGAACCTGGACATTTTCACCTACCCTTTGTTGTGACTGTTGTTGTATCTTTACAGCCTCTATGCCTGGTTTTCCTCAATGTTTGTTTCTGGAAAATAGGTGAATTCCTAGTTTCTCTATGGATCGTGAATCTCACTCCTACTGGGTCACCATCTTGACTAGAATCTGGATTAGGTTTTTTAAAAATAAAAACAGTAATGAAATATAAAAGAGAAAAAGCAACATGAAAAATTGTATTTTTAAGTTTATATTCTTATAATGAATTTACTACAGGTATACACTTGAAACTTTATATGACATCGTATTTTCCAGGCAGCACTTTATTCAGTGCTCTCTTTCTTTCCAGGTATTAAGATATTATATACTCCCTCCTCTATCAAATGAGATCCCATGGCTACCTAACAAGATGAAAAATACTAGGTATTTAGAAACTCACCAATTGTCTTCTCTCTGATTTCCCTAATATTCATAGAGACAAGGCAGACAGCATTAAATTTACACAATGGGGGTTAGTTCATTTTATGAGGTAGCAAGGGCCATGAACAGAAAATTATGTTAGGGTCCCAGGAGTCATCATTTAGGCCAGGGACAGGTTCAGCAGAATTAGAACATAGCAGAGTGGTTCTGTGATGAGTCTGGTCTCTGAAGCCTCTGACAATCTTTCTTTCCAGGGTCTCCTAATATCAGGGTTCATTCCAAAATTTCTAAAGCTCTACTCAGCCTTATATAAGAGAAATCACAGCTCTTCAGCAAATATCTCCTTAGTATAGATGGACCTCAAAAACATGATGGTGAGTGAAAGAAGCTGGACACAAAAGGCCACATATTGTATAATTACATCAATAAGAAATGACTTGAAAAGATGAATTCATAGAGATAGAAAGCAGAATGATGGTTCCCAGTGACTGGGAGGAGAAAATGACGAAGAGAAACTGCTTAATGGGTAAGGGGTTATGAAAGATAGAATGACTTAGGACTATTTATTAGAAGTGTTGGCTGCACAGCTGCATTGTGAATGCACAAATACCTCTACATGATTTTTGTTAAAATGGTTAATTTGATGTCATTTAAATTGTACCTCAGTAAAAATCTAAGGATACTTCCTACTGTGATCAATCCCAGAAACATCACAAATAAGAAATTCTATATTTTGCCTTATGATTTTACACCAGGATATGATACATTTTGAATATTTCGTGAGAATTGCTTATTTGATTTATTGAGAGATCTTGGGTCACTCGTTAAAGTGACAGGGTTATTGAAACTTCTGTGTGAACAGGAAAATAGGGAGAAGAGGGAAAATGACACCCGGACTCCCGGGGATGAATTAGTGTGAAATAGAGAGCAAGCTCTTCTGACTTCTGAAATGCATATTATAACAGGTTTGATGTCCCCATAGATTGGGGAAGTTTCCTGAGAAGAATCAAGGCAAGTTGAACCTATCTCTGGGGAGTTGCCAGCGTTGAGGTTCTGAGGTATAGGAAACCCGAAGTCTGGAAGAACCAGCAATTCTTCTGCAGAGCCCTCTCAAGAAGCACAAAAGGCGATCAGCAACTGACTGACAAGCACAAATTCTAAACACATACCCCGTTAATAAAACACACATGCACACAAACACACACACACACCCCACACATACACACTACATACATAAACTAGAGATATTTTTTACCTGCCAATGACAATCTGGAGCAAAGCAGACGGAAAATAGCCATGAGGGCCTATTCCAAAACTCTACATCTAAGCAGGGATTGAGTTTCTCAAAAATAAAGCATTTGTGTTTACAAACATACTGTTTTTGCCAAAAGGAATTCTTTATTTTAGGTGCTTTGGGAAAACTGCGGACTTCTCTGGTTTAGGGCCAAAGATGCCAAAATGTTGCAATGCTAACCCTTTGGCAGTGACAAAAACATGTTTGCAAGTGGAAAGTTTTTGGTGTGTGACTATGTGTTGTTTTATTTGGGTGTGCTTGTGTTTGCTTGCTCAGTGCCAAAGGATTTCCTCTGCATCTTCCCAGAACCCGGGAGAAGGGTCAGCTCTTCACTGGGTATGCTGGCCCTAAGTCACCTGTGTCCCAATGTATTCATCCAGATAATTTGGGGCAAAAAAGCAGCTGTAATGTCTGAGCGCCTCTCTTCTCTTATGTTCAACTGGAACATATAGTCATGGATAGCCAGATAGGTTCTTGTGAGGAGCTCTGTCTTCATCACTGCATTTCAGTGAGTTGAGGGGATTTCTGCATTTCAGTCTCTAATTGTCCCAGATTCTTTTCCTTTTATATCTCACCCTACTCACATTTCTCTCTCTTTCCCTCTTTCTGTGGTTACTACCTGTGCTGAAGTAATATTTGCTTCGGTATATTAACTTTTGCTTCCTGCCTACTAAAACTGGAAAAAATAAGAGTATAGAAACAGAAAGTGTGGGATTTCTAGATAGTTCTCTACATATTAAAGAGCTGAGGTTATAGTCTTAAACACCAAGATTCAGTTATTTCAGAATTTGAGAGCTAAGGCTAGTCCTTGGATATAAACTGTTGCCGTGAGAATAGAAGAGGGGTCCACCCACACTGTACAGGAGCAGCCAGAGAAGGAGGATAGAGGGAATGGCCTGGACATAGCCAGAGTCAGATTTCACGTTCTGTCTGTCACCAGCCCCAGACAGGGAGCCCAGAGGGATCAGAACCAGTACCCTCATTCAGTCATGTAGATATGCCAGAAAATTCTGAACACAAATCAACTTGCCTCAACTCAAAGGCATGTGATGCAAGTACTTCACCCATGGCAGTCCACAGAGTGATGCCCCTCCCACCTCTGTGTCTGGTGTATATGGGAACTGAGCATTCGGAAAACCTCAAACTGATCAGCTCTCCACCTCAGATCACTCCCTCCTAATTAACCTCTGTTGATTCGCTTGAGATTCTTGGCATCAGCTTCACAGTCTCCAACTCCCTGCAGAATTCATTTCTTGTCCAATACCATGTATTCTACTTCCCTAGAGTCTTTTCTATCCAGCCTTGATTTTCATTGTCATTGACACCACTTGATTTTGGAATCATCGTGTCTCAATTGAACCAGTTTAACACGCTCCTAATTATATCCCACCTTCAGTCTCCCCACAAATATGCATCCTTATAAACTTCTGTACCATTTCTAACCTGGCTCCTGTTTCTCTCTCCATGTGTCCATTCATTTTCCTCTTTCCATCTTGACATGTGGATCACTGCTCCCATGATCAATGCCAGAGAGAACACATTTTTCAGGTGTCTCAAATACAAGAATTACAGTTTCTCAGAGAAGCTTTCTCGAATACCTAGAATACCCCATCCCACTTTCTTCCCATCTAACTCCATCCAGATGCCCAGGAAGGTCCACCATGCTTTCAGCAACATGTGGCAGGAACACTGATTACAAGTCACTGAAACAATAAACTAGTTTGATTTAAAAGGAGACTTAAGAGTAAGGTGCTGGTTTAGTTGGTGCCATCATCAATTACCCTGTTTGTTCCCTCTTGTAGCTTTGTCATCTTGGTGCTGGTTTTATCTTCTAAGTGGCACCAAGATGTTTATTCCAATTCTAGACATCACATGCAGACACTACCATGTCCAGAGGAAGAAGAGGAATTTTCTTTCTAATTTGCTCTCAGGAGCAAGGAGACATTTCTAGGCATATCCCCATTTTTCCTCTACAAAAATTTCCCTTACATTTCATTGGTCAAAATTATTTCATGATTGTGTCACACAGCCAATCACTGGACCGGGGAGTGGCATAACTAGTGCCACCTATCACACTAGATGTAGGGTCAAATTTCCCTGAGGCACAGGACTGTGCTGAAGAGAATGCGTAACCTGATCAAAAACCAGATTCCATTTGTAAAGAAGTTAGAAAGCAAAGGCAACCATCATTGGTATTATGTTCCCTTAACAGCTTAGTTCATTTGGGTTATTATAATGATACCATAGACTGGATGACTTTAAAATATCAGTATTTATTCCTCATAGTTCTAGAAGCTGAGACATCCAAGATCAAGGCAACAGCAGATGTGGTCTATGTGAAAGCCCCTTTCCTGTTGGTCCTCATCTGGTGGTCTCTTTGACAAGGACACTCATCCTGTTCATGAATGCTCTACCCTCATGAACTAATCACCCCCTTAAGGTCTCACTTCCACCAAGCATCCTCAGCTTGTGAGTTAGGATTTCAATATGCGATTTTGGTAGGTTAAGGACATAAACATTTGCTCTATTACATTCCGTTCCCTGAGTCCCCCTTCCAAAATTTATGTCTTTCTCACATGTAAGACAAATTTATTCCATCCCAATAACTCCCAAGTCAAAAGTCAAAAGTGTCATCTAAATATCATGTAAGTGAGATAGGAGACTTGAAGAACGCATATGTGTACCTAGGACACATCTCTGCAGGTGTAAACAAGTCTTATGTTCTGTTTTCTCCTGAGCCTTTATGAAGTTGAAAGTAAGCATGTACTACCTGCGGCCCCTCAGCATCCCTCTTTTCTCTACTGCCTCTCCACGATGAAATTCCATTATTTAAAGCCAAAAGAAATAGGTCAACTCCAAAATGAGCCTTTTCTGATCCTTCTACTCACATATATTTGTTTGGCATGTTTAGATAAATGGATTCTGAATGACAACACAGAGCATCTAGCATCACTGTCTTTTTGGCTTTTGTTCTTTTTAAAGGGAAACGTACAGACAGGAAAGAGAAAAAGGAGGAAAAAAATATATTTTCGTTAGTTGTCAATTTTGACTTGTTTCCTCTGGTCTGTTGTCCCAAACCCAGGTCTTTAGGATCTATCACAGTCTTTTAAATACATGACTTCCTCAAAGTCTCTTAATGGGAAAGGTGATACGACTTATCTCTGTACTCCCTCTCACACCAGATTCCATGCTCTTCACATATTGTATGTGTTATAAATGGTTATGAGTATGTGAGGGAACACCCAACTCAAGGTTCATAGGCAAGTATTCTAGTCTGAGCTAAGCTGCCAAGTTGCTTGTAAACCAGGCAAGCTGCTGGGGCTCTCAAAAATAAAAGGAGACTCTTGAATCAGATGCTGCAAGATTCCAGCTGGCTCTGTTTGCTTTCCACCGCTGCTGCTGTAGTAAATTACCACAAGTTGGTTCATTTAAAACAGAAATCTATTGTCGCGCAATTCCAGAGGTCAAAAGTTGAAAATCAAAGTGTCAGCAGATTTAGGATCTTCTAGAGGCTCTGAAGGAAAATCTAGTCCTGGTCTCTGAGCTTCTGTAGGTTGCAGGCAGACACCAACCTGCCTCCGTCTTCATCTGAATTCTTCTCTGCATGTCTCTGTCTCAAATCTCTTTTTCTTATAAGGACTATAGTGAATTTAGGGTTCATTATAAATCTAGGATTGTCTCATTCTGCAATCTGTAACTTGATGACATCAGCAAAAACTCTATTTCCAAATAAGGTGTCATTCTCAGGTACCAGAAGAGAGGACTCAAACATTTATTTTGGTAGACAATTCTATCCACAACAAGCTATACCAATGTAGAATTCTATTAGTTTTTCAAGTCTGACAGGGTACCATTTAAAAATATTAATTCAGTGCCACTGAAGAATGAAGTATTTCCCTTTTTTCCTTCAAAAATTGACTCCAGGTCTATACTGCAACCCTTAATCTAAAAGTTGAATGATTTAAAATAAAACCTCTTTTCATCTTTTAAAAATGCTGCCAGCCTCCAAATTTCAGATAATGATCCTCAACACTACCTTTATGCTATAGGATCATTTGCTTTGGCCTCTGGTACCCATCTTCGGGCTAAAAGTCCTGCAAAATCACTGTCCTAGAGGGCATGTGAGCAGAGAGCAGAGAGCAAAGCTGAACTGTGTGCTGGTTTCATGTCTATTTTAAAAGTTGACTTTGGCCATTGTGATGACCACTCACACAATGTATCTGATCAAAGAAAAGGCAAGCAAAAAAAAAAAAAAGTTAAAGACTAAATTTTCTTTAAATCCTTACTTGGAAGCAAATAACTTGGCTTTAAGAGGGGAATATAATCCTTATTTCTGTAATGATAAACTAGTTCAAACCAATTATAAAGAAAATATTCAAGCTATACTTTATTTTTAAGGAACTTGTGGGCTAATGTATCTCCTGAGAAGTAAATTCTAAAGAATGTATATCTCTAAATTGTATTCTGAGTGAACATTTTTCCAGAATTCTCGGAATATATTTGGATAATAAATAAATTCAATAATATTTTAAAGATTTCACTCACTGTTAAAACTTACTACATATGATAATGGATTCATGGTTATACGTCTTAGCAAAGGAAAATAAGAATTGTACATCACCCAATATGAAGAAGTTTCACAGTTACATATGCTCTGGTTCAAAAAATCAGAAATGTTTCAACCTAATGCTAACTTTACAACAATGAAAGGGTACATTCAAAAGACCTCCTCACACTCTTTCTGGTTTTTATCTCTGTCCTACCTCAAAACAGCTTAAAGTTTCCCCAGGAACCCCCGCCTCACACTTACTATACCCTAGAACAAACGAATGAAATTGCACTCCATAGAAGTTTGTGAGACAAGTTACAAAACTTGCCATTGAGGTTCAACAATATATTTTTAAGCTAATAACTTGAATTTTTTTCATGCTGAAGTCATATAATTAGTCACCAAGCAAAAAAAGACATAGCCGTCATAGAAAACATTTCAGGAAAGGAAATTTATACTTCAAAAGCCCTGAATAATCATAAGTAAGGCAAATTTGAAAGGAAATACTTAGATTGTATTTTTACCCAGCTGAGTAGTCAGATGTTTAGAAATGCCCTGGATTTTTAAAGATATTTCTTCCTGTTAATAGCAAAATAGCTCAAATGCTTCAGAAAGAAACATCATACATTAAAACCTCTATTCTGTGTATTTTTCTTAATGACAGCTGCTCCATTCCAGTTGCAATAGATCTGTCTAATTGTAAAGGCTTTGAAGTCAAGATGTTTACCCTGATCTGCCATACAGAGTTATTTTTATTAAAATTTCTAAGAGTTTGAGTCTGGGAATATGCAAAGAACTTCAAATGAGAGGCTGGAAAAAGAATGTAATGAAGGACTGAGCACATTTTCAGTTTGCTTCTCATAATCTGTGAGAGAACCCAGACCGTGGTGCTGCAGCCCATGAAGCCATGAAGATGGCTGCCATCAGGGAGTCTGGCAAATATCAGGACAACGAGGAAAAGCCTGTGGTGAGCTAGCCCCCAGGACAGGGAGGTGATGACAGTGGCAGCCAATTTTCATGACTTGTGAGCCCAGAGGATAAGCTTTGGCAGCTACCTGACCAGCACCTAATGGCTTTTTCTTCAAAAGTGAATATGGGCATCTGGTCAACCACAGATGAAGTGGCACTTTGGAGTGAAGTGTAAACCACCCACTCAGCCAAGCCTAATGGAAACCAGACAGCTAGAAGTATTTGCAGGCTTGGCAGGTCAGGGAGGGAGGTATAGTGCTGGTTCACCTCAAGATACCACTATGCAGACCTGCACAGTGAGGGATGTAGGATCCCCTGAACATCTTGAGCAAAAGGCAGAATTAGAGATGCAAATTTAAAACAGGCCATGGAGGGCTTGTTCCAGGTTTTTATCTAGGTGACTGCTTGACCCTTTCCCCAAGTAGCATATGGAACATGTAAAACATGTGCCCTGCCCTCTCTTAGACCCAGACCCTGAATACACCAGGTTGAAAAGCAGAGGAAGACCTTTTACTTAAATCCTTATCACTACTTTCTGGCATTTGTTCCTTGACCTAGAGCCTGTTCCAAAGAAATGGAGAGAAAAGAGAATTCCCTGCAGTAAAGCCTTCAAAGTTCTGCCCTGGGCATCCTAGGACCCAGGAGGCCGGTCACTCTGAAGATGCCCAGCACAGAAGAATTTTGTGTAGATCTTGATTGGTTCAAAGAAAGGACATAACTTTTTAAAAATGTCACACTCAGCTCTTCAGAAAGCAAAGATGAGTTTTCCAGGTTGTTAAATATGGCCATCTTTAATAAACAGGTCAATAAATAAAACGTGCCTTTGAAATCTGCAACATAATTTTGCTGACCTACAAGAAAAACCATCAATTCGAGAGAAGTGAGGGGACCTGTAACTATGGTTATAGGTTATGTGACTCCCTCATTATTCCCATCTGAAACACAGACCGCTGGGCACACAAGATATATGTAGACCCTTCTCTCCCTGGACTCAGGGTCCTAACTCTGGTTGTTCTGTGTTCTTCTCACTCAGGCACTGAATTTATATGTTGAAGCATAACCCCCAAACCACATAATGTGACCTTATTTGGAAACAGGGTCATTGCAGACATAATTAGTTAAGTAAAATTGGATCAAACTGGCATAGGTTAAGTTCCTAACCTACTATGCCTGGTATCCTTATAAGAGTGTCATGTGAGGAACACAGAGAATGACAAAGGGAAGATGTGGAGATGCAAGGAGATTATGACCATCAACAAGCCAGAGAACACCTAGGGGCCAGATATCAGGAGAGAGACTAGAGAAGATTTTCCTTTACAGCCTCCGAAGGAACCAACGCAACCTGCGCCACCTTCACCTCAGACTTCTGACTTCCAAAACTGTATGACAGACAATTCCTATGGTGGGAGTTACTCAGTGTGTGTTGCTTTATATAGAAACTGGAGAAACTGAATACAGTCACACAGAATTCCATGGGTCGAGGCTTGTTTTGCTTTTGTGGACACTTTTGTGCAAAAAAAAAAATAGTTAAGATTACTTTGTGACTGTGTTGGTATAGGGACAAATAAAACCCAGACTAGATCATATTCAATTTTCATCTAATTTTTTTAAATGAAAACATTTCCATGGACTCCTAAAAGGCTTATGGGCTGTCGAGGCTGTCCTCCTGGGCCTAATGGAGAAACCAGAACTGTGGAGGATGCTTTTCTATATTTATTCCACATTGAAATTACTTGTCCTTCTAATTATTAGATAATAATTAGGTAAAAAGACTGTCTTGTTTTTCTTTGTATCCCCAGCACAGTCTGGTACCTAGTAAGTGCTCAATAAAATGTGGTTGAACTGACTTAAACTGAACAGATAAAGATCTAAGGTTATTCAAGGTCATTACTGAAACAGGAAGTAAAAAAAAAGAGCAAGTGAAGGAAGTTTGGCAGCAACAGAATCTCAGTAGCTGGAGCCTTCGCTCTTGGTAGCAGGCGAGGAACTGGGAGCTCATCCCAGTAAAGTTCTGAAACTGAAATAAAATGAGTGTTTTATAACCATTCATTCTGTTGCATATTTTTCTCTTTACTCATATTTAAATATTGCTTTTCATTCTCCAGAGCTTGGAGAGGTTTGCTTATATCAGAGAGAACTCCTTGACTTTTTTTCAGATGAAGGTTTCTCCAATTTCAACTTTTCCACTGAGATTATATGACTCTTTTTCCAGACCCAAACTCACTTCTGCTTCATGACAACTTTATGGTCTCCATTGTTTTCATATCTGGACATTTCTACTTTTTCTGCCACCCTCTTCATCTTTATGGTTTATCAGTCTGGAAAAAGCTCCTTCCTGTACCAAGTACCTGCAGGGCCAGCACACAAGTCTCCTCAGTCCTTTTGCCACAATGTAACATTCTTTAAAAAGAAAGAAATTAACATTCCATTAGACAGTGGGGAAAGACAAGGAAGCACAAAAACTTACAATGTGAATGGGAAGATAAGAATTCTGAATTAGTAATTCTGTATCTTAAACTTCCTAGAAGACTACTCCTCAAAAAGCATTCGATAGGATGCTGATAGGATGCTGATAGTGTTGCACAGTGAAAGGTTATAAGGGCATCAATATGGGATGCACAGGGTTTAAAAAACTTAACCGGTTTCATAATGCAGAACTCCCCAGAGTCTCTAGTGTACTAATGTGTAATACAAGTCCCCATGAGACAGATTAAAAATCCAGCATTTTTTAGATTGACTTAACCATAGATTCATCCTACAGGAAGAATGTCACCCAGCAAGAAAGATGCAGAGCCAAGGGACATGTGCTCCAGAGACACTGAACAACACTGATCTATCAGATTGTCAAGTTTCAAAGGCGAGCTATTGTGACCATTTACACAAAGATTTCCGACGGGTTGCAACTTTTGGAGGGAGTTTCTTTAAAAAGAATATGATTGCTATCATGCTTAAAAAACAGAGTTTTGGAAAAAAAAGATTTGGACCTGGGAAAACAGGTTAAGCAAAGGAAACTTTTACAAAGTAGGTTAAAGAGTACCAAGAGATTGCATGGAAGGAAAACCATGAAAGAGACTGGGAGGAGAAGGAGAGATGGTTGGAAAAGAGATTTAGAACTGAATGAGGGAAACTCATCTGGGGAATGTGGGAAAAATAACTCAACTCCAAGGCAAAAGCGAGGTCTTGGAAGCTGGAAAACCAAACTGTCTAGGCTCCTCAATAAAAATGACAGTTGCTATCTACTTGGCAGGGAGGAAGGGGGCATGTCAATAAGCAGGAGGCAGTAACTTGTCACGGAATTGAGCCTCTGCAGAGTTGGGTGTGTGCCTTGCATGTATCAGCAAACTCAAATTCCACACCCAGTGTCTATCTAACTTTGAATAAGCATTCAACAATTTAACCTCCCTGAGATTCCATGTCCTCTTCTATAAAATAAAGGGAGCTGATGTGATGGTAAGAGTACCATTTAAATTCTCTGTCAGATAGACATGAAAGTCAAATCTATCCAGAGCCAACAGGACAAGAGAAACGAGCATTTTCAGATCGAACTCCACATTCCCATCTCCCACTGTGAGCTTAACAGAGATGATCTTGGCACTATTCTGTAAAGGGAGAGCAACTGACTCAACTGGGGAGCTATACTGTAATGCACCTGCTGTGCCATCTAGGCAAGAGACATGAGCCCTAGGGGCATAGTTATACAACGATAGAGAGAATACATTGGGGAGTAAGGTGTAGAGAAATTGCAAGGTGGGTCTGCTTCCCTTTTGAGTTAAATCAACCTAATCTTGAATCCTAATGATAGAAATAATCAGATGCATGTTTTCTAGTTCCTTATTTCCTGAATTACTTACAATCAATTAACAACTCCTGAGCCTCTAAAGTTAAGAAATCCATAATAGTTCATAGGGTTACAGAGTGTATTGAACTGCATGGGTTATATAAAACACAAAACCCCATGCCTGTCCTGAGTGCCAAATCAATACACATGCTGGGCTTTGGAGTCCATGTGTGTTGTACCCAAACCTTAGTATTCTCCAGGGCACATCACTGATGTGTTGCCACTTCCATCCCACACCACCTTTCTCACTCCCATGCTGACCTATGGAAGTTTAGCCCCAACAATGTGTGGCATCCTTATGCCAATGCTGCAATGGAGGACCGACAAAATATATACCCATTTAAGCATATCAACCTTATTTTTACTTACAGCTGACACTACAATTTTAGCTAAATGTTGGGATGATTTTTTTTTCTGTTATTAGCATGATTCTTGCTATTGGGATAAAATATAACTTCCTTTGGCTAGAAAAATATCCAATAAGCTGTATAAGATGAAGTAATGCCTAGCAACCCTGGTTGTTTTTTAAAATTCCTTCCTATAAACTGCATAAGAGACTTGGTTGTAATGCTGTACCATGCCACAGTAGAGCTGCTGCACTTCCAGCTTCTGGTTGACCCTTTTAATGGTAAATTAATTGGGTTACTTGAGTTTATTAATTAGAATGTTTATTTGTGTGAACTCTACCGTCAGCACATTAATTCACTTGTTTCATAATTGGAAGACAACCAAAATAAATGTATACATTTTGCATGATATCTGCTTTTAAAAGTCAATGCTGTGAACAACCCATTTCATTACCTACCTACCAAAAAACAGTCATGATTTTAAGCAGTGGGGCTAATATTTGAATCACATCAAGGAGAGATAGTAGACACGCAAACAAGTCCTTATACAAATATATTATGGAGTGGTGGACAGGATGCTTCACAGTGTGGAGGCCATACCCCTGCCAGGGGATCAGCTGAGACTTCAGAGTGGGCAGAGTTGTATCTAGAAAGACAGCTAGGGTCTCATTTGATGAACAAATGGAGATAGAGGATATAGTAATAGAAAGGCATTGCAGATGATGGAAATTTCCTCTGAAAGTATATCAAGACCAAGGAAACAGATTAATTCAGAATGACTAGAATGTAAGGACCAGGAAGAAAGTGGGGAGGTAAGTGGAACATAGAAGAACTTGTAGTTACACTAATGAGTTTGGGCTTCATCCTGAAAGCAATGAAGAATTTATGAAAATTAGATGAAAAAGCATTATCACAGTCAAAATTTGAGATGATGGATATCTGAGGTTGAGATTGGAGGCATGATGGAGAGAAAACAGTGATTTCAGGTATGTTTTTTTCCAGTGTTATTGAGATATAATTGACTAAGGTATATTTAATAGCTTAACTCAGCAGGGTTCTCTCAAAGATGCAGGCGAAGGGAAAGGAAAAAGTCTGGGGTGACAATTGGATGAGTGACAGCATCATCAACTCACATATGAGAGAGAAAAGGGTAGCCAGGTATTGGGGAAAGATCAGAAGTTCCAATTGATCCCATATATTTGAGGGACGCAGGGAACATCCAAAATGCAGATAAACAATAGGCTCTAGTATAGATGGGTCCGAAGTTCAGAAAATGAGTCTGGGCTGGCAAAAGACCTTAGGTAATTATCACTGCTATTGTAACGAAAACCAAGAATGGGCATGTGATTGCCCAGCAGAGGTAGGAGAAGAAAGTGTCCAGGAAAGAGTTAAAGAACATTACAAAGATGATATAGAAGGACAGATGATCACAAAGAGTTTTGTACACAGAAATCACCAGCTAGAGAGTTTCAAAAGCATGTAGTCAACAGCGTAAAATGGCACAAAAAAGAAGGGGGAAAGAGCACTCGACATGTCAATATTTGCAAATTTCAGTCCCCATTAGTTCAGTAAGTGACTCTGAGTGCCAAAATCTAGGAGGTATCTTGTTAATACAGAAAAAGAGAAAATTCAAAGACTCTCAGACTTTTAAGGTGCACCAGAGACATCCACAGGGCTTACATTAGTACATATTCCCGAGCCCCACACAAAGAGATTTTAACACAGTGAATCTTCAGAAAATCCTTGGAATTCATTTTTAAAGTCAGCACTTGAGAGTTTATATGAGAGTCCACTCTTTAGAAATACTGTGAAAGTGTCTCACTTTATGTCAGAACTGGGGTCTTCTTTAACAACATATTTCCCGGGGGTTAATATCAATTTTTTTTCTACTTAGAGACCCAGAAGGTTTCCAACTGATTTAGTCTTCAAGTGACTTCAACCTTGTAACCCTCAGTATCCTCAAAATGAGATCAGAATTTCTCATAACATGAAGAATAACATGGATTCTTAAGCAGATATACGTAACCTGCCCTGTTCTATCATACTTTTGGAAACAGAACCCTAGAAATTGAGTCAAGGAATCAAGAAATTTCTAAAATTTCCTCAGTAATTCATCTGGGTTTAGAGACAACCAAATAATCCTCAGTGCAGCATCAGTCCTTAACAGTTCATGAATTTTATGAATATCTACAAGAGGAATTGTTTTTAGACTGCCAAAATAAGGTTCTAATAAACCTATAGCTGCCCTGCTTGGCTATGCAGCAGCAGTTCAATGGGTCCGGATGTCTTGATAGAAACTTCCAGACTGGTAGTTGCTACTGTCAAGTTCAATGACCTCCTCAGATTAGTCAGTAATTTGCCATCATTGCTATTACAGGAGTCCAGGAGAATGAGTCCTTTTGGATTAGCATAAGCAAATTTGGTAATCATGCATTTAAGTCAGTGCCAAAGAAAATTATCTGGCTAATAAAGACTATTAAGAGAAATCAGATGCCTAATAAGTATCATAAGAGATGGTAATCACTATCATTTAAAAACTTTTTTTCTCTAGAGGTAAAGTAAACAAACATATGCTGGTGAATTATTTATTTCCCCTAAACATTTCTTCTTTCCTCAGTGACAACCTCCATCCAGTGCAAGCAATGTGCTGCACCCATGTCTCTGCATTAGGGTTTGCTGAAACAGACAGGTATATGAAAATAAAGGCACATCTGCCAGATCAGCACTAAAAATCCCTTTCTGCACACTTGTCTTTTCTATCTCCTGGGTTTGATCTTCAATTTTCTACAAAGCAAGGAAAAATCCCCTTAAAAACATCAGTAAGGAGACCTACATCTCTTTGAATTAATATTTTTGCATTATTTAGACAAATGAATGGATAAAGAAGATGTTATACATATACAATGGAATAACACTTCTTAGCTATTAAAAAATTAATTGTGCCATGTGTTACAATATAGCTGGGACTAGAAATTATTACGCTTAGTGAAATTAGTCAGATGAAAAAATAACTGCATGAGTTCATTCAAATCTGGAAGCTAAAGAATAAAGCAGCAAAACAGACACAAACTCTTAGATTACTGTAATATTTGATGCTTACCAGAGGGGAATGGGAATGACGGGCAGGGCAAATTGAGTAAAGGAGACCAACTATATGGTGGGGAATAGAAACTAGTTTTTTGATAGTTAATATGAAGAGGCATATACGAATGCTGAATTATGATTCTGCACACCTAAAATCTATATAATGTTATTAACTAATGTTAGTTCAATAAAAATAGCAACCTTAAAAAAATAGTGTTTCCAGTGCTTACATTAGAAAAATCACATTGTTTATAGAGTCAAGGAAGAGCATTAGGCTTTAGCTCTCTCCTTTCTACTAATCAAGCCAGCTCTACGCTCCTTCCCAGAGCCCACATAGCTTACATCCTCTCTGTCATCTAGGTTCTTGCACTGAATGTGATGAAGTTTCTATTGCAGCTCTTCTTGCTCCTTCCCCTGACCTGGCCAGTATCTCCCCTTTCTCAAGACCCAGCTCAGACAGTACCTCCTTGTGTTAGACAAACTCGATAAACATAGTAGACCCATACTTGGTGCTCTGGAACTCTTTGTTTAAAGCCCTATAATATCAAACTTCCTGCTAACTATTTTTTATTTCATTGTCTATCCAACACTTTTGCTAGGTTATGAGTATATCAAAGCCAAGCTAACAGTAGATTCTCCAAAACATTTGTTGTCTGAATAAAAAAATAAAAAGAAGGAAACAAAGGAGGAAGGGAGGGAGGGAGGGAGGGAGGGAAGAAGGAAGGAATGAATAAAGTACAGAGGAAGAAAGGAAGGGAAGGAAAGAAGGAGGGAGGAAGGAAGGAAGGAAAAAAGGGAGGGAAGGAAGTGAGAGAAGCTGGACATGGGAAAGTGGTGAAAGGAGAACTGAGCTGGACTCAGGGGGTTCAGGATTATTTATCTGTTAATAAAACAAATGTGTATTGAGAGAAAAATAGTAATTTTAAGACACTGTTAAGCATACTAAGACAAATGACATCTCTGCCACAAAAAGTCTATAGGTCAGTAAGTAAACAGATAAGCAAATACACAAGTATATTAACCTCTGTATAGTTCAATATAGCTATATACAGGATGCAAGGATATAACATAAGAAAATTAGTCAAAAGGGCCTACAAAGGTCAAATTGAAAGTAGAATCCTAGAGAATGTGGAGATAGAAGTAATATTCATTTCCAACATATAGTTAGTATTCGCACAGGCATGAAAATAAAGTTTAGACAAAGAATTGAAAAAAAAAATGTTCTGAAGTGAATGTTATCATGCAAGTAAGAACTTGCAGCTTGTGAGAAGCAAAGCGTGGTCATAAAAATGTCTAGAGAAAGTATGTACTTGAGAACATTCATAAAGAGCCCTGGGTCTATGTGTATGTTCTTTTTAAGAGAGTAACCTTAGAACATGCAGGTTCCTCTAACCAAATCCCATCACCCTTCAGTTAGAGATTCCAGGCACCCTACACTTTGCCATCGTAATACCCATCAAAATTCATTGAACTATTATCTTGCTATTTGTCTAATATATAACTGCCTCAGTGAACTGGAAGATTCATTGCGGCAGAAATTATCTTGTTCATCACTCTATCCCCAGCACCTAGAAAATAACAGGCCTATAGTTGGCACTTCACAAATATTTGTTAAATGAATGCAAAAAATGCAAAGTCTTGATCAAATCTTTCCATCAATGAATCTATAAAATAGTAAAAGGAGTTCCAGCTTCAAAAATATTAGAGGAAAAATACATGAGGTAGAAAAGATCTAATGGGTAGTCTCTGACACTCAGACATAATGTGGCCCAAAGGAAGAATGGTAGCTTGTCTTGATTTCTTATTCTTCAAAGGGAGTTGTTGTACTAGATAAACTATAAGAATGTCTCTAACTCATAAAATTGGTATTTTTTATATTACAGTAGCTTCAAAATCATCGTGACCCATGGCAGTTCTTTGGTGATACTAAGATGGAGGAAAGGGCTCAGCACAATTCGCTTCCAAGATTGTGGTCTCACTGACCTTGTCCTGAAGGAAGTGGGTGCAATGTGCACTCTGGACTTCGTTAGATGTGAAAACACAGTCAGAGATGAAAGGAGAGATGACCTTTCCTGAGTAAATAAACTTTCTTTCAGCAAATCCCCAGAAGATGGATACAGAGAGCCCAACATTTTCCACTTTCAAGATTTAAATGGTCAGAAAGATTCACTATCCTTTGAGCCAAACCTAGGAAAGGACTCAAGCTGTCTCTGGCCACAGAAACCCCGCCTTCTGCAATATTCTCAGAAGATTCTGAGGATTGGAAACAAATTAAAGTCTTGATTTAAGTAATTTCATCTATGTGCTTCCAGAAATTAATTATATTTATTGTATCTGACACCAGTCAGGGATAGCAAATATCTTTTGTGAGTCTTACAACCAAAGTTTAAAAGCATTACTTGTAATGGCTGATTTTGTTTTATTACATATGACTCAAAGTCAAAGGTAGACAGCACTTAGAGCTGTCTGGACATTAACGTTTGGAAAGCAACACAGAGAGCACCCTCTCTTCTCCTACAGGCACCTGCATGGATTGTCAGCTCCTCTCAGTATTTGTGTGGGTAAAGTGGGGAGGCAGTTAAATACCTCCAGAATCTACTGTGCAGCTGTTGTATCCAATGCATAGTGCTAAACAACTGACAGATCCCCAGGAGTGGAAAAGACAAGGATCCCCACCTTCCAGGATGCACAGCAGTCAATAATAGTTTAACAAACAATATTCCACAAAGATGATGTTATATATACCCCACAGGGAAATGAGATAAAAGTGGGATAAGAACATATACAGAAGGGAAAGGTAAGCTCTGCTTGGAAGAGATCAGGAAATCAGGTGGCACACAAGATTTGCCAGTAAAGAAGAATACATCTTAGGCAGACAGACATGGAAATTGAAACTGAAAGACAAGATTATCATAAGCAAATGTGAGAAACCTAGGAAGGGCAGAGTGTGCTTGGACAAAGTTTTAGATAGCATGTGTTCTTGTGGGCAAGCAGCGCACAGTGGGAAAGGAAAGAGAGTCAGTGGTTGAAGACCTTGAACACTTTGTGAAGAGCTTGCATAAATTTGGTAGGCAGAAGAAGTACGCATGTCCTTGAATGAAGGAGTCCCATTGGAAGAGTTATACTCCAGGGAGGTATGTAAGGTTGACTTTAGGTATGCAACCAGAAGGATCTTTCAGAAATTGTTGGTGACTAGATGGGTGAATACATATAGATTGAGTTATGAAATTGATATTCTGAAAATAATAAAGCAAATGTAAACAAAAGAAATAATAAAATTACATTTTAAAAGAAAAGAAATTGCCTTTCATGACCCAGGGCTCTGAACACAGTAACACCAGTGACAAGGGCCTGTTGTATTGCTTCTGTACCACAGAAATGGACATGGTAAACTTAGAAATTTTTAATCAGCTGACCTGGGAAATTAACTATCAGGTGCCTACAGAAAAATGCAAGTTTACGCTTCAAGCCATTAACTTGGAAAAGACCTTCAGAGACAACCCAACAGTGAACTGTGGAGATCTGTTTAATTTCTTGAAAGAGTGCTTTACTTTTCAAAGAAAACTTGTAATGTTATGGAAACGATGAAAGTATTTTGACAAAAGAACCAAGAAATTCAAGCACGATGGCACTTACATCCATCTGTGCCCACAACAGCAAGATAAAAGCATAACTCACTATGGAGCCCCTAACCCATCCCCCACTAGCTACCGCAGTAGCCTGTTTCTATAGATCTTAAAAAATAAACAAAAGCCTAATGTCTTTGAAATCTATACCATCTTTACAGAGTTAATTTTACGGGAAATTTGTTTTCTCCTTTTATAATATTAATCCCTAAAGGGGGGATGGGGAGTTTCTGGATTTAAAAAATAATAATTTTCTCTAAAAAAATTGTTTGTTTCTGAAACCCATCTAGTTATACAAATTCATTGCATCTATTTGGTATGTATCTTTGCCTAGTACTGACAATTGAAAACACCTAGAAATAGTGATTGACCCAGTAGTACTGGCATCCAAACACCTAGATTTTACTGTTGAAATACTGTTTTTCATTTAAATAAAATAGGGCTTCTAGGAGAAATTCTCATTCTGAGGCAAGAAATGCACAAGGTGAATCTGGTATAATTTAGGTTATCAAAGATTTTTTAGAGTCGTATCAAGAAGATTCAACAACTATGCAGAGAGGCTCAATCTGAAGGGCTTCTACAGTTAAAGATCCAATATATACAAACGTATCTAATATGTTTAAGTCAATGAGTACATACTGATGAATTTTAAATATATAACTGGTAAATTTTTGAGGCAACGAGGAAGTAACACATCATCTTGAAAACTGAGTAAGTAAAAAGAAAGTGTCAAACATTTATCTTACCTGGTTAGACAAACTGTGCAACTAGGTAGCCAGATAGTAGGTGAAAGGAATTATCTCCTTATAGAAATATACCATCACCATTCCGCAGCCCCAATGAATAAAAGATTTAGGCAATGTGCATCACATCTGCCAAAATGAAAAACAAGGTGTGAAATGAATATGGATGTGATAGATGAATAGATCTGCTAGTCAATGGATTACCCTGAAATCTATATGGGATGACTGAAGATAGGAGTTTGTTGAAATGGACCATGAGCTCGCAATCAACAAAATCCAGCCTGCAGGCCACTCGGACACTCCATGGGTTAAGTGACATAGGTTCTTCAAGTTTTTATATATAGATATATATAATGTTTATATACATATGGCAATTCGTGATGGTACTCGTGATTAAATTACGAATGTGTGACTTTTCTTTTACCATAGAAGTCACAAACATGATTTTTTTGTGTGGGAGAGGATTTTTAGAGTAATTGTCAAAGTTCTATTAGAATAAAAAGTTTTAAAATAATTTAAAAGTTAAAAAAGTAGTATTTATCTTAATACTTCCCAGAATAGGAAATCTATTATGATTATTATATGTATCATGGGAAAAGATATATATCTACATAAAAGCAAATATCTAGAAGACATCTTGAGGACTATTAATTGGTAGGGATGGTACTGATGTAGCTGAGAGTAATAGAGGGGGCTGTGAGCACAGTACAAGAGGACTTTCATTTCTTGCTTGATAAATTTTTATACTGTCTACACTTTTATAAGTAACTTTTTATGTTGTATTCATATAGGTTAAATTAATCAATCAAGGAGTAATGAGTCAGTCAGTGAGTGAATCAATGAGTCAGTGAGTGAGTTAATAAGCTAGTGAATAAATGAGTTAGTGAGTTAATGAGAGACTGAGTGCACATGTGTGCATGTGTGCGTGTGTGTGTGTGTGTGTGAATGATCAAGCTTTTGGGTGGAGAAAGTACTTCAGTATTATATACCAGTCTTAAAGTTATCATAAAATCATGCTCAGTGAGCCATACGGGGACAAAAAAAAAGCACCTCGCAAAATCTGGTCAAACTAGGTATTTTATAGCATCAGTATTTAAAATTCTTAAATCCCTAGTCACTGTGTAAGACTTTACGCTAAAATTATATAAGTGAAAAATTTATGAGAAGACTTGACAACAAAGCAATCAAGTATGAATTCAGAACTAAATACCCTGTATCTATCCTAACATCACCTTGCCTGCCCTCTGGAAATTCTCCAATCATGAGAATCCACCAGGAAGTCTTGGGGACCTTTCATATTTCATCATCCCCAAAGAATTCTAAAGCACACCTCTGAATACACCCAGAACTATTTTTAATCATTCCTTTGAAATCCAGAACCAGTCTATAAATTACTTACCAGCCAGTGTCCACATTCAAAGTATAGAGACATTCTTTCAAAATTGAAGCCATTGCAAAATAATCTACTTCCAACCTAGCTTCTTCAAGTCATCATATTTAACTTTGGGATTCAAGATTCTAGAAAGCTGACAGAAGAAGAATGTATTGCTAAACTTCTCTTGGATTCTGTCAGGGTCATCAGCTATAAAATGGTTGGAATCTACCACCCACTGAACAGAGGAGTCACATGGCTTCAATTAGAGAATTACGCAAAACACCTAGTACAACACTTGGTACACAGCAAGTGCTCAGAAGGTGTTTGCTATAGCTATGATTTTTTTATTAAGATGAAATTCACATAGCATGAAATTAGCCACTTTAAAATAAATAATTCAGTGGCATTTGATAAAGTCACAATGTTGTACAAACATTTCCTCTAGTTCTAAAACATTTTTATTACACAAAAGTTAGCCCCGTATTTATTAAACAGTTAACTTCCTATTTCCCTTACCCCCAGGCTTTGCAACCACCAAGCATTTCTGTCTCTTTGGATTTATTCAATCTGGGTAAGTTATATAAATAAAATCATTGCAATATGTGAACTTTGATTCTAACTTCTTTCACTTAGCATAATGGTTTCAATATTCACTCATATTGCACTATGTATTTGTACTTCATTTTTATAGCTGATCTGTATGTGTATACTACAGGTTGTTTACCCATTCATCTGTTGATGACATTTGAGTTGTTTTCACCTTTGAATATTGTAGTACCAAGTGCCTGTTCTCAATTATTTTGTGTCACATTGTTATTATTTCTGAAGCATACATGTCAGTGCCCACTAAGCACAGAAACTAATTCATGGAGTTGAATGATAAGCATGTCCATGAGCCGTATCTCAATAAGGAATTATTTTCTATGAGCACCATTCTTCTAAAAAAAGTTGAGATAAATAGCTGAACTTCACATTTTGAAGTAGTCTTTATCCCAACAAATAAACATATTTCAAAATTTGATATGTAAATAGCCCTACTTTTTAAGTGCCTGAAATAAAATATTATACTATTGTGAGCTATAATTACTTACATTTTTAAACTTAATTTTTTTAAGTACAGGCAGAAATGTAGATGAGTAGTTAGGGAATCAGGAAGAGAGAGGAAACAGAAGCACTTTATTTTATTCAGTTGCTCATCATTGGTTATTTCCTTGGCCTGGGGTCTTGAACTGGGGACCTTGGAATGTATGTGGACTCTGAGTGATTTAACCCATGACGCTATCAGGGCATGCAATGCACTTTTATTTAATTTTATTAATTAACTTTAATTTACATAATATTATGTTCAGATATGCAGGTTCACTATTCATCAAATATATACACACCACACCTACCACTAATTTGTCAGTAGTCTTTTAAGTAGTGCTGGCAAATTATAAATAGATCAAACTTGACCTTCTACAGCATTTAACTAATAAAATATATTTACAGGCCTTGAATCATACATATCCAGGTATGCACAAATGTAAAATGGCAAAAAGCCTGCATTGAATAATGGCTCAGATGGATTCCTATCAAAGTGAAGGTAGACTAGAAAAACAAATACAGTAGAAAGCTGAAGAGGAACTATTAACAGAGTTTGTAGAAATATTTACAGTTGGATAACAGTAGGTTCCAGAAAGACTAAGTTATGGTAGTGATTGAAAGAGCAGAAAAACAAGATGAGAATGTCGGCACATGGAGAAGATTTGCCAGTTATGGAAGGAGAGAGGGTTAAAAGGAATGTTAGTTTTATTCTCTTGCCAATACCTTTCATGGGTAATTACACCCTGACAGCCTATAAATTCCTCTAGTAGCTTTCAAAAGAGGAACTATTCTTCTGCCCATCCCTGCAGCTATTAAGTGGTGTGGCTGGTTTAGAGTAGCTTCCAAAATCACCCAAGTGGTGTTGATTATCATTGGTGGGAGTGGACAAGGAAAGCAAACATGAATGCATTCTTCTGAGAGACTTTTGGGCAAAACGCACCCTGTATAGCAAATGTCAGATTCCACAGATAAGATACTCTACTTAACAACTGAAACAGATATCCTGGTAGTGCCTCCACTCTCTAACTCTAGTTCTTCCCACTCCACCACTTCTAAGATTAGGACCCAGCACCATAGCTAAACTGTCTAACCAACTTACCCTCAAAATCCATTTCTTGGAGTCAAGAAATTTATCTTTCTCACTGTGAAATGGTTCTGGTTCCACATGTCAGCTAAGACAAAAATCCTAGTTTTAGGAGAAAAAAAGTGTTCACTCATCTCCAACCAGCATCTTCTTTCAAGATTACATATAAATAAATTTCACATCTATTTGACTCCTTTCATCTTCTAAACTCTTTACAGACATAGTTCAGAAAAGAGGGAGTAGTGATTCGACAAACCACCTTCAAAAACCCTAGACCACTGTTTTTCAGATAGTCGTTCTACCTTTTGACTGTGTAAAAGAACCAGAAGGGAACAAAGCCTTTCCAAGGAGACTTAGTTCTAAGAAGAGAGTGAACTATATGGATGCAAAAGAAAATCAGTAATAATATATGTGTCAAGTTCTCAAACATGAGGCCAAAATGACTAATGAAGGTCACTAACTTTGGAGTCAGTCACACCTTATCTCAAATATTTATCCTGTCACTGACTTGATCTATTCCCTCTCAGAGCATTAATATCCTCACTGGAAAATATGAGAAATAACACCACTTATTAAATATGTTTAATGTAGTAACTGACCAGCTTAATGGTCAGTAATGGTGGTGGTTGTCCATTCTATGTTGATGATTTGAATTTATAATATAATTACTATGTTAAAAACTTCCTGAAATATTGACTAGCTTGAAGAACCATGAAAGCATTGAAAAGCAGCAAATGAATCACACTTTCTAATAATTTGGGACTTTTTTTAGTGGTTTAAAAACATTTGCAGTTCATAATTGGACTTGGGAGTATAAATAGGTCATTTGAAGATGTCTGAGTAAAGATTACAGAGAACAAGAGCTCACTATGTTAAACCTATGCAGATGAATTCTCCAATCCATCACCATGCTAGCCATCATTTATTTTCTATTTGGATGTGGACTAGAGTGAGATAATGTCACTCGTGAAAGAAATTTCTCCAAGATATTAGAAATACTAACAGAGAAATGCTAATTTAAGACTAAAAATTATATGTTTGCTATTTTTATGGGTGAATATAAGATCATCGAGGCTGACATTTGTTCTCCCACCAGCAGATAATTTAGACAGATAATTAATATCCCTTAGTCCTTCAGGGCTATGCTCAGACTACACCAGCTACCCCTCCTAATCTGTGTATTTTGCATACTTATCCACCCTTCAAAGTCCAACGCAAATGGCATCTGCTTTGTCCAGTTATCTATCAGTAGTCATTTAGGTTATTTCCATGTCTTGACTATTGTAAATAGTGCTGCAACAAACATAGGAATGCATATATTTCTTTGAGCTAATATTTTAATATTCTTTGGGTAAATGCCCATAAATGGGATCATACAGTAATTATTTTTTAAGTTTTTAAGGAAACTCCCTACTTTTTTTCCAAATGGTTTCACTAATTTGTCTCAATAATTGTCATCCTTTTCCTCACACCACACTAAAACTATTTTTGATGTAAGTCATTCTCATAAATGTTAGATGATATTTGAATTATCCTAATAATAAGTGATTATGAACATTATTTTATGTATCTGTTGACTGTCTACATGCCCACTAGATTGTCTGTATATTTTTGACTGAGTTATTTATTGCTATGTTGACTTGTACAAATTTTATATATGCTTTGGCTAATAGCTCCTTGTCAGATATGTGATGTTCATGGATCTTCTCCCCTTCAATAGGGTGTCTTTGGTTCTGCTAATATTTTCTTTAATTATGCATAAACTTTTTTTAATTTGCTGTATTCCCATTTGTTTATTTTGTTTGACCCTGGCCACTGGGCTTGAGTCTCTAAAGACATTTTAAAGTTGATATCATGAAACTGGTATCTAAGGTAATTTTTGTACCTTGCAATTTAGGACAATATTCCTTCCCAAATACAACTAATGAACCTGAGCTTGCCTGGCAGACTTTACATGTCTAACTGGGTATTCATTGACTGAGTCATGGAAAAAACCTTATTAAACCTTTAAAGTAATTTGGATACATAAAAATCAGTTTAAAAATGTTGATATGTTTTAATAGCTGTGTAGCGACCACTAATGGTTTGACCTATTGATACCAGCACATTATCTGCCTATTATTTCCACAGTTGCCTTAATTAGAATAAAGTTAATTAGTCTCACATTAGTTGTCAAATGCATAGATATTTTTCATTGACTCATTTAATTAGAGCTATGAGACTTTAGACCTTAAGAGAAAGATTTAGTGCTTTAAAAAACACAATTATTTGGAGTATATCAGAAGATGAACCTCCTTTTTCCTTTTGTATATGTGGAAAATGGAATTTTATTGCATTTACATAAATACAAACATATGTAGACATATAATGTATAAAATGCATAAAGAAACCTAGTAAATTTATTTTGAATTTATTTTTAAAATTATGAATATTCTTGGAGAAAATTGAAACGATAAATTATACAAATGGCATCCAAGGAATTGTACACTGTTTTCAAGCTAAATTTGTTTTTAACTTAGTCATTTCCTTATTCTTTTTTATTTAAACATAAATATATTCAATGACATAACACAGTTATTTCAGATGCTATTTTCTTAAACTTATCCAAATAGATTAGTAATTAGTCATTTTAATTCCCTGATAGTTTGTGCTTGCAACAATATATATACATATTTTTTTAAAAGCTCTATAATAACCACTTTTGTAAATCATCATCAAAAACTCTACAACTATAAAAAAGGCATCTGTATCCCAAATCTCATTTATGAATATCAGAACAATAAATTCCACGTGAGTCTCTAAAAATTCACTTGTCCATATTTGACCTTATGATCTTCTCCCCCAACCCCAGCCCTTCTTCCCTCTTCCTGTGTTATATGTATGGAGCAAAAGAAAATCAGTAATAAAATATGTGTCTTCCCAAAAATGAGGACTATGACTCCTAAAGGTCACTAACTTTGGGGTCAAGCACATCTCACTTCAAATACAAATCCTGCCGCTCATTAACTGTATAGTGAATGAATGTGGAAAGTAAGATGACAAATCTAATAGGAGGACAGGGAGAATTTAGGTATAACCTTGAAAAGAGTCTGTGTGACAAAATTCCAGGGCTCTTGTATCCTAAGTACTCTCTTATGGGATTGCCATGAAGATCCAGTTCTCTGTTAGTACTAGAAAAGTCTGTAGGAAAAATGGGCACAAACACCCTTTGGGTATGCACCCCTCATATAATCACTTTAAGAATCTTATCTTTCAAACTATGGATCAATTTTCCAGGTGGGAATGAGTATAAGAGGAGAAATATTACATTGTACAACATTCCAGAGATTTCAGGGAAAATGCAAAAGTGCTAAAGAATGTCAGCTAGAAACTGGATCCTTGTATGTAGCATTTCAAACACATCAAAGATATTTCACAACAATCTATGACTTTTATATCCTGTACAAAATATACAGCCCTTCAGTTCTCTTAAAAAATGATTGTAAATCACTCATGGGAAGAAATTCAGTCCTCGGCCTTTCCTGAAGATGTCTGAAGAAGTGAAACAAGGCATGGGATTTGTAACATGTCACAAAAGCCCAATCATGTTTCACAAGGAAAATGGGAAGAGATGTGTCCTGCCCCCAAATTACAGGATTCTTCAGCTGAGAAGAGGCACTGGATCTTTTTGTGGACTTTAAGCTGCCAGAGGATGTTTGCCCAAAAGCTAAAAGAAATCCAGTCATGAATGCTTTCTTCTGATAATTACTCATTCATTAAAAATGAATGTTTATCTCATGTGTGCCTCTTTTTAAAATAAAGCTTTCCTGATTATCTTGAAGGGACTATGGATCCAAGTATGAAACCATCCTGCAGGAAGATTGGCATCCTCCCAGCAAGCTATCCATCAGTTCTTTCCAGCACCAGAGTTAAAGTTTGTTTCTTTGTTTACTTAGAACATTTTTAACATTAAAGCCATACAGATGATGCTCTGACTTTGCATTTCAAACATAATAACACTATTCTAAACTTCAGCTTTATAAATTAGTTATATATATGTGTGAATATATATACACATATGTGTGTGTGTGTATGTATAATTTACCTTCTCTTACCCTAGTTTATGTGATTGAGAAAATATTCAAGAACCTAATCCCATAAAATAACCTGGTGTTGTCAGGATGCATCCAATTCCTTCTGCACCTTCTTAAGACCCCATCTATAGTGCTCCTTCCACTCCACCTGAGTCACCGTCTAGCAAACCTAAAGCTCCTTTCATTTATGTTTATTGAAATTTGATTTTGCTGTTTGATATTTTTTGCCTTGGCAAACACTCTAAAGCGTTCAGTGTGGTTAGCAAATAGTGTCAGCCTAAGGATTAAGAATTCATGCTCTCAGATGATAATCAGCAGTAGATTGTTCTGGAAAATCAAATATACCTAAGGAAAATTTCTTAGGGCTGTAGTCCTTGGAGGGGTTTCAATCTTTTTTAATTTAAAGAAGAAGCTGTTCAAGAACGTGACCTTTATTTTGCATATTTTCCTAGACTTCCTTTCTTTCTTCTAAATTTTTTTTTCTGTGCTGTGCATTTCCCCCAGTTTTTACCTACATAATCCTCCTTAAAATATTGAAAAAGTGTTTTTGCATTCTGCCATCTTAGTAGGAACACCAAATGACAAAAGAAACTGATCATTCAAGAAATTTTAACTGCAGAATCATTAGATTCAGACAATATATCTGCACATACCTCCATTTGCAAGGATGCACAGCAAGGGTGCATAGTTACTCAAGAAATGCTTCTTTAATTGTTAAGCTTGTAACAAAGTTCCAGAAAACTAAGTAAGATTCTGGCTCTGAAGGATTTCATTTCTGTTGGAATGAAGGACTAGAATAAAAGAAAGCATAGAAGGAGCAGACACCTGCAGTGGAAGGAAAATCAAAGAAGGCAGCATTTGGTGTAGTCACTATTCGTCCTGACGCAAGAGGCACCATGACCAGTCTTCCAGATAAATAGAACAGCAGAGATAAAGGCACAAAACAGAGAAGGACACAGGGTGATGGGAACATAGGGAGTTTCAAGGTAGCCACACTAGGCATCTGGAAAGAATAGCAAATGTAAAACTTAGATATATCTCAAAAATACAAAAATGGGATACATATATGGGAATGAGATTATTAAAAACAATATAATCCATTATTCAATCACCCATAATGATGATTTCAAAGACTCCAGAGCTTGGGGTAGCTTAGACTACAATGCTCAACTTGATAAAGTATAAATTCCAAATTTAGCAAATCCAGAATGCTGTTCTGCCTCCCTGTTACCAGTACAACTTTTCAAGCACTTTCAAAACTGAAAGCCTGGAGCATTTAGGGATTGTTTGCATCCCTCTCTTCTGGAAGCTCCACAGAACTCAGTTTCTATGAGCATTTCCTGTGATAATCCCTTGGTTACTTCCACAGATGGTCTCACCGTCTGAGGGGAGTTACGTGCACTGCCTTCTTTTTTCCGTGGTGCACAGACTGCCTTGGGTCCTTTTCAGAATTCTGTATACCTCACAGAGCTTTCTCTCCTAGACTGATAGAAGTCTTTGCTCATACTACCAGTCTTTAGAAAAAAAAAATGTATACCATACCTTAAAAATCACAAAATAAAAAAAAATCAAAATATGTTTTGGAAATCCTCTTACCTCCTGACCCAAAAGCCATGGAGCTTGGTTGCTACCATTGTTTTCTTGGCTCACTCTGCAACTCATTTAAGAATCATCAGAGATAACTCATGTTCTAGTTCACAAAATCAAATATGTCCCGCCAAGTTCAAGACCCTGATTGTATCCGAATGGTAGAAATATGCTTTTACCACCCAGTGACCAAAATACATTCCATTCAGATCAACAGCAGCTTTAATTGCTAATTCAACCTTCCTAAACTCTAATTGTGCTGAAACTGTGTAATCATTGGGGCAGCAACTCTGTTCTCTTTACACAGACTCCCAGAGACTCCCATTCACAGTGGGTTCACCAATTCACAGGTCTGACAGAGTTCTCCTACCATGGGCGTTTTCTGTGTGAAGTTGGCTGGAAGGTGTGGGCATGTGCACTTTGATTGGGGAGATTTTATGATTCGTACTCCTCAATTGCTTATGGAGATGCCATATGCATTATGTTATAAGATTTCCCCAAAATCAATAGTTACCCTCCAATATGATACAGAAGTTCAAATAGTTTAAAAATTTCCCTCGGTCTAAGAAGAGAACTAATCTTTTTAAAAAAATCTATATTAAGTAAGCAATCATTTAGCTTTCATTTGTAACAATAGTTTCTTCCCTTACCAAAGAAGAATTCACATCAGAGAGAACTTAAGCTCAAAGAGAGAACCACATTTGGTTATTAACAGGTGGAAGGGAGGCTATGCCAAGTATCATAAAAAAAAAAATACGCAAGTAGAATCTCATGAGAGTATGTACCTTATCATTACATTTGTGTCATGTCATATTATGAGTATTCCATGGATTAAAGCATAAGGCGAATGAAAAAGAATAGTGAGGCACAGGTTTAAATAAATGACATCCTTATAACTATTCTCCAAAAGTAATTAACCTCCAATTGCATTTATATCTACATCTATCTATCTACCTATCTATCTAGCTACGTACATAGATACTTAAGTCCCATCATGTGTCACATACCTTATTGCAGCTTCAAGATGTCTACATCCCAAGAACATCAAGGGAATCAAAATTTGCAATGACAGGATTCAGATTTCATATAAAAATTCCCCACCCATTAATACTCTTCATAAAAGGCATGAGCTGCCAACAAAGTAATAAGGTGTCTATTGCCAAATGAGTTCTATTAGGCACTTGGTGAGCACCTGGAAAGTCAGCAAAAGCTTTGCTCCTGTAAGGAGTCTTCCAAGCATAACAAGCAAAGAACTTTGGGCGTAAGAACTAAGGACTGATTCACCTGGGTTTAATCCCAGTCCTACCCTAACAACCTGGATGGCTGGGACAAAGCACCTAACCCACTGTGTCTCAATTTCCTCCAGGATAATGTGGGGATAAATACAAGTGCATTTCTAGGGTCATTTGAAGTATTAAAGAAGTTCATCCATATCAAGGGTGTGAGACATAATTGATACTAGGCAAATGCTGGACCTTTCCAGCATCACATCAAGCCTCATAAGTAGAAGTCACTAAAGTGGTTATACAACACAACATAACATCCTCCAAGTACAAACAACCTTTCCTCTGATAGTTCATTTTCTTTCTCTTTTTTTCTCTTTCCTTTCTTCCTTCCTTCCTTCTTTCTTTTCTCTTTCTTTCTTCTTTTTTTATCAAAATAAAGCATAAGTTAGATGAAAAATAATGATGAGATGCAGGGGGCTAGACAACTGATAACTTCATTCTTCAAATTAATCTCTCTTCACATTACTTACATTAGTATGTACACAAAAATGTGAGTACCATCATGTGCACTTCTATCTCATTATGTAAAAATCCAAATTATTTTTATCTTCAACCATTTAAAAAAGCACTTCTGGTTGGGAGAGTGGAAAGTGGGAGAGGGAACCCTCCCTGTGGTTCCATCTGCTTCCCAGTGTCTCATTTTTCATTTGAATTCCATGGACCTTTTTGCAGTCCCCTGTACAGAGCACCTTTGTGAACCTGAGACTAAGCACAGGTAGGGCTTGTCAAACCAAACAATTTGACACATGCACAAAAGTTTCCCAAGTGCATTTACAGATTAAATTGGGAAAATTTTCAGCTACTTCTGGTTAAAAAACCCACTGAAACACTTCACTGGGTACTGTGGCTTCAGCACGTAGAGCCTAGTACTGTCACAATATTCCACACATGAAAACACACACACACATGCCACAGTACATGACAAGAGTGTAGACTGAAGATGTATATGTCATCTGATGACCGATAGACCATTTGCTGTGTAAATACATCCCTATCTACTAATGTGTTGTAGCTCACAAAGTTTTATACATTTGGGGTGACAAACTACTTGGATTATGAACACTGCAATACTAGATAATTGAATAAATTTAGAAAAAATAAACCCTTTATTTTGGGACAATCATACCTTTTATGAAGCATTCCAGTGATTGGGAAGAAACAGGTGTAGCTCTGCATTGTCCTGTATGAAAGCTACTGGCCACTTGTGCCTTCTGAACACTTGATATGTGACTATTATAAATAAATACGTACTATATATACAAAATAGCCACAAAATTTCAAAGATTTAGTATCCCCGAAAGATTCAAATAACTCAATTATAAATTTTGATAGATTTTATGCTATATAATGATAATTTGGATATACTAGATTAAATACAATATATTGGTAAGATTTCTTTTCTTTTTATTTTTTAATGTGACAACTAGAAAAATTAAAATACACATATGACCCACTTTATATTTTCATTGTACAGTATTGACCCAGTTCATGCATTAAAATCAGACTCCCATATGTGGCCCAGTGATCTGCATGGTTACAAACATTCAGGTAATTGAGATCCTCACCATTTGATTCCTGAAGTAGGACATCATGACCTGAACCATAAGTTAGAGCACCTAAATTCTAAACTTCACTGAACAAATTTCTTTTTACTTTGTGAAGTTTCTCCTCCTTCTTGAACTCCAGTATCCTCAACAACAAAATGAAGGGCTTGGATTAAAGTTACACAGTCTATGTCTTTCTGATTCCATTACACACCGAGTGTGCATCCATCTACTCAAAACCCTTGCCAACAAAGATACTTGGAGAATGATTGAAACAAATGAATAACAGATTCAGACACTGTGACCATAGAGACACATTAATTGTTCTAAACTACAGGTATTCCTGAGGAGTCTGGGAGTACAGACCCCTGGGGTCTTTTCAGTGGATTTCAGCCACTCCAAATGAATCCAGTAGAAATTTACCTACAACTACCTAATCATAACTACCAACAACTGACCAATGACCTACTAAAATATGGCATCTCAGGGTACCTAAAATCAATAAACCTTACAGAACCAAAAGGAACAGATTTAGCCCACCCTAGTGAAGGTACTTGACTCAACACACCAAACTATTTGATAGAGAGAACTCCTTTCAGACATAAAGTGGGGTGCCAAAACCTGTAACTGTATGGAGCTATCAATTTCACCTTTCCAAAATATTCTGACAAAATGTCTTAAAACAATCTTCAGAAACTTTGAAATTCACGTTCCTAATGGAAAATTATTTCTAAAAAGAACCCAGGAAATGGCTTTAATAAATGTCATATGATTTTTGGAAGAAGAAATATAAGAAACAGAGAAGCCCCATCTAGACCCTGAGAGTCCTTAAGGATAAAATGTGAGATAGTCTCCAAATTTCTGGCCACCAAAGCAAACTAGCAGGTAGACATTGGACTTAATATGACACTATTCCAAATAAACATTTGCTGACTCTTAGGTGAGAAGAAAATTCACCAGAATGCCTAAAAGAAAAATACCTGGTCCAAACCTGTCCTTAATCAGTTTAGGAATCCTCACTTGTCCCCATCAAAGAAAGTGGTAAAAAGTCAGCAAGGGACCAAGTGGGTTTTTCCACAGCCCTCTTAGATTATGAATTGTGGTTTTATCTGTTAGTGATTATATATAAAATAACATGCATTATAAAATATAATAATAGCAATCTATTTTATAGGGCTGTGACACAAAAAGTCAGGCATCTCCTGTTGAAGAGTTCAGTTCTTGTAGTTTTCTTTGCCAGGAACACTCATATTGTTAACTTTAGATCTATCTATATTACATCTTGTATTAGTTCTATTCTCATGCTTCACCTAATGTCAGCTTCTGACCAACTTCATTAAATGGGGCTGGCCTTCCCTACAAGGGTTTTACTATCCTAGCCAGGGCAATTCTTGCCATGAGGCAAGAGGAGGAAAACAAACTTATAAGAAGGTAGTGAATGAAACTGGAACTCAAATGATGAGCTAATACCATGAATAAACACACACAGAGACTCCAGGTAAACCGTGATTCTGTTTGCAGAGGAACAGGGACTTCTCCTCCTAGTTCATCTGATTAACAGCTCCATGTTCATGCTATATCCTTCTCAAAAGTTTTCCGTTAATAGGTAATGGTATTTTCCACTATGTGGTGAACTTGGTTAAACAAAGACAGGATGTTATAGTTAATCAGCTATATGTATTGCCAAAGAAGACTTCTAGTCCGACTGCTATTGCCATCTGATAGCTTTGTCTTCACATCTTCTTCTCCTTAGAAAACATTGATATTATCCTCTTCCCAGCACAGAGAGGCACATCTGAGAACGCTAAAGTATTAGTAGGTAGAGATGCCAGTTCTCTAGGAACCTACGCTAATGAACAGCCAAAGAACTTACTGTGATGAAATTACCAATAAGTAACCTCAGTCATCAGTGATAAATGATCTGAATAGATCTTGGTACTTGGTTGGAGCCCAAGTCTAGTCCAGCCTGCCATGTTATCGAAATTAACAAAAAGCAAGGTTGTATTTCACTAAAGATAGCTAAGTAACTGAGTCAAGAACCATATTCCTTTAGTTATTTCATGAAGTATAAGATTATGTAAAAAGAATAATTCTCTCTGCAGAAGACCACATAGCTATGAATTCTATGAGCTTCATTGAGTCAATAGCAGAAGAGATGGCACCCAAGGGAGGGAACTTGGAGAGAAGGGAGTCTTCACTCTGGGGAGCAACAGTGGTTCTCCAGGAGTCTTAGATGGCAATGGAGAAGTCTTAGTAGGCAGCTACTGTATACTAAGTCCAGAAACAATTAGGAAAAAGGTTTCTGAAGATCAAGTTTTCTCAAAAACTGGAAAAATATGGGCCACCCAAATTAGATTAATCCTCTTTTAAACTCCATGAGTTGTGTGACAAAGTTATTCATAACCATTTATAAATTTAAACCTTTTCTGGGATGCAAAGTTGCAGACACTGGGAAGTCTGTGGGTTCCTCTAAAAGGTATCTTGGTAAACTCTCCTGTTTTGCTCTCCCTTCAGAATTAAGCAACTTAACTGGGCTTACCTAAAACTTAAAGGAGAGAAAAGCTAGACCTCTATTAATGGAAGTGTAGAAGAGAGATATTAGCTGCCACAAGAAAGTAAGTGATGGCACATGTTTTCCCCTGAGTAAACGTGGTCATCTTCATGAAGGAGTATTGGCTCTGGAGTTAAAGAGATGTAAATTCAAATCCTGTTCCTGCCACATGCTCACACTATTGATTTTAACATTAGGTTTCCTTTCCACACTTGCACATCTCAACTATTAAACAGGGATTCTGATATATATCTTGAAGGACATTTGGTGAAATTAAATTAAATATGAAAAACTCTTAGTAGCATGTCTGGAATACTGTAGTTGCTTAAATAATGGTACATCACAACTGTTTAAATAAAATCTAAAAACTCTCTTTATATTTAAAGAGAGAAAGTATATCCCCCAAACTAATTAGAGATTGATTCTACTAATGGAAGGTCAGGAACAGTGAGTGTTTGAAAAGTCATAGAATGTGAAATATAAAATCTCAGAGTACATGGTCTAACCCTCTCATTTTGCAGATATAGAAATGAACATGAGTACAGAGTAAAGCCACACAGTCAATGAGGGACAGAAATGTGGCAGAATTTGTGTTTATCTATTGTGTGGTTTCAATTGTGTCAGTCAAAATAAACATGTTGGAGTTTTAACCCCCAAGGCCTCCAAAGGTGACCTTACCTAAAGATGGGGTCTTCACGAAGATATTCAAGTTAAAATTATATTAGAGTGAATTCTGATCCAATATAACTAATGTCCTTATGAAGAGGAGAAATGTAGACACAGAGACAAACACAGCGAAAGGGCTGTGTGAAGTTTGGATCTATACTGTCATAAGCTAGTATAACTACCAGCAGCTAGGAAGGACCTGGAAGGTCATACAGTTTTTAATTTACACAGAGATGAAAAAAAATATTTTATATTCTTCAAAGAACCAAAATCTTTATTGAATAACACCAAAAAAACCCTCTTTGGAAAAAATGTTGTAGAAAAATCTATTTATGGATGTTGAGCCCTTAATCAAGTTCTCCAATGAGTTTTCCTTTTACAAGACCTGTTCTCCATGTCAGATTTTCATTATAAGATTGACAGCTTAGGGCTTTACAGACAAATTCAACCAACAGAACCTGGTATTTATGGCTATTTTACTCGTTTTCTAGACAAAATGATACTTAATCTCACAGTTCAGTAGTCTCTACTAGACTAAATGTATAGATTAAGCACAGCAAACAGTAATGGCAGAAGGGAGAGGAGTTAGTCTAGTAGTTCTCATTGCGGGTGATTCAGTTTCCAATGGACATTTGGAAATGTTTAAAGACATTTTGGTAAACACAGATGAGGAGGAGGTGGTGCTAACTATTTAGTGGGCAGAGGTCAGGGATACTACTGCACATCTTATACAGAGAGATCCTCCCTACAAAGAATTAACCAGTGTAAATGTCTATAGGGGAAGGTTAAGAAGTCCTGGAAAGGGAGACAAAGGGCCCAGAATATAATGGGATATTTTTGGTCACTGCTCAGGTCCAAAGGACAGGCCAAGAAGATGGTCTCAGAATACTGGTATGTATTGACATTAGATACTGATATTCAGAAAATAATCTCTGTACAGCAATGTTGCTTTTTATAATAATTATGTAATAATGAGCAAGTCATTGTCTTTTTGACTCTTTCGTTTTAAAACAACTGAAAATATTAAATAGCCATTTAAAATATCATTCAAATTTATTAAAATATTTCAATATGAACTAAAACTTGCATTCATCAAACAAAAACATTTTATTGGTATGTCTTGATGACTTGGTGGTTAAGTACACTAGTTGCAATCCACATATAGCCCTAGGATCTGGGTTCTAAAATGCTTCTTTCTCCTCTATGTGCCTGCACCTTTTCTAAAAAAAAAACAACAAAAAAAAAACCTTACATGAGACAAAACAAAAACAAATAAATCCTTGCAGCTTTTATTCAATTTTAAACAGAAAAATTCCAAGTGGTCAAACAGGATAAGAGAACTAGAGCAACTCATTTTGTTTTTCCATCTTTACAATCAGTGTGCTGACATCCTTTATTTCAAATCTATTGTTTAAAGTCAAGAATTATCTAGTCCACCACAGTGGAAGCATAAAGAATCCAACTGTTATTTTTGTGTAAAGTATTTTTAGCTGATAGTGTACAACCAAGTAATATAATAAGTAAAATGCCATACCATAGGAAATCTATTTGCAGTTCAACCTCTCCATTCACAGGTATGTGGAATGAATTAAATACAAAATACATTAAACATATTATCATTCTTATTTTTTGTCTAGCTGCATTCTTCATAGTGACTTAGGTGAAAGAGTTTATATGATTAAGTTGCTTCATTGTAAAAAGGAAATTAACCAAGAAGAAATTAATTCCAAAAGTACTATATTTTTATCATTCAGTTTGAGAGATTATTTCCAGATCATTTCTCCCTAGAGTTATATAACTTTTTAAGTTATATTCCAGTCATCTTACTTCCAGCCACAACTTTAATAGCTCTGGCACATCTGGATGTGTTAATGTGTTGGATACCTCAGGTGGTACCCATCACAATAAAGTACAACTTGAGATCCCCTAATAAGCACCGAAATGGATCCACCAATATTAAGTATAAAGAAAACCCCAAAAGAAACAGAAACTCATCTCTCTCTGCTCATTTGGTTTATTTCTGTATATATACACATGCATGCCCATATTCCCTCAAGCAAACAGCTCAAAGTCCAGTGGCTGACCTCCTGCTTCAGTGAAAAAAGTCTAATACATAGATTTTCATTGTTTCCATGAAAGAAAAAATAAAGAAAGTGACAGGATTCAAAGATGTAGCAAAGAATGCATTCATTTAAAAGAGAAAAGGGAATTGATGAAAGAGACCAAGGTTCTCTATCAGGGGAAATGAAGGAATAATAAGGAATGCAATAGTAAATTAGAATGCCATGAAACAGGGAATTGGGAGTTTGCTCAGAGCTGCATGTAATAATTACATAAAGGTAGAGGTCCTAGAAGATATGTGAAGGTTCCAGTTTGAGGATAAGAGGAGCCAATATTTTGTCAGTAAAGTAACCATTAGGATCTCTTGGTAAGGGAATGGTGGGGAAAGAAGCAATGATTAGGTAGGGACAATTACCAATAATTAGACTTTGTATTGCCTCTAAACCTGTGCAAGTAAGGAGAGACCAAACCTAAGGAAGCATATCGACAAAACTAGGAAAGATAAATTATATGGAAGGAAAATCTAAATCTTGCAAATGTGAGTTTGGTGATAATTTATATATGGATGATGACTGGTTAACTGCAACAGAATGAAAAATATATGAAGGGCCAAAATCTAAAATTTGAAGGACTCCCTGAGAAAGGATAGGAGAGATAAAAACTGGGACCGGACTCAGTCAGCCTCAGAATCTAGTTCGGCAAGCAGTGTCCTATGTCCAATGATTAGCAATAACCAAGAGTCATTCAGGAAGACATACAGCATGAGGAAAGGTCCAGGAAAAGAAGAATATTTGCCAACATGGAAAAACATAAACATAAAATTTTATAATAAGTAAATTGAACTAGAAGCAGGAACTATTGTAAGAAATAAGCAGAAATAGTCAAACAATATCAAAGAAACAGGGCAGATAATTCCTGCCAGCAAACTGTGGTTCAGGGACAAGACTGGTAAGGACGAGCAGAAGAGGCTAGATCCAAATGAGAACAGATGGACTGAGTACAGGACAGGTGTCCAAGACAGGGATTGGGTCTGTTAGACTGCATGAAAGACAGTGAGCAGATCTGGGTAAAAGGAGATATGAAAGGGCTCAAAGAGGGTCTTGTTATAGTCCAGAGTACTAGGCTAGAACCCCTCAGTGCATTCCCTTATCAAAACAGAAAGGGCCTGGAGCACAGAGCTCGACTAAACACCCCGGTTTGTTTCAAAGGAGGTACCTCCTTTAGTGGTATCCAAAAGGAGATACCACCAAAGCTGAGATTTTTCAGGGGCCAGAGAAAGAGTGCCTTAAGATAAAATGAGGCTCATTTTAGAAATAGAAAAGAAATAAAGCAAAGTAAGGGAGATCCCAGAGACTATCATGAAAAGTATTTTGTGAGGAAGAGATCACAGAAGACCTGAAAATGAATAAAATTCCCAAAAGATGCTTAGCTTTGCTGCCTTCAGGCCTAAAAAGTCACAAACCCAAAGCTACTGTGAAGCAGTCATTCATCAATGTGTTTCACCTGGAAATGCACCAAATCATAAGTCTCAAGACTAATCTGCTGTGTGGGGTCTAAGGGATAGACTTTTTCTTTAAATTAATTTCATTGATCAAACATTATATCATAATATTATATTTTTAAGGCCTATATTATTGTACATAAACACTTACATATACCATACAAAATTCACCAACACAGGACACATACCTTGGTCATGAGGGTTGACCTGTGCAAATCCCCACAAGGGTTTATGAAGATTTCTTCTTTGGGAATTAGTTTTCCATAATGCTAATTCACTATTCTGAGATACTTGAATGTGGTTCTAACTGGGGGTCAAGAAATGAGTTTACAACTTCCCGGAGAAATTGATAGCTTCATTTTTTCTCCTCCATAGTTGCTCAACTCTAGCAACTGCTTTGCAATTGTTCAGCTCTTGAAGTTCAGATAATATCTGAGACTCCCTTTTAATAGAGATGACTGAGAAGGTATATCCCTTCTTAACCAAGGAGAAAATTCAAAATCATTAGTTCCTATTTTAAACTTTCTAAATGATCCACAATTCTTAAATACCAACAACTCTTCAAAAATTTCTGACTTTAGGTGATGTTTCAAAATTGTACACTCATTTACTCAGTTCTCCCTTAATATAGTGACCAGAGAAGGTATGGATTTGTTATCATATTCAGATGAAAGTTCTGCACCTTGAGATTAACATCTCAACCGAAAGAATTAAACACTGGTCCACCTCAACGGCTAAGCCTGGAATTCTTGAGAGTATTGAGAAGTACTCTAGAACTGGCATGTGGCAGTCTTTTGTTTCTTTCAGGAGATGAAATCATAAATACAACCTAGATATTCATAAATATCTTAATTAAAATATTAGTAAGGAAAGGAAGAGAACACCTGGACCCAAAAATCTCTGGCCCACATATCAGGAAGTAAAGATAAGAGTAGAGAAGATTGAAACCAGAGTCCAAGTGACCAAGCTCGTACTCCTCTGGCAAAGTTTCTCTCAAGATTTTGGACTTGGAACTAGATAACTTCAAAAACAAACAAATAAAACACCACCAACAACAATAAGAATCAACTCCAAACTATGACTCATTTTCAAATCCAGTAAAATGCAGAACATACAGCTGCAAAGTCCAATAAAATTCAAATATGAAGTTCTTAGGAGTTTAAGTACATGTGCTTTTTGAAATTCTTTTATTTATAACCCTCAATACCCTGCATCAATGTGGGGAAAAATATACAGAAATAAGATAGTCTATGTTCATGGCTTATAACCCACATACTGATACAGATCTGGAATCATCTATGCCTTCCTTTTCCTCCTGCATCACCTGTCAAATCTCACCTGCAAAAATGTCCAGGGGGGCAAATGACAGAAGGGAAAAGACACAAGCAGAGCACAGCTATTCTGGTTTCACAGATGCAGTTTAATACATAAGTCACTGCATAATCTCCACAGCACCGTTTATACCAGCACAATACATCTGATTACTTCTGTCCATTGTCCATTTTCCCTAGTCCTTTCTGTTGAATGCCTCCAGGGATGGAAAATACCATTCCATCATCTCAAAAGCATTATAGGGCTTCTGATGAGATAGTCCTGGATTCTAATTCTAACATGGGAATCGACTTCTGAATGCTCCCCACAGACACCAAAAAATACAAAATTTATCACCTATTTTCCTGAGACAAGCAACAAAAACAACTGCCACTTCAGCTGGAGACAGAGCAGCTAAAGACTAATGGTGTGTGAGGGCACCCCACGTGGTTCTCAGCTAACTTCAGATTTGGATTTGGCACAGAGCTCAGGATACTCATGATGCATGGTAGGGAGGAGGCTAGGAATTTAGGGACCATCTGTAGAGACAGCAAGAGGTGGGACCAGTCAGCTGAAACACAGAGCCACAGAGGATCTACTTGGGAGGGGGTGAAAGGAGAGCCTGCACACCAGGAGCTGAGCTGGAGCCTGCGGTAAGAGACATGATGACTAAATTAAAGAGTTCATAGATGGGCTCACAATAGGATAGATGGAGATTCCAATAGAATCAGTGACCTGAAAGATAGCACAGAGGAACTCAATCAAGAAAACCAGCAAAGAGATTAAAAAAAATTGAAAGCATTGAAGACAGCATTTAAACCTTTGGGAAAAAATCAAAGGAACAACATTCACATCATAGGGGTCCCAGAAGAAGAGAGAAAAAGGGAGGGCAGAAACCATATTTAAGGAAATAATAGATGAGAACTTCCCAAATTGGAAGAATGAAGCAAGCCTCCAGATACAGGAATCTCAAAGAGTTCCTAATTAAAGAAACTAAAACAGAAATACACCTACATCAAAATGTCAAAAATACAAGATAAAGAAAGACTATTAAAAGCAGCCAGAGAAAAATGTATCACATACAAAGGAGCCCTCATAAGATTGTCAGGGACTTCTCAAATGAAAATCTATAGGCCAGAAGGCAATGGCATAATATATTCAAAGTGCTGAAAGAAAAGGAGTTTCAGTCTAGGATACTATGTCAGGCAAGATTATCATTCAGAACTGAAGGAATGATTAAAAACCTTTTCTAACAAGCAAGTTAAAAGAGTTCATTACCATAAAACCAACTTTGTAAAAAATACATTAAAAGATGCTCTATAAAGCATAAACGAACCAAACAGAAAAAGAGTAAGACAGCAAATATTAAAACTGGGGAAGAAGAGAAGTAAACAAAAATGTGGATAGTTAGATTGAGTGAAAGACTAACATGCTTTTAAATAAAGTTTAGTAGTAAACATAGAACTGTGAATGTTAATTACAGGGTAATCTCAGAATACATCCCCAGGGAAAAGTGAACAAGAAAACAAAAGGTGAATAAGTCAAAACATAGCTGTACCCATCCTTCCTAAAAAGAGAAAGAGAACAAAGGCATCATCTGGAGCAACATACAAAAGGCAAATTATAAAATGACACTATGCAGCTATATATCAATAAACGTCCTAAACGCTGATGGATTGAAATTACCCATGAAACAACGTAGAGTGGCTGACTGGATTAAAAAGTATAACCCAACCATCTACTGCATTCAGGAAACCCACCTTCTTGCAAAAGATAAAGACTCACAGTCACCGGTTGAAGATAATCCTACTGTCAAATGGCAACCACAAAAGAGCAGAAACAGCTATATTCATATCAGATAAAATAGAATTCCATCTATAAAGCATAACAAAAGGCAGAGATGAACATTATGCAATGATTAAAGGATCAATCCATCAGGAAGATATAATGTTAATTAATATATACACACCAAATGAAGGAGCAACAAAATATATAAAACAAGTATTATTAGACCTGAAGAGAGTCATTGACAGCAACATAATAATAGTGGGGGACTTCAACACCGCACTTAAACAATGGACAAATCAACCAGGCAGAAAATTAGCAGGGAAATAGCCGCTTTAAATGACTATTTGGAACAGATAGGTGTACTAGACATATACCAATCACTTCGACCAATGACTACAGTTTTCACTTCCTTCTCAAGCGCTTATGAAACATTTTCAAGGAGAGATCACATTCTGGCACAAAACATCTCTCAAGAAATTTACAAAGATTGAAGTCATACCAAGCATTGCCTCTGCCCACAATGGCCTAAAACTGGAAATCAGCCACAAAAGAAAGCTGGAAGACCCCCAAACTCAGCAATATGCTCCTGAAGGACTCTTGGGTAAAAGAGGAAATCAAAGAGGACTTTAAAAATTCTTAGAAACAAATGAAAATGAAGATACAAGCTGCCAGTATCAATGGGATGCAGCAAAAGCAGTTCTAAGAGGAAAGTTCATCACAATCCAGGCCTATATCAAGATGTGAGAAAAAACAAATAAATGACTTAACTCTACACTTTAAACACTAAAGAAGAACAATTAAAGCCAAAAAATCAGCAGAAGAAAGGAAATAATCAGAATTTGAGCAGAAATAAGTGAAATAGAAAACAAAAGGACAATCCAGAACAATTAAACCAAAAGTTGATTCTTTAAAAAAATAAACAAAATTGACAAGCCATTGGTGAGTCTCAAAAAGAAAAAAGGAGAAAACTCTCATTACTGGAATCATTAATGAAAGGGGAGAAGTTACAACAGTTACCACAGAAATTCAAAATAACATAAGGAAATACTATGAATAGCTCTATGACACCAAAATGGACATCCTCGAGGACATGGACAGATTTCTAGAAAACTATTGTCTGCCAAGACTCAGTCTGAAAGAATTGGAAAATCTGAACAGAACAATCACAAGCAAAGAAATTGAAGAAGTAATCAAGGGTCTCCCCAAAGATAAAAGCCCAGGACCAGGTGACTTCTCCAATGAGTTCCACCAAACCTTCAGAGTAGAATTAACACCTATTCTTCTCAAGCTCTTCCAAACTATTGAAGAACGGGGAACTCTCCCAAATCCTTTTTATGAGGCTAACATTACACTGATATGAAAAGCCGACAAAGACATCACCATGACCGAAAATTACAGACTAATATCTCTAATGAACATAGAAGCAAAAATTCTCAACAAAACACTAGCAAACCAAATTCAGCAATGCATCAAAGAGATCATCCTTCATAACTAAGTGGGATACATCCTAGGGATGCAAGGATAGTTCAACATATGTAAATCTATTAATGTCATACATGATATCAAAAAGAGCAAAGAGAAAAAATACATGATTATCTCAATAGATGCAGAGAAAACTTTTGACAAACCCATTTATGATAAAATCCCTCCATCAAATGGTAATAGAAGGTTCATAACTCAACATAGTAAAGGCCATATGTAGAAAAAACACAGCCAATATCACAGTCAATGACAAAAAATTGAAAGCATTTCCTCTTAGATTAGGAACAAAGTAAGTTTGCCCACTTTTACCACACTATTTAATACTGAAGTGGAGGCCTTAGTTAGAGAAATTAGGCAAGAAAAGGAAATAAAAGGAATCCAAACTGGAAAGGAGGAAGCAAAGCTCTCATTATCTGCAGATGACATGATTATATATATTGAAAATCCTGAAAAACTCTATCAAAACTTTTCTGGAACATATCAATGAATACAGTAAAGTGGCTGGCTTCAAAAACGATGCACAAAAATTTGTTGCATTTTTATACACAAACAACACACTAGAAAAAATGAAATCATGAAAATCACACCATTTAAAATAGAACTTAAATGAATGAAATACCTGGCATATACCTAACAAAGGAAGTTCAAGACCTGTACAATGAAAAATCTAAGTCCCTCTTGAAAGAAATAGAGGAGGACACAAAGAAATGGAAAAACATCCCCTGCTCATGGCTGGAAAGAATCAATATCATTAAAAATGGTTATCTTACCCAAAGCAATATATAGTTTTAATGTAATCCCCATTAATATCCCAGGGGCTTATTTCCAGGAAATAGCACAAAAAACATCTTAAAAGTTGTATGGAACAGTAAAAGACTCCAAATAGCCAAAGCAATCATTAACAAAAAGAATGAATCTGGGGGTATTACATTTCCACACTTTGAACTATATTACAAAGCAATATGATTAAAATGGTGTGGTACTGAAATAATAACAGAGGCACAGACAAGTGGAATAGAACTGAATCACCAGAAACTGACCTACTCACATACAGTTAATCTACAAAAAAGGAGCCAAAAGCATTAGATGGAAAAAGGAAAGTCTCTTCAAGAAATGGTGTTGGGAAAACTGAATAGCCACATGCAAAAGAATGAAACTAGACCACTCCCTAACACTATTCACAAAAATTAACTCAAAATGGATTAGAGACTTGGACATAGGGCCAGAAACTACAAAGCTCTTAGAAGACAACATAGGGAAGACTTTCCATGATATTAGTCATATAGAAGTCTTTGGGGACTCAACTCCACCATCGAGGGAAAAAAAAAAGAAAAAGAAACAACTGAGACTACATCAAACTAAGGAGCTTCTTCACAACAAAAGAAAATATCACCAAGACAAAAAGGAAACTTACTAACTGGGAGAAGATATTTGCAATGATATTTCCAACAAAAGCTTAATGTCTAAAATAAATGAAAAACTCACAAAGGTTAACAACAGAAGAACAGGCAATCCAATCAAAAAATGGGAGGAGGAATTGGAGAGACACTTTTCTGTAGAGGTTATACACATGGCAAACAGGCCAACATGAAATTCTGTTCCTACTCACTGTCTATCAAGGAAATGCAAATTAAAACAACAGTGAGATATTACCTCACAACTGAAAGACTGGCTATTATCTGGAAGAACAAATGCTGGCAAGAATGTGGAGAAAATGGACCACTTTTGCACTGCTTGTGGGAGTGTAAAATGGTACAACTCCCATGGAGAACAGTTTGGAGATTCCTCAAGAAACTTAAGATGGAAATCCCATATGATCCCATCATGCCACTTTGGGACATCTACCCAAAAGATACAAAAGATCTTTGCACCCATCATGTATATTTCCCCATGTTTATTTCAGTCCTATTCACAATAGCTAAGAACTGGAAATTACCTAAGTACCCAACATCAAATGACTGGATAAAGAAGATTTGATACTGATATACAATGAAATACTATACAGCCCTTAGAAGAGGTGAAACCTTGTTGTTTGAATCAACATGGATGGAACTAGAAGGGTTACCCGAAGTGAAACAAGTCAAAAGAAAAAAGATAGATATCAAATGACCTCACTCATAGGTGGAATGTGAATACAAAAAGCAAAGGAACAGATGAAACTTAACCAACCCTGAAACATTTGCAACAGAACTGAGGTTACCAAAAGTGAGTGGGGCTGGTGGGAGCAAATATTGGTGGAGCCCACTGGACAATGGGGAAGAACACTTGGTGATTTGGTGGAGGGCATTGTGTGTTGAAATATAGCTAAGAAATGGGGAACCAATACATAGGAGATTATTTTAATGTGTACACTAATTACTACAATAAAAAATAAAATGAGATCACATGGAAAGCACCTGGTGTTAAGCGGTGCTCTGATCATCTCCATTCCTTTTTTAACTTTTGTCTTAACTACCTGAACACTCAAGAAATAATTTAGTTTTTAGCATTTTATTGCAGTAACTTTGTTTTACTACTTAAAGTATACTCATATGTGTAGGTCCCTCCTCTATGCAGTTACCCCATTCCTCAGATATATGTCAACACACTCTGCCTTCCACCATTTCTAGGAATAATTTGAAAATAGTTTTAAGTAGTTCTTGCCTCTAGAAATGCATAATGGTGAAGGGTGCTTCAGAATATTTCAAGAAGAATAAGGAAAGTGCTCAGAAGTAGACAAAATTCTCATGAGATGATGATGGAAAACATAACTGTATGAAGAAGCAAATGATGACACATGCTTTAATGCTATCAATTCTAGAACAACTAGGAACGGAATAAACACAAGGACATTAGCACCGGTTCCTGATATAATGGAACTTTCCCAGAGCTCTCCAGATCTGTATCTTCTGAAAATGAAGATTGTGGAAAGGGCTAATGTTAGACAATGTGTATAAAAACTTAACACAATACCTATGCATTTGTTCTCTGTGACTGCTGTAATAGATGCAACAAACAGGACAGATGCAATATCTTAAGATGCTCAGGGTTAAAGCCTAAAATGGGTCCTAAGAGGGTTAAAATCAATGTTGTCACAGCTGAACTCCACCTTGGAGTTTATAGGGGAGATTCTATTTCCTTGTCTTTCCTAGCTCCTGGAGTCTGCCTTCAGTACTTGGCTGTGACCTCAAATCTAGTAGTGCAGCATCTTCAAATCTCTCCCTGAATTGATTCAATCCACTTTGAATTCTAAGCAGCCTTGAGCCCAGTCAGGTTCATGGTTCATCTCCCCACCTCAAAATTCTTAACTTAATCATACCTGCAAAATTCACAGGTATTGAAAATTTCAATGTGAACATCCCTGGGAACATTACTCTGCCAACCACAGCTAGGTATGTTATCAACTGAAGCTGAAATTGCAATAAATAGAAAGAAGAGACAATAGAAGTACTAGAAGAGACTCTATGGAATTCATTGCCTGAATATTCAAAACAGGCTCAAACATGGTCAAAGAAAGCCATTAAAAAAAAAACTACATTCTAAAAGGTCTGTAAAGGAAGGCTAGGGATGTGTGCTCTGTCATCAACTTTTGAAAGCTGACATTACCAGAGAAGTCAACTCTTCTGTACTACTTTAATAAATCTGTTGGTGGTGTTTAAACTCATGAGAATCCTGCTCTCTGTCATGATAAGGGATGGGAATGAAGGAGTAAATTTGTCATCAGTGATAGGCACATAGATTGTGGTGAAAATATAGTATCCCGAAAATCATGTAACAATGTAAACAAAAGAAACAATTAAATATTTAAATAAATAAATTCATTTTAAAATACACACAAAATATACAAAACATAAAAATTTGGCAGAAGGAGAGATTGTCTCCTTTCCTAAAAGTTAAAGTTAACTTTCAAAGTTATATTGACTGACAACAATTTAGGAACCTGACTACTTGGCTCTATTGCTCCCATGAGTATGGGCTAAAGTACATATACTCAGATACTGAGGTCATCTTTGAATCAAGTACCAGTAATGAACTCCAAGGCAATGCCCAGAACTATGCTCTGATGATGCAGGAAAGGAACATACAAAATTAGCAGATTTTTTAAAGTAAATATATGTGTTTACCAGTCTCTACTATATGTGGTCTTCTGGGAACCTCTGGTTTGATGAGTCATGATGAGCTCTTGAGGTAGCCAAGGACTTATATTCTCCTAGGAAACAAAATGCATTGACTTGTTGGACAGAATTGATTGTTAATTATCTTCCTCATTGTTAAAGAAATCCTGCTAAAAATTACCTTGACTAACTTTCTGGCATTTATATGTGAGGAAAAATGATCATGATTACGATGATTAGCATGACTACATATAAAACAACTAAAGTTTACTGATCATTTATTTTATGTCCTATATCAATCACAGAAAGATGGATAGATGAATACAATAATTTTATTCTCAACAATCAAGTTAGATTTTGCCAGTGTTTTGCATCCTAGAAAAGGAAAACAGAGGTTAGAGTCCTTGCTCAAAATTCTGTAGAAAAATATATCCAAACTGCGTCATGATCCTAAACACTTAAAACCTCAGCTCTGTTATTCTCAATAGGCTCATTTATGTGGTCTTATTTACATTTTCATAAGTATAAGCAATTTTTCCTAAGATATCTGATCCTATTAGTTAGCTGTGCTGTACACTGAAATTTTTAGTTTCAACTTTAGAACAAGAACATAGGCTCATTCAATGTTTAGTATAATGCTACTAGAACCTAAGAAATAAGATCATATGTATTTTAACAAAGGACAAAGCTTCAAAATAAAATAAAAATCATCTCCTTGCTCATATATTGAATCACTGCTTTATCTACCGGCATCACCAACATTGGGACTTAGTCACAATGTGGTTACCTAAGAGTACATCAGTGGTGACTTTAACTTCTAGATGTTTGTCAGAAATGTTCCCAGTTCTTACATTTCTCAGAATAGACTTCTGCAAAATACACGGTGTAGATTTTTCATAGACCTCATAAGTTGCATGTATTGTGAACAAAAAATTGGAGCTTTGATCATAAAACACACCTCAATGACATTTTTTCATTCTAAACCTCAGTTAGAACACTGTTAAAAACAAAATTGTAAAAAAATAATCTCTCACAATGTTGACTAAATAGAGGAGCCTAGACTACAAGTTTTGACCCCCCAACTATATTAGACAGGCACCAATATACATGAAGAATTGTATAAATCTTTAGACTCTACTGGACAGTTTCACCATGGATTCGAAAGTCAGCATCTTCACCCTCTACATGTGTGGGGACTTCTTTCCCACCTGATGGACTACCATTCCTTTGACTGAAAATGTCCCTAACCCAATCACCCCTGAGCCAGGTGAAGAAATTTGGTTATGTGACCACTTACAGTCAATATTATGCTCTTACTGGTATTTTGCTCTTGAACCAAGTGATTCAACTTTATTTTTTTGCCACAATTAGCACTGCATTTATACCTTTATTGTATTTCTTCAATTCGATTTAAAGGCAAAAAATTTTATTCACTTCTATATTCCAAGAGCCTAAAATAACACCTGCCTCATCAGAGAAATACAATAAATTTCTTGAGTGAATGAATAGATGTATAAATAGATGGATCCATATGCATAGAAGGAAAGCCTTTTCTATAGTACCATGCATAATAAAAAATTCAAAATCCAAAAATCCAAAAATTGTTTTTAAGAGAAAGATACAGTGGGCAAAACAAGATCATTTTACTGTTTTGTTAAAGATATGTTCACTCTTACATTGTAACCTGATCACTTGAGCAAAATTCTACAGACTCTTTCTCATTGCAGTGTAAAACTTAAAGAAAGAACATTTTGCAAATGGGAAATTATCAATATTTTAATGACTGAAAAATTTTAAGCACCCCAGAGAGAAAATAATGCAAAATGGTCTAGACATACTAGGTTGTTAGCCACTGTAAATAAGACACATTTTCCAGAATAATCACCATCATAAATATCTTCCACTTGATAAATGGATATATGTCTATGTCTCTCATCTTTCTATGTCTGTTATAAATTATAATTCTAAGAACTAAAAATAACATTGCAGACACAAAAGAATACAGATTTTTCAATCACCATTTTGATATCAATATATATCTATTAATACGTACCTATAAATGTAGTCTGAGATACCACTTTTCTTTTGCAACTTCTTCACCTTGGGATTGCTGCCTAGCTAATTATCCCATATGCTACTTATTTAATTACAGGGTGAAGACATAAGTCCTAGAAACAAACATTAATTCACATAGTTTCCATATTGCTCTATAGTCTTGGAAATGACAGAAGAGATGGTCTTAAAGGATAGTGGAGCATAATAAAGTTGTACAAAATAAGAAATAATACCTAACATTAACCATAAATTTAGAGACAAACAGCAGACAAGATCAACTTGGTGAAAAAAAAAAAAAAAACTACAAACACTTGGGTAAATGAAGGTACTACATAGAATAGTTACACTGTACATCCAAGATAATGGGCCCAAGAAACAAGAGGGGCAAATGGCCATAAACAATAGGGGATGATCTGGTTCATAACATTTGGAACAGTCACATATATAGGTTCTTCCTTCTACCTCCTCTTGAAATGAGTGGTGACCAACAGCAGCATCACCACAAGTTAAAGTAATGGACTACAGCATTTAGCCCTGAGCCATCATTTACCTGTATCTATTGTAGAAAATTATTTGATTCACACCAAGCCCACCTTTCACTTCCATGACACACAGAAAGATTATTTTTTAAGATTCCTTTGAAGTTAGGTTGAAATCATATGTAGTTTCTAACATATGAATTGAAGTAATGTGTACCCCTTTCAGATCTAGTCATGTAATGTATAATCATCTTTCTTTTTTCTCTAAAAGGATCTCATGAAGATCTATGAGGTACCTTCAAAAATGACAGTGCCTCAAAATGGAAAGAGTCAGAATCACCACATCAGTAGAGAAAAAAAACAAATATTTAGCTACTGAGATGGAGGGATTATTATTACAGGCTGTCTGAGTTAGCTGAATAATACCATAGCCAACAACACACTGAGAGGCTGTAGAGGAGTCATGGGGAGAAATCACCTCATTCTCATCTCCAATATCTCTGTCAGGGGACTGACAATAAATGCACAGTACAGTAGAAGTGCTGATTAAATTGATATCCACAAATGGATATTTCAGGAAGAAAGTAAAGGGTTGAGGGAAGTATCCCAGGATAATGAGGTCACAGGGGTTAGCACCAATGGAAAACCATGACCTCATCAAAAGAGAGAAGTTGGAGCAGTTATCAGAAACCAGCCATAGCAAAGAAGGTCCCTCTAGGAGTTCTAACTACAGAGAGGAAAAAACCACTGTTGCCAGAAGGATTGTACTTAAAAATGTAAGCAGGACCACATAGATTACAGAAGAATGACAGGGAAGGGAAGAAGGATAGATCATTATTCAAATCTTTCCTCAGACTCAGCTGGAATGTCACTTTGAGCCAACCGTAAGGCAATAGTCAAGGGAGACCATTGATGCAAAGATCAGCCTCCTGGGACACATAACAAGACGGATTAGTATAGAACATGGATACGAGAGACAAATGGAGACAAGTCAGATCACCCTGCCAGCAGTTCATATTGCCTAACTCACGGTCACCAGAGATAAGCAACAGGGCTCAGAGTGGGCAGTTATAAAAGGGGAAACAAATCAAAGATAATCAGACAAAAAAGAATTAAAGAATTAAGGAAAGAGTCATACAAGGTTACCTCACCATGGAAAAATACCAAAGGAAACAGAGAACATGCAGAAAATAGAAGGGGAGTACATAAATGTCATGTTTTGGAAAATATATGAAGGGAAATCATGTTATAAATTAACAATCAGTTATCAGAAAATTTGAGAAATTTAGAATATTTAAATATTAATTTAAAAATTAAAAGAAAATAAAATTTACTAAATAAATGGTTCAGAGAAAGTTTACAGTTAAACAGCAATGTGTTAACCTGGAATAGTGAGGCAAGGGCTATTTTAAGAATAAGTTACAAAAAAGGAAAATAAAATTTTAAAGATGTAAAGGGTCAAAAATCTATTAAAAGTTCTATAAATAGGTAACAAAATTCTAGAAATGAACATTTATAAACAATGACGAAACCAAAAGGAATTATTCCGGGGTGAAGAAGAACATGAATGAAAACTATTCATCATTTGTCAAAAGACCCACCTTGGACACACTATTTTAAGATTTAGAAGTTCAAGAAAATCCTGTGTTTCATGAGTGAATGTGAATGAAACAGACTACTCTGAACAAATATCTGAGCAAAAGGCAAGCATTATGATGGAAGTTTTGATAGGGAATTGCTTTGAATCTAGAATCAGATGCCCACCCACATTAGTACTGAAAAGGAAAGACAAAATAGAGTCATCGTCACAAACATGCCAAAATGGATACATAGGTCTCCAGCAGATTAGAGCAAAAATGACAAGTGAATTCAAAAAGTGTAAGATGTGGGACCAAAGGTTCAATAATGCCCATAGAAACCTATAGTTTCAAAATATATTATAAAATTTAAAAATAATCAAGTAACCAAAATTCCAGAAAATCATAGCATAGGGATGACAAGGTTGGGGAATGGAAGAGATGGAATAAAAATAGGTTCTAAATTGTGGGGGGTGGGACTGAAGGAAAAATTCCAAATTTAGTCTCTAGAATTCTAAGTATTAATTGAAATCTAGCAATATTATGACATTTTATTAAATAAAACCTAGATGTTAAAATTATAATATTAACACTTACATTAATGTGATAACATTTTGATAATATCATATCTGGTGGTGGTGCCCAAATCTGTTAAGTGCCACCATCTATGTGTTTATAATCAATAAAGTGCTCACAGTCAATAAGTAAAGTGTATTATCATTACTGTTATTAATAACATAAATAAAGATAAAATACATCTTACCAAAATATCGGCAATACTTTACCGATATTTTTGGAGGAAATAGTGAAATAGATAAATCCAACACAATAAAATGTAGTAGGGATAAGTAAAGTTACTGCATTTGGACTTTAAATATCAACTTCATAATTATAGATGGAGGAAGCTTTGGTTTACTTGCATGGTTGTCTTCTTGAATGAGCTGTAAGTTTTCGTGGGAGAAAATAGAGAGGATTTAGTTGATAGCAAAGTCACAATGAAACAAAAACATGAAGATACACTCCGTAAATGGATTTCTTACAATGTAGTTTATGATCAAGATGGTGAGGAAAATAAAACTACATCAGAGGGTATCTTTTAAGAAAATGAGTGACTTTATCTCACCTGCAGAAGAAATAAACTTTGGAATACGATGGGTCAGGTTATCAGTTTCATATGCCTGAAAGGTTGTCACATGAAAGGATATAGACTCAGCTCCACTTGAGGACAGAACTGGCATAGGTGGGTGTTGGTTAGTAAGAAGCTGGCTTCTGTCAGTACAGGAAACTGTTTCTAACCACATTTTCAACCTCATGTCTATTGACATCACATATAGGGTTTTAAATGCTGATGCCAGCATGTTCCCCAGGAGAATTCCATCAGTCACCAAGGTGGGCCCTAGGCCATGAAGATTTTGGAAAATTCACCCAATGATTACATTGCACTGCTGTGATGTGTATTGATTGATCTAGAGCAAATATCAGTAAATAAGCTGACTCACAGAGAACTGACTTTCCATTCCCAGAGTTTTCAAACAAGATATTGGGTGATTGTTAGTCAATATTCTTATTACACATTTTTATTACAGAGAGGTTTTTCATCTAGTGACAGGGCAGAGGAGTTTAAAACTAAACTCCAGATCCGAAAGATGAGAGTGCTTCAATCCTATTGAGTAAAATGAAAGAATTCAGAGTTATGTCCACATGTTTAGGCCATGATTCATCTTCACATCCTTCTAGGGCAGACAACATATCAGATGAATGCCTTGCTTTTCCATATGAAATTTTGTTCATTTTGTTATTGACAGACATAGGTCTTCTTCACCTTTCCTTGATGAGGATCTCTCAAAGTAGACTTCCATACTTTGTTTGATTCAGCAATCTGTTTGCAATGGTTTCAAAAGTGGGAAATTTAGGATAGAGAGAGAGACAAGAAGAAGGGCACTTAAGTCTATGACCTGGGTATTTTAATTAAATTCTATGACCTTTTCCCCCTAAAAAAAATCTCTCCTGTTTCCCTAAGTTCTACCCATTAAGTCCCTAACACAATTCCAGCTTTCTATAACAAGCTAAATTATTCCATTTTAAAAACTCTCATCCCTTTCAAGCATATGCAGATAGCTAATATTTCCCATCATTTCCTGTTGATAAATTAAAATTCTCATGAAGTAGTTAGTTCTTATAAACATAAGACCTTGTATCAAATATCTCACTTTCTGTCCCTCTCTGAACTCTCTCCAATACTATTTCTGTACCTGTTACTCTATTATTGAAGCGAACAAATGTATAAAACATTCCAGCTTTGTTATCAGTGGCCCAAAATGAGTAAAAAACTGCATTGATCTTACTCCTGGCAAAGTTGTATTTCACAAAAGAACCCCTCCTTTCTTTCCTGCAACTGCCACAGAGAGAAGACACTACTGCAGCCATGAGTCCCACAAACTGAGTAGCTATCTAATGCATATCAGGTGAATATCTTGTTTTTCCATATTAAAATGTGTTTGTTTTGTTATTGACAGCCATGGGTCTTCTCCATATCATGGCACTGAACAAGTTGGATGATCAAAGCAAGATGTTCTTATAATATTAATACAGATTAAAGCATGAAAATGGTTAGAACTCATAACACTGTCTTCTGAAGGCCAAATACAGATTATGAAACCTTCCCATTTCATTTTAAGCAGCTGGTCATCAATGCTTTATTTGTAAAACAAATACTTGACCTTACAAAACATTTCTTCAAACAACAATGACTCAGAATCTGGGAATTTCTAGGTTTTCGGGGAATTATGTTCATGATACAAATGACTAGTTAATAAAAAACTGCTGTTCACATGCCAAACCTTTGCAATCTTAAAAAAAAATGTAGGAATGTTATACAGGTGTTCACATTCTGGCAGAGCAATGCCCTGTGGAGCACATGGTCTGAGGAAATCATGAGAAGACGCAAATGGTAAGAACATGGCCTCTCGACAAAGAGAGCCAACGGTGGCCAGTTGGGCATGCTTCTGGAAAGCTACCACACACCAATGGAAAGAGGGGTCTCTTTTATAAGGGATATCGGAACATTCAAGTAGGCAAAGACAACAGAATTCCTGGACAGGACCTCCTGGGTACAGACAGTGAATGCAGAGGTGGTTAACATCTCGGAAAGTCCATCTGCTATATTCAAGTCTGTGTGTGGCATTGGTCAGTAATCAGGCTCACATTCAAAGGGCACGGGTCATGGTTTCAGCTACCCTTAAAGAAAAAAGCTGTATTGACTACTTTCCTTTGTTCTTTTTGCAATATAATGACATTTGTGAGGTACATGAAAATAATCAGAGAAATTTTAGAGCAGTAAAACTATTCTACAATCATTATACATTTGTCTAAACCCACAGAATATACATCATGAGAGTGAACTCTGATGTAAAACCAAGGACTCTGGTGATAGTGCTGAAATCAGCAGGCTCAGTGATTGTGAGAAAAATGTGACACTCTGGTGGAGGATGTTGGTGATGTATATGGAGGACCAAGGGGCATATGGGAAATCCCTATACCTTCTGTTCAATCTTGTTCTATATAAAAACTGCTCTAAAATTAAATCCATTAAAAATAGATGAACAATTCTGCTGGAAGTAGGCCCTACTGGTGAACTCATGGGCTTGCAAAGAATTTTAAAAGAATATTTCCCTTCCTGACATAAGAAGCTCTAAGTGCATAAAAAGAGGTTGCCTATGGAAGCTGGAGGTTTTAAGACAGATTACTACTCCCTGGAAAGTGTACACCTACTGGTCTCATACCTGGAAACCTCTTCTCCCAGGTCTTTGTGTGACTGACTACTCCACATTGTGCAGAACTCAGTTTAAACATCTTCTCTGGGAGACTCTTTCTCCCTCCTCACCTCATGTAGTATAACCTGATAGCTTGTGCCAAATCAGCACATCTCTTTCCATCTCCGCACTCTAATTCTTTGAGTTTAGTAATTCTGTTTCTACCTCCTGACTAGAAACCTTCAGAGATTAGAAAATTGCCCCAACATCCACTTGTAATATTTACTGAGGTCAACAACCTGCTGTGAAATGAAGTGTGCTGCCTACCTTGGCTAGGAAGTTGCTCAGGAATGCAGAAGAGGGCAGACCATCTCAGCTGCCACGTCTTATTTCAGTGGAGCATCCAGTGACCTCCTGGCTGCATGCTGCTGTTGCGGTAGTGGGGGTGGGCAGGTGGTGTAGAGAAGGAGAGGCAGGTTGCCCCATGTCTGCTCTCAGCACATATGTGAACTGGTAGACTGGGAAGGTGAAGGGGAGGGAGAAGAAAGAGACAGGCCAGGTGTCCTGCTATTTTCTCTCCAGAAACAAAACATCCATTATCTCTGTCACCTCTGTCATATTCTACTCCTCACCATCAGCTACAAGAAAGTATATAGTGGCTACAGTCATGGTGGAGAAGCCAGCAGACTCCCACATTCTTGGGGGATTTCTTTGATTTCATTGGTACATTAGACCACACAGAGGGGGATGAGAAAGTGCAAAGAGAAAGGCTTCTTTGATCTTAACTCTGGAAACAAAACATTGACATGAATGATGAAAAGCCAGAAATAGCAAATGAGAAACCACAGCTTGAGTCATAGAATTAAACATCATTATCAAATTTTTGTATGTCCTAAGGATCCCCAAAGGCTCCATTTAAAAACAAACCAAAGCTATAGATGGAACTGAAGAGATGATTATAATCAGTAAACCCTTGGTTTGAGTGGGAATAAAAATCTTACTCTGTTTCCCTAACCCAGTGGATTTAACACCTGCAAATTTCACCCCTACAGAACTAAGCACAGCCACTCTTTTTATCTTGGCAGCCTCTTAGAGCCTTTCACTAAAGTTCTGGGTTCTCTCAGTCAACATGACCAATTCCACATCCTTTCATTAATTACTAACCATTTCCCCTTGTAGTCATCTCTGAAATCCCTGCTTTGATCTGCCTGACATGTCACATGATGTGTGCTTCTGAACACAACCCCTCCTGTGACTGACTTAGCACTGACAAGCCTGGTAGACACACACACACCAAAATATTTCCCATAAATACTAGAAAAAGGGTAGTTTTACCAGGAAAACATGGACATAGCAGATAACTAATTGTGTCCATTTTCTGAGTGGTTATTTACCGACAGCCTATTGGTGTGTACCTTAGATCAAAATACCAGTGATTGTCACAAATGCCCTACATCCTGTTCATTCAACTGATTTATTTTTTATAGGGCCATGATTCTAAAACCATTGAATTCTAATCAGTAGAATTAGTGCTTAACTGAGCAGATCCACAGATATGTTCTCTTACAGTTTCTGTTAAAGTTTTCCAAAGGTCATCTATAGATCCAACCAAATCAGAATGACTGGAGTGAATATAAGATGCTTGTTTTATAAAGAGCAAAAAAAATGAGACCACACGCCATCCACCAGATCCTTCTTCCTGGGACCACTTTCTTTCTAAAATCATTTTATATGAACAACCTTTTTGCTATACCAGATCCCTGGAGGCTGACAATGACTGCTTCCAGGGATCTCTGAAGGCAAACACTGTACATTTAACAAAAATGATTAAATTTTTGCAGTTCACCCCAAGTATCAAAATTAAAGTAACCATTACTAGACTCAAGTTACCTGGTAAGCATATAATCTTACATGAGCTGAAATTGACCACAGCATTAAAATTTTTAAATAATTAATATTTTGCCTTCATTGCATATTCAGACCATTTCTACTTAGAAAATATGTGAACATTTTTGTTGCACAGCTTAAGATTTAGGTAAGCTAAAGATCATCTTCACTTCCTCTTGGCAACTCCCATACATGCCAGTAAGTGATGCCCATTCCACTGCAATAAAAAACAGCACATTGACTCTGCTTCTGCTGAAATTGCTGTCTGGTGTGAAGATCAAAGTGCCTGTCCCCCAGAGATTACTTGTCTACAGTTCCCTGGCCTTTCAGTGTGGTCTCAAATGTTCTCACTTGTCACATGCTGCTCAGGAGCAAGTAGCCATCTAAATCTTACAGCTATACGACCGGGCTTGTAAAAACAGTAGCTGTTCAGTTACCTCCAACCAAGGAGAAAAACATCTTCCAGCCATACTTCTCAGACCTACATGAAGATACAGGAATGAGTTCATAAAATTAAATTATCCAGTCCCGTTTCCATAGTGCCACTAAAATAAACAAGCCCCTCTCCCCCTTTTATCAGCAGCTTTCCTGTAAAACACTGTTGGGTCACAAAGTGGGGCAGATGGTTAATGTCTATTTCCTTAAATGTTTATGGCTTTGACCTACTATGACCACCAGAAGCCTACCACAGGCAACAGTTCCTTTAGCATTTGACGTTTCTCCACAGTATTGTCAGACTGGGATTGCCTTTAATATTGTATCTGCCCCCGGAAGGGGCCACCTGGGTTCTTATCTGATATGGGATATATCTGAGGTTAAAACTGAGTTTTATCTTACTTCTTCACCGCCTTTTCTTTTAAATTTGATCCTTTTGGACTATTGTAGAGAGACTGGATGGGCACAGCAACATCACAGGATAAATGATTGTTTTGGTCTTATTACCAGTAGAGGCAGTTGGATAATTAGCCTGGATACATATTAACGTGTACATTTAAAATATAATACCCATTAGCATCTATACAACCTCAGAATATACGCATATACTAGATTACAACTTTATATGATTTCACAGAGATGACTTTCAAGCGTCATCTTGGGTAATAAAAAAGTCATTAACTTAATCAAGTTATGTGAATCTACTTAAAATTTATATGGGCTACGTCCTTGGAAACACTGGATGTTGACTACGGTCCCTTATTACTCAATCTACAATCTCCCTTCTTTATCTTCCTCTCTGACCTAAGACAGAAAGATTGGAAACTACATTTCCCAGATTCCCTTGCCAAACAAATTCCTATTGGGTTTTAGCAGTGGGAGGCACCCTCAGCAAAATGGAAGATGTCATTAAGAGAGGTGCTATTAATGAAAAAAATAGAGGAGCTCTATTTTCCACCTTCTGATGAAGATGATGGTGGCAGCAGCAGCAGAGACTTAAAAAGTGTGGTTTCTGGGTTTCTGCTCAGTCAGCTCAGTTTTAGCAGCAACAACTTTGCTGGCTCAACCACTCAAGGTGAGAGTCCATACTCCCTCAGGTCTCTTCAAGCCTAGGAGATGGTAATTTCCTATTAATCTTTGGATAACCTCAGCTCCGCATGGTTGCTCCTTCATCCCTCTCAAATCATTTTCTATAAATTCTTTGTAATAAATTCTTCTTAAAAATACCTGCAGTAGTTTCTAAGCAGAAAAATAGTACACTGATACAACTTGTCATATAAATCATTTATCCAATAAACTATTTACAATGAAGCAAATTTTAATCAGGTGGTGTAAATACAATGCTAAAATCTTTTCATTCAGTCTTCTAAATCCATGTCACAATTAGGAACAAACTTTAATTATATAAATTATCCTAAGATTTTATAGAATAGACAAATGAACAGTATAATCTCTTCCCCAAAAAGTTTTGGTTTGAATTTGATGTTTGTCGAGTATGTGTTGTCAATCTAGGTCACATGGTGGCTTGAAGTGGGATCTCAGGCATTGTCACTAAGTTTGCTTTAGCTGTTCCTTGACCCAACAAAGCAGTTATTGGATGCCAGGACTATGATCCATGTACTTGTACAGAATATAGACATAAGAGCTTCCTAAACCAACTGGAGAGACTCCCAGTGGGGATACACCACAGCATATTAATCAAAGTCAAATGGCAGAGCAAATTGAACTGGTTCATTAATTATGAAAATTCTCTTACAAAGTGACATCTTGTTAACTATATGGAAGCTTAGCACATTTTCACATGGTCCTTTTTGTCTACTAAGATCTGAGATGTCACATTTAGTAATGAATTAAGTTTTTTCTTTTCCTTACTTAGAAAGGAAAAGTTATTTTATGCTTAACTTGACATAAATATATGCTTGTATTTTCACATATGCCAGATATGTATATAGAGGCAACATATGGGTAAGAGGAAATTTACAATGCCAGTAACAGTTTTACAAAGATACATCAAAGAAATTAAGGAAATTAGATGTTGATTATTTTTAAATATTTGAATCTATGTCAAGTGCCTGCACACTCTGAGCTAATTGGGAAAATTTACTCTAATATGGAAAACTGGCTTTATATCTGTTGGTTAAAATTGTGAAAAGAATATGTGTCTTGTCTCTACTATCACCTAATCTCTGTTAGTTCATTCCCAAGATGTGGGAATAATACTTTTAAGAAGCAAACAAAATATTCCCTTTTTATATTAAACTGAGAAGTCCATTCTATATTATAGGATTTAAATAATTACTAAATGTCTCATCTACTCAATCTCATGACAATGCCTGATCACTAAAAGTCCTTCCTAGATCAACTAGCTCCTGGTTGGCTGCTTTAAGAAAGGCCAATATACAGTGAATTAAACTGATGCAAGTTTTTTTTTTTATAATGGTATGCTAACACCTACTTAAAGGTTGTTTTGGCACTCTATAGCAGCAAAGTCCAGACTTTTCTCTTCTTGCCTAATTGCTCTGCTATTTGAAATACATTGCTTACATTTTGCCAGCTACCGACATGTATATATATGCCATACTAAATATATACATATATGTGTGTGTGTGTGTGTGTATGTATACACACAGGCGCATCCTCGTACACAGAGTTCAAAACACAACCTTACACATTGCCTTAGCATCACACTCCATTGGGCAGATTAGTCACACAACACTCCTCACCACAAGGAAATTTGGGACAGTCTTTTAAAATAGAATTTATTAAAGGAATATTGCATTTTAACATAAACTAAGTTTTAGGTATACCTGATAACATATTTATGTCTGTATGTAATATTGAAGGTTTACCACTATTTCCTTTTTATCCTTCACTATACATTAATCCCCTTTACACCATTTGCCCTCTAACTCTCTCCCATCTCTTCCTGCAATGTCAACTTGCTTTTCTTTTTCAAAAAAATTTATTGTTTCTTGATGCTCATTTTTTGAAGATTTTTGTTGTTTAGCTAATTATTTGCATTTGTCTCTATATGCTACATATGAGTGATAGCACATGATGGTTGTCTTTCTCCAACTGACTTATCTCGCCAAGCATAAGTCTCTCCAAGTCCATCCATGTTTCCTCAAATGGCAGGGTTTCTTCTTTTAATGGCTGTGTAATATTCCCTTTTGTATATATACTATATATTCTTTATCCACTCGTCTGTTGATGAGCTTTTGGGTTGTTTCCACTTCTTGGCTATTGTAAATAATGCTTAAATGAGCATGAATTTGCATATATATCCATAAAAAGGTGTTGTTGTGTGTTTAGGGTAAATACCCAGTAGAGGAATAACTGGATTACATGGAATTTCCATTGTCGATTCCTTGAGGAATCTCCATGCTGATTTCCAGAATGGTTGCACAATTTTACACTCCCACCAACAGTGTATAAGAGTTACCTTTTCTCCACACCCTCTGCAGCACTTGTTTCCTTCCTTTTGGATGATAGTCATTCTCACAGGTATGAGGTGATATCTCATTGTTGTTTTGATTTGCATGTCTCTAATGACAAGAGAAGTAGGCCAACTTTTCATGAACCTGTTGGATATTTGTATGTCGGCTTTAGAGAAGTGTCTGTTAATGTTCTCTGTCTATTTTTTAATTGGATTGGTTTCATGGCTGTTGTTGAGTTTTCTGAGTTATTCACATATTTTGGATATTAACCCGTTGTCAGAGGTATGATGGGCTAATATCTTATCCAATTCAGTAAGATGTCTTTTTGCTTTGATGTAAATTTCTTTCGCAGTGCAGAAACTTTTTAGTTTGATGTATGCAATCCCATTTGTTTAATTTGTATTTTATTTCCTTTGCTATTGGAATCAAGTTCCCAAATAGATCTCTCTTAGGTAAGTGTCCAGTACTGCTTTACCTTTTTTTTTTGTATTTTATAGTGTCTGGCTTTATATCTGTCTTTAATCCACTTTGAGTTAATTTTGTGTATGGCATTAAGTAATGGCCTAGTTTCAACCTTATGCATGTGGTTGTCCATTTTTCCCAGCACCATATATTGAAGAGATTGTCTTTGTCCCACTGTAAGTTTTTGACTCCTTTGTTGAAAATTAAATATATATATATATATATATTATTTATGGGCTTTCAATTATGTTCCATTAATCCATATTTCTGTTTTCATTATAATAGTGTGCTATTATTGATTATTATTGCTTTGTAGTAGAGTTTAAAGTCTGGGAGCATGACTCCTCAATTGTTCCCCTTCCTGCTGAGGATTGTTTTTGCTATCTTGTATCTTCTGTACTTCCAAATAAATTTCATGATTTTTTTGTTTTACACCTGTGAAGAATGTCCTTGGAATTTTGATGGGGATAACCTTGAATCTGTATATTGCTTTAGGTAGTATGGTAATTTCGACTATGCTAATTCTTCAATCCATAAGCATAGGGTATCTTTCCATTTCTTTGTGTCATCCAGGCTGCCATACACTTCGAAGGAATGTAGTAACTAATCACATCTGCTAAACTCTCCTTTTTGTTAAGGTTCAGGGTGTCCTGAGAATCAGCACTGATAAGAAACAAAATAGAGGAAGGAAAATGAACAAGTAAGCAAGTCTTTAAGGAAATGACTATTTAAAATATTTAAGAACAAAAGACTAAGTTGCTCATCATTGGTTTTTCCAAGAGTTTCTCAAAAGTGAAATTTTGTTTTATTAGAAAATTACATTAATTTAAGAATATATATTCATATGTCAGAATCAGAACAACAATGTAAATACCCTATTGATTATTCTATCATATTTTTCTCCAGCATTTTCCAAAGGCATGTGTTTATGAAACACTTTTGTCAGAGAACATCTTCTAACAATTCATGATAAATTGATGAAAAACAATCTCCTGCCTAAAATCCTTGCAGAAAAAGAAAAATCAATCATTTATCTCTTCAGGTAAGATCTTTAATCAATGTATATATGTGTATTTTTTTCATTTAAATTTTTTATTGTGGTAACATTGGTTTATAATATCGCATAGGTTTTAGGTGTACAGCTTTATTCTTGGACATTTGTGTGTACTGCATTGTGATTACCATCAAAATTCTGGCTTCCACTAGCCACCATACCAGTGACCCCCTTTATCCATCTACCCTTTACCCCACTTTCCTTCTGGTAAACACTAATAATTTCTCAGAATCTCAGAGTTTTTTCCCACTTTTTTATCATCCACATTTGGGTGAAATAATTTGGTGATTGTTTTTCTCTATCTGACTTATTTCACTTAGGGTAATACCTTTAAGATCCATTCATAGTGCTTTAAATGTCAGGATTTCATTTTCTTTTATAACTGAGCAGTGTTCCCTTGTGTATATATACCACATTTAGCCATTTTACCTATCAATCCACTGATGTTCTGATTCTGCAGTTTCATTAATTATAATAAATAAACCATTTTGGGGAATGATGTAGCTAGTGGAAGAGGTTATGAATTACTGGGAGTAAAGCAGGGTATATATGGAAAATCTCTATATTCTGTTTGGTTTTGTTCTGCACTAAAACTTCTCTAAAACATAAAGTCTATTTCTAATTGATTTCATTGAAGGAAAATTTCATTTTAACATTAACTTGCTTTGAGATATACATAACAGCACAATATATTTACTACTATTTCTTTTTTTCACTTTACAGTTAATCTGCTGTACCCATTTCCCCCTCACCCTTCCCCATCTCTTCTGCACCCTTTGATTTGCCTTTTTTTTTGTCACCACTGTCTATTGTTGTTTGTTTGGATTAGTCCTCTTTCTGTGTGTCTCTGTCTCTGTCTCTCTGTCTGTCTCTCTGTTATCTCTCTGTTTCTCTCAGTCTGTCTAGGATTATTTATGTCATTTATTTTCGTTTGCTATACACCTCATATGAGTGCTATCATACGATGTCTGTCTTTCTCCTTCTAGCTTATCTTGCTAAGCATAATTCTTTCCAAGTCCATCCATATTGCTTCAAATGGCAGAAATTTCCCTTTTTGATAGCTTCACAAAATTCCATTGTGTATGTATACCACGTCTTCTTTATCTACTCATCTGTTGATGGGCAGTTAGATAGTTTCCAACTCTATTATAATAATACTGCCATGAACATGGGGGTGCATATGTCTCTGAAAAATAAGTGTTTTTGTGTTTTTAGGTTAAATACTCAGTAGCTGAATAACCAGATCATATGGAATATCCATTCTCAATTATTTGAGGAATCTCCATACTGTTTTGCAGAATGGTTGCATCATTCTGTGAATTAGAGTTCCTTTTTTTCCACATACTCTCCAGCACTTGTTTCCTTTTTTTTTTTCCTTTTTTTATTTTATTTTTTTGGATGCTAGACATTCCTACTGGTGTGAGGTGATATCTCATTGTAGTTTTGATTCGCATTTCCTTAGATATAAAGAAGGCAGAACATATTTTCATGAACTCATTAGTCATTTGTGTGGAAAGGTGTCTATTAAGATCATCAGCCCACTTTTTGATTGAATTTTTTGTTTTTGTTGTCTAATTTTGTGAGTTCTTTGCATATTTTGGATATCAACCCCTTATCAGCAATGTGACAGGCAAATAGCTTTTCTCATTCATTTGGACGATGCCTTTTAGTTTAGATACACATTTCTTATGCTTTGTAGAAGCTTTATAGTTTGATGTAATCCCATTTGTTCATATTGGATTTTATTTGGTTGCCTTTGGAGTCAAGTTCCCAAAATATCTCTTAGGTCTATAGCCAATAATTTTTGCCTTTCTTCTATGTATTTTATGGTTTCCAGCTTTACATCTAAGTCTTTAATTCATTTTGGGTCAATTTTTGTGTATGGTGTTAGGTAGTGGTCTAAATTCAAACTTTCGCATGTGGCTGTCCAATGTTCCCATCAAGTTTTCTGGCAGAGAATATCCTTACCCCACTGTCAGTTTTTGACTCCTCTGCTGAAAATTAGATGTCCATATATTTGTGGGGTTTTTTTATGGGCTTTCAATTCTGTTCCATTGATCTGTATTTTTGTTTTTTCCAATAGCATACTGTTTTTATCATTATTGCTTTGTAATAGAGCTTGAAGTCAGGGATCACGACCCCTCCATTCTTGGGTTTTTTTTCCTGACCCTGCTACCCTGGGTAAGAATGTCTTTGGAATTTTGATGGATTTTATCTATATATTGCAACAACATCGAAGTCTTTTCAGAGTACACTGATCATAGTTATGAGCCATCTTCTCATGATTATGAATAATTAGGCAGGTTGACTTCCTACTTTATGTGGAATCCTTATTTCCCCTGTGATTTCCCACTAGCCACAGAAAGAGTAAATGGCAGAGACTTTGAAATGCCATCAGAGTCATTCATCTACCTTCCCATCCTGACATCACCACAATCCTGAAGGAAAACAATATCAGAATGAAATCTCATGTGTCCAGGATCTGTTTAGCATCACTTCCACTTCAAGTAAACACTAAAAGGGGAATATCATCCAGACAGACAATTTTAGATTCACTATATGTGTCAATTAGGGGATTGTGGCCTCAGGAAATGTGGCGTTTTTTTGGAAAACATATTTGGATTTTGAAAGAATTCTGCTTAAGACACTCAGTCTATGCCCAGCAGTCTTTGAGGAAGTTCATTCATAAGAGGATATGAGTATATTAGAAACTGTGATGGATGCTACAACTCTTGTGATTCATGCTGAAACTCTTGCTTAAAAGAGAAGTAAGTCTAGTTCCTCTTTGAAACAGCTTCTCAGCTGCAGGTGGTCACCAAATACCCAGAAAAAAAGAGACATAGTCTTGAAAATCCACTATTGTGAAATAATTCTCCTTTTATCCATTAATAGAGTCTGAGAGTAAAGGCAAAAAGGGAAGATTTTTAGTTGATAACATTGTTTTGCAGTTATAGGACTGAATATATTACAGAAATTGGGTTATTTGTCGTGTTTCAAAGAAATGCTATAAGAGAGCCATCAAAAACTCAGTCTTAAAGATCCCTTGCAAGTATGTGGTTTGAGGGAGGAGATTGAGGAAGAAGTCAGTTGAATGTAGTTTGGTGTAAACTGTTAGCCAGCTAGCTACACTTTTCACCATAGTTTTCATTATTCCATTAATTAATTCTGAATCCCCAGAAATTAATAAAAGACTGTTTCTCAAATATCTAGGTAAGAATTCATTTTAATGAAGCATGAATACTGAGGGAAAGTAGGTATTAAAAGAAGTAATTATGTTACTTTGTTAAATAAAAGAAAAACAAGTTTAAGATTGATTACGGTATTAATAAAAATGTTTGCTATTCAATATAATCACTAAAAATATAAAAATCTATTCAAAAGTGATTTAATCCAATTGAAATACGAAGAGAAGCAAAAACATTCAACATCTGATAAGGGAGTTAATCAGCCCACTGCAGCCAGCAGCCTCTAGAGATAGAACTGTGGAAACTCACATGCAGAAGACAGTTGGCCAGAGTGTGTGAAAGAGGAAGGTACCCCAAACTCTTAAGAACCAAGGCAGCCAAAGACCCTTGAAAAAACGAAGGTGTGAAGAAAAAAAAGTTAGTGGATAATTTAGATCAAAGACTTATTGGAAGAGAGAGAGAGCTAATTCTTTCTCTGTATTGAGGATTCCTGAGACAGAGTCCAAAGATTATTAGTAGACACCTGAGGAAAGGAAATTAGACTGGAGAGAAAGGAAGCTCCGCAAGACTAAGCAGAGCTCATACTCAAATGTGCAGGAATTGGGGATTTGCAACTTGAGGAAAATGTCCAGAAGATTTTTCTGAAGACTAGAATAACTCAGAAAATATGCTTCTAAATAAAGGATGGTTGTATTGTGGGAGACAGGAATGGCTTGGTTTCTAGGATAGTATCATTCATTAATTTTTCAAGATTTCAATTTCATCTAATCAACATATGGGGCAGGGGGGTAGAGGGTAAAGTCAACTTTCCTAGGAAATGAGAAATAGTTACAGCCTTAAGATACAACTCACATCTAGAAATGTACTCCTAACTTGCCCTCAGCTCAATTTCAACCACCTGGCTGCAACTGACAGGTCACCAGGAGGCCTGCACAGACAGATCTCAGTGTTTTTCCTTTTATCCTTCTCTTTCACTTTCATCTCCCTATTTCCTCTTCTCTCAACCTTATTTGTCTCTCTACATCTCAGTTAATGAAGTCCCCTTTCATCCAGTCTCTACTTCTAGGCATAGGTTAGCACACCTATGCTTAAAATAACTATGTAATCTTCTTCACTGATAGGATAAAATCCAAACCTTTCCAACATGATTTGGAAAGGCCCTTCATGTTTAGGTCCCCATCTGTCTAACAAACCCACTTCCTCTCCCTACCAGATGCTCCTGACTGCAACTCTCTATACCCAACCACATTCCAGGGCCCTCCCACAAATTAGCTACTTCATCTGGATGCCCTCCTGTCTTCTTTGCCTGGGGAGCTTATATCTTATACGAAGCCTCTGCCGAAGCATATCGTCTTCTGTGAAGTCTCCTTTTACCTCCCAGGCAAATTTAATTAGTGTTTATTTTATCTTCCCATAGTCTGGTACTTTAAGCTCTTGACTGATAATCATTCTAAGATTCTCCTAGAAAACTACTGGAGGACAAGAAGATATTTTATTAATCTTACTGGTTTTTGCATGTGAACTCAGCACTTTAACCACCTTAACTAAAATTACAACATACATATGCATAGGTCCTGCTGTGTTTTCCTCCACAGAACTGATATATATTTTTTGCTTGTTTCTTTGCTTAATATCATTCTTCCATTAGAATATGAGTTCCATAAAAGCAGGTATTTCTATCTGTTCTGCTCTTCCCTCTATCAACAGTTTCTAAAATAATGTCTGGCATGTAGCAAAAATTTCATCAATATATTAATTGTGTTCATTTAAAATGATTAGATTGGTGTCTAGCACATTCAACATCAGTCGTTGAAGGAATGCTGAGACTCCATCTACCCCTTAGAAATTCTCTTGGTATTCTTCTGTCTTTTAGTCCATGTCTTATATAAACTCCTACAATAGCTATAATGACTCTGCAACTCTAAGCAACTTACTTCATAAATGTATTTTAAATCTATCTTTCTCTAAAGATATTATGAAACTCCCAAGGTCAGGTTACATGTGTTTTAAGAGAGATAGTATTAAATTTAGCAAGCATAAATTGACTCCAAACTTACTATATCACTTAATTTTCTCCCAAACATCTTGCAAAATTATTTCATTATTCCAATTTTGTCTACAAGGAAAATAAGGTCAGACATCCAAATTCATGAGGTCTTCACAGAGCAGTCAGGATGCTTTGTTTGATTATAACTTCATGTCTTTTCATTTATCCACATTATCTGGGGTCAATATAGTTCACTGTTAAAATTTTCCAAAAATATGAAAAAGCCAAAAGAAGAAAAACAAACTCACATTCAAAGATAAAATGCTGTTGACATTTATTCTATGATCTTCTATTTTTCTCTCTCTATATTTTTAAAAAACTATAATCATACTGTACATACAAATTTGTTACTATAACTTTTCAATTAATCTTCTAAGTTTGTGTCCTATTTTTAAAATTAATATTATAATAATGTAATTATTGTCTTTGCAGATCAAGAAAAACATTTTTCATGTATTTTTACATGTATACTTTTTCTCTCTTGTGAAATGTCTGTTCTTTCCCTACTCCTCTATTTGAAATCTTAGTAATTTTCTTGTTCATTTAATAAAGAATAGTCTTTCTTACTCTTTAAAATATTATTTCTTATGCTGCTTCTTATTTATATAAATTAAGTATTTATTCTGAGCCCCTCTCCTATTTTCATAATATTTTCCTTTGTCCTTGTTGGTGTCCAAATCTTTATCTTCTTATAAGGGCATCAGTCATATTGGAATAGAACTCATCCTAATGACTTCATTTTAATTTAATTGCCTCTTTAAAGATCAAATCTCAAAACGTGTTCGCATTCTAAAGTTTCTGGAGGTGAGGATTTCAACATATGAATTCAGCAGAAAGTCAAAACAATTCAGTCTATTATACTTGCTTTTCCAACTCCTAGAGGTCTCTGCATTCCTTGATTTACAGCCCCTTCTCCATCTTCAAAGCCAGCAATACAGCATCTTCAAATCTCTCTCTCCCCCTCTCTGTCTCTCTCCAACTTTTGCTTCTATCATCACGTCTCTTTCTCTAACTCTGACTTCCCTGCCTCTCGGTTTTCTAAAAGGATCCTTACACTCACATTGGGTTCACCAGATAATCTAAAATAAACTTTCCATCTCAAAATCCTTAATAACCTCTGCAAAATCTCTTTTTATATACTGTTACATATTCACAGCCTTTAGGGTCATTATTCTACCTATGCAACCATTCACCAGGGTTATTGATAACCTACAGTAACTGCCTGAAACTCTTTCCCAAAGAGCAAGTGTGCGCTAGTTACAGTCACTTTTTATTTGATGACTCTCTTCTTGGACATCTAGTCCTTGAAACCACATCATCAGCAGTGAAGAATGATGCAGCAGACCAGACACAACCCAGGATTCTAGAATCCTGTAAATATGCTACTTCCACTCACAGAAACCCAAATCTAAATATATACATCACTCCCACGAATTTCTCATCAATTTTCACACTATGTTTTGAAGTGATTCAATAAAATATATAATTACAGCATCTTCATTTGGCTTAATAACCTTTCTGTTTCATACAGATAAGGTTCCTGATGGGGTATTGAAGTCTTCCTTGATGCATCAAGGTAAATACTGTCACATCATCAGCTTTTCCAAAAGCAGATTTTTTTAGTCAATAGGGCACCGTGTAATTTGGTAGAGGAGGATAAGGTAAGGTCTAGGACCTGGGACCTGGGTTCAGAGAATGAAGATGTGTGTGAAATCCTACAATAAACAGCTATAGGATAGTGATGTCCTTAACACTTAGGGCTTAGGGGACAGAGGATCCATCACCAAGTAGAAGGACGCTATAGGCCAGGTTCTCTGAGCATACTGCCCTACTGGGTCCTGCTCGGTGTCTGAGGCTGATGGCAGTTCAGGAGCCCATGTCAACTTGCTTTAAGACTTTTGACCACACAAATAAACTTGGAATAATGTGGGAAGTTAACAGTAAGGACAAAAAGAGGAAGGCAGGAAAGGAACAATACACCAAACTCCTGTTTCCTCTTTTGTGTTGTTTCTGAGCTATGACTTCAATAATTTGTGAAATGTAAAGCAGAAAAAAAAAAGTTTAAAAGACTTGTACACATGGAGATTTATAAAAATTTCTTCCCTTTTCTACAAATACTTAAAACAGAAGCATTCCCAATTTCAGGAAGGAAACACATATTTATTTTAATTTAATATTTTAAAAAAGAAATGCCAAATGAAAAACAGTAAAAGGTACTCTGGTATATCAAATGCTCAAATTCAGAAATAGCTCGATATTTACTTCAAAGGACTTTAAAATATTAAATATTCTTTAGATGCTATGTCAACTTGTTAAAAATTTAAGAAGAGTTTTGTCAAAAATGATCATCACTGAAATGCTTTCAAACCCTTACATTTTGAATCTCTTGTTAGAATGGGAATAAAATGTGCCCTTCATGGTTAAAGAATGTGGTGAGTTGTAAATACATGCCCAAAACACTTTAGATTCCAAATTCTAAATCAGAATAAGTCCCATATGTATCATTTACATTAATCCCATCACCATGATTGGAATAAAGTGTTTTCTCAAGCAATAGGTATCCTAATAATGCAAAGGTGACCACTCACAGGCATCTCCAGGTGACAGGAGACAGTATAAATGTCCAATAACTGATCTTCACACACAAGGGTTATAAAAAACAGCCTTTTCAGGCAGAAACGTTCAGAGTTAAACTTTCAAGCTATAAATGATACTGGAATTAGGAAAGATGAAAAATAGATTATTTGCAAACTAGAAAATCTAGGTTTCCCACCATTGATAGTGTCTTATACAAAGAGCAAACTTTCCAAAACTCAGATATCCTGCTTTTAAAGGCTACGGACCTGGCCCTGAATTTATAACTAAAAGTGTGAAGGATGATTTCCCATTCCTGAAAAAAGTTGTGTTTTGCTTCTGTATCAATAATGCAATTGTCCTCCCTTTAATTTCAATTATAAAAATGTAATCTAAGGGATTAAACAGAGATGTGAGGGAAATGCATATATAATAAAATTTATTTCAACCTCATTTCGGAAAACAAAAAATTAAGAACAATCTAAGTTTCCATTGATAGGAAAATAATTAAATAAATTGAAGCATAGGCAAAACATGGATTAGAATGTTGCCACTAAAATAGAATTTGGAGACAATATTTAATGATACAGGTGTATGATGATGATATCATGGAATATGAAAAGAGGAATTAAAATTATTCATACAATATTTCAATCTTTTCTGCAAAATATTAAGAATTATTATTTTCATAATACTTTTCAGTGCTTTCCAAATTTTTGACAAGGAAAATGTGCACTTCCATAATCAGGGAAAAGTATTATTCAAAGAAGTGGACTTGTCCCAAGAAAATTCCTTTTCCAGCCTACTCTTTTGACAATAACCCGGCACAGGCTGGGACACGAGTACAGTGAGGACTAAAGTGATCACACCCTCTAAAATGATCTAAAGCGATCACGCACCCCCCTGTATAGGGCCATGTCTATCTGTACCCCCAGTATAACATTATCAAACTCTAGACAACCACCCCAGCTGCAACTTTTTGCTTACATTTATGATTCAAAGTTAGACTACAGAACAGTGTGAGCAGAATGGGTTCTGTCTATTCAAAAGCAGGTAATCCTGCCCACCAATTATCACAGACACACAATCAGACTAAATAACACTCACAGGGCTCTAGTGTTTTGTGTGATGATGCACAGCATGCTGTCAAAGTGTGTATGCAGCAGTGGGCCAGAGTAGAGTGAAGGAGAGGGAGAGAAAGAGGAACAGTGGGAAAGAGGGGAAGGAAATAAAGGGAAGTAGAGGGGACAGGAGAGCAGGGAGGGAAAAGGAGAGAATATTCACATCAGTGACTAATTTCTAGACCGGATAATTAAAAATTCACTGTCTAAAAACTTTTCTACCATTTCCAGGATATAGAAGACAAATCTACAGTTTTGACAAAAGACAAATAGTCCCACTGCCTCTTCTTCCAGTGACTTAACAGGATATCACCAGCTTTGTTTATGCCTCTGTGTACGCTACTGTTGTGTAGAGCACTTAAAATTGGTGCCCAGTGAAAAGGGAGACTGAGCTTTTCAAACACCACCCCCTGACCCAAGCTCCCTGCATTACTGTGACATTAATATTTATGTTAATGGGGATGAACATGGAGACACAGAGACATCTAGTGATCACCTGAGTGAAAAACAAGACGACATACATGCTGCAGGGAGGATGCTGCATGACTTTCACTGGCTGTTGTACTTTATATGATAAATAATAACAAATATCTAGTGAGTCTCATCCACCAAGCTAAGTATACCAAAAGCAAGACCAAAAAAGGAATTTTCCCTAATTTATAAATGTATCTCATTAGAAATGTCTTTCTTCTGGTGTTTCTCTTTATAAAAGACAAAACAAAGCCCTACATACAAAACAGAACATTTTTAAAAGGAAAACCAAATTCCTTTTGTAAGATTTCTATTGTAAGACAATTTTCTTAAGGTCATTAAGACTAGAAGAATAATCTGTCAGTAATTTTAAAGGTGCAACACTGCAAAAGGCTATTTCTTCGATTTTCTTAACAAAACTTTTTTGTCTCCCAACCAGAAGACTAAGCAGCATTGAAATGATGCTTGTAAAGGGAGTGTGAATGAATTTTGTTCTGATGACTTAGGAAATCAGTTTTGCAATGTTTTTACATTAATCAGTTCAAATGCCATATTTAAAAAGCAGCCAAAAATAAATGCAAAACTGAAAAATTCTAAACTCAGGTCTCCAAAACATTATGTAAAACTTATATTCAGAAATTTTCTATGCTAACAATGGAAAAGAATGTGTGTGTGTGTGTGTGTGTGTGTTGTGTGTTCAGCAACTACACTTAGTCCTTGACTCACTCCACTCCTAAGAAATATCAATATGTGAACATTTTGGATTTTTGTTTATAATCAGTTATATCACGTGCATTGCAAATCATACCTTCATGTGTTTCTTTTCCATTATAAGATAATCAAAACACTTAAATATTTGATTCCCAGGCATTAAAGAAATGAGTGAGCAATCATGTAGAGGGATGGTTGATACCTTTCTTAAAGGACAATTCAAATAACCAGACTGCATGAGAGAGATATGAGTAAGACAATTTGGCCATGAGAGAGATATGAGTAAGACAATTTGGCTTAGAGTTTATCTGATTTAAGATTTTAGTGAACAAGAAATATAAGATGTGCCATTTATTTTAGAAACAAAAGTTAAGAAAAAATATATTATTGCACTAAGTAAAAAGAAGCCTCAGTTCTACATTGTGTACGTTTCAGAAAAAGAAATAGTGAAGAGGGGATTCTCCAGGTAAAGAAGCAATGCCAATTTTTTCTTTCAGCGTAGAAACATTTTAAAGAATCCTCTTTCATTTTTCAGCTAATTCAGATTCACTTCAGAGACATGTTAAGTTGAAACGCACAATTTCTTGAAAGATTGAACAACTTCTTGAGCTCAGCAGGCTGAGTAGATGAGAAATAGTACCTGTGATGTGTTGAATTGTGGCCCCAGCATATATATGTTGTTTCCTAAGGCCCAGGGCCACAGAGTGTAACCTCAGTTAGCGATAAGGTCTTCATAGAGTCAAGTTAAAGTGAGGTCATTAGGATAGCCCTAATGCAATAAGTCTGTGTCCTTGTAAAATTGGGAATATTTGACATAGAGACGTGCACACAGAGGGAAGAAAGTGTGATGAGACAAGAAGATGTACAGGAGCTTTCCTCATGCCCTCAAAAGGAACCAACCCTATCCTTTTTTGGACTTTCAGTCTCTAGAAATATGAAGAAATAAATTTCTGTTTCTTAAAACTTTTAATTTATGGTACTTTGTTACTGATGACAACAAATGAGCAGATTTTTATACCAGAAGTTGAGTGACTTAAACTATCAGAAAACTGAGGGTTACCCAGGAAACACGCGTGTGAGCTGATGTTAGGGGCAGAGACAGGGATACTAGGCTCCCCTCTTAACCTTAAGCTTCCATACCTTAGTGGTTTCTGTTCTGGGTTCACAGCCATGGGAAGTAAGGATACAAACAAAGGCATAAAATTTTTTGTGCTCTTTAAAATGTTGTATTTACAGGCATACATTTTATTATTTTTATTTTTAATTGTTTTATTAATTCACATTTCTATATGCTTACTAGATTATTGAATTCATATCTCAGTCTGTATGCATTTCACATCAGATCCACCAACAAAGTCCCTGTGTTCTTTACCACCACCTTGTTAATTCCTTCCCTCCGTTGTCCCAATTCCACCACCACCACCCCTATAGTCACAGCTTTCAGTCCTGTGAATTTTGTGCAAGTTTGTTTGTTCAGTTTTTTTTTTTTCTTTTATATACCACATACAAATGAAACAATCCTGTACTTCTATATTTCTTTATGGCTTATTTTATTTAGCGTAACAACCTCCAGATCCATCCAGGTTGTTGCAAAGAGCATAATTTCACATTTTTTAACAGCTGCATTGAATTCCATTGACTATATATGCCATAGAAGCTTTATGTTTCAATTCTGTAAAAGAAAGATGCTGGTAGTAATGAAAGTGAGTAGACAGGCTGAAAAAGAGACAGAAGAAGCATTTTATTTATTTATTTTTATTTACATTTTGGTTGATTACCCCACAATCCCAGGATACAAACCCAGGTCCTTGGGATGCATGTGGACTGCACTCCTCCGGAGGCAACAGACCTAACCACTACTCCACCAGAGCACACCACACCATAGCATTATTATCCAGTCATCTGCTAATGGGCATTTAGGTTGTTTCCATTTCTTGGTTATTGTGAACTGTGCTGCTGTGAACATAGGGATGCAGATGTTTTTCCTGATTAGAGATTTTATATTCTCTGGGTATGTGCCCAAGAGTGGGATTAGAGCCATATTTATTTTTTGAAGAATCTCCATACCATTTTCCAAAGAGGTTGCATTAATTTTCATTTCCACCAATAGTGTTGAAAAGTTCCTTTTTCTCTACAGTTTTTCTAATGTGTTGTTTCTAGTCTCTTTGAAACAGACCATTCTCATTGGTATGAGGTGATATCTCAATGTGGTTTTTATTTGCATTTCTCTCATGGTGAATAATACAATGACATTTTTACAAGCCTGTAGCTCCTCTGTGTGTCTACTTAGTTCTGCCCATTTTTTGAGTGGGTCATTTGTTTTTATGCTGTTGAAATATATGGACTATTGATATTATGGAGACAAAGATTTTGCGCAAATATCTTCTACCATTCAGTTAAAAAAGCGTTTTTGTTTTAGTAGCAGTTTCTTTCATTGTAAGGAAACTTTTTAGTTTGATGCAGTCCCAAATATTTAGTTTTACTTTGGTTCTTTTGATTCCTTTGCAGTATGTATCACTTCCTCCAAGACATCTCTAATGTTGATATCATAGAGCATTTTCCCTGTGTTCCTCTATGTATTTTATGGTTTTGTCCAAGTTTTCGATCCATTTTGAGTTAATTTTTGCATAGGATGCTAATGAAACTTTATTTTTGTGATTTTTTTCAGGTTTCCCAACATCATTTGTTGAATTCAACTTTTTTTTTCCTTCGTAGTATATTCTTGGTTCCTTTGCCATAAATTAGCTGACCATATAGGTGTGATTTTGTTCCTGGACTCTCAGTTTTATTCCATAGATCTATTTGGTTTTGTTCCAATGCCAAATTGTTTCATGAAAACATTCTGTAACACAGTTTGAAGTCAGGGAGTGTGACTCCTCCATTTTTTTTTTTTTTTTTTTTTGGTGACGATTTTGACTGTTCGAGGTATTTTTGGTTTCATACTAACATTAGTGTTGTTTGGTCAACTTGTTCAGAAAATGTCCCAGGAATTTTGATAGAAATTTAATTAAATCTGTATATTGCTTGGAGATAATATGGTCATTTTAACTAGGTTAGTTCTTTTAATTCATGAAAATGGAATATTCTTTATCTCTTTGTGTCTTCTATTTTTTTAAATCAATGTCCTGGAGTTTTCAGTGTATAGGTGTTTCACCTCTTTTGTTAAGTTTATTTGCAGATATTTTCTTTGGTATAATTGTCAATGGATTTCCTTCTTGATTTCTCTTTTTAGATCATTGTTCGCATAAAAACTGCTATTGATTTTTAAAAATATTTTTACTGTAATAATTATTCTACACATTAAAATAATTTCTATGCGTGTGTTCCCCATTTCTTATATTTCAACACACCATGCCCTCCACCAAATCACCAAGTGTTCTTCCCCATTGTCCAGTGGGCCCCACCACCATTTTCCCCCACCTGCACCATTCCCTCTAGGAACCTCAGTTCAGTTGCAAATGTTTCAGGGTTGGTTATACTCCATCTGTTCCTTTCTTTTGTCTGTTCACATTTCACCTATGAGTGAGGTCATCTGGTATCTGTCTTCCTTCTTCTGACTTGTTTTACTTAGCATAACCCTCTCTAGTTCCATCCATGTTGATTCAAATGATGGGTATCTCTTCTAAGGGCTGTGTAGTATTCCATTTTACATATGTACCACATCTTCTTTATCCATTCATATAATGTTGGGCACTTAGGTAATTTCCAGTTCTTAGCTACTGAATAGGGTCACAAAAAACATCCCTGTGGATGGGTGCTTTTGTATCTTTTGGGTAGATGCTCAGAAGTGGAATAATGGGATCGTATGGGAGGTCTATCTTCAGTTTCTTGAGAAATCTCCAAACTGTTCTCCATGGGGTTGTACCAATATGCACCCCCACCAACAGTGCAAAAGTGTTCCCTTTTCTCTCCAGCGTTTGTTGTTTCCAGACTTTTGGATAATAGCCAGTCTTTCAGGTATAAGGTGATAACTCATTATTGTTTTAATTTGCATTTCCCTGATAACCAGTGAGTAGGAACATGTGCCTGTTGGCAAAACTGCTATTGATTTTTGTGTGTGATTTTATATACTGCCCCTTTGCTAAATTCATTTATTGTTCCTAACAGTTTTTTATAGCATTTTAGGTTTTCTGGGTATAATATTATACCATCAGCAAATACTTACAATTTTACATAATTTCCAACTTTGAATCTTTTGCTGTACCTTTCTTGTCTTACTGCTCTGGCCAGGACTTCTTGAAGTGTGTTGAATAGTAACAGTGAGAGTAGGTATCCTTATCTTGTTCCAGAACTTAGGGGGAAAGCTTTCCATTTTTTTTACCATTGAGTGTGATGCTGTGTGTTCATTACATATGATTTTTATTATTTTGAGGTACATGTTTTTTATTCCCATATTGGCAAGGGTTTTGGTGAGCAATTGTTATAAAATGTTGTCATATACTTTCTCTACTATTGATATGATCAAATGATTTTGTTTTTCCTTTTGTTAAAGTGGTGTATTATATTGATTGATTTGTGTATGTTGAGCCATATTTGTATCCCTGGAATGAATTCCAGTTGGTCATGATGTATAATTTTTTTGTGTGCTGTTGAATTTGGTCAGCCAAAATTTTGTTGAGAATTTTGCTGTTGGTCTGTAATTTTCTTTTTTGTTGCTCTCCTTGCTGATTTTTGGAATCATTTCAATGTTAACTCCATAAAATGTATTTGGGAATTTTCCTTCCTCTTTATTTTATGATAGAGTTTAAGGAGAATGAGCATTAGGTCATCTTTGAATGTTTGGTAAACTTCAATCATGAAACTACCTGGTCCTGGGCTCTTACTTATTTTTTGGAGGTTTTTATTTTTTTATTTCTGCTTTGCTTTCTGCATGTGTGGTTGATCTGTTCAACTTACCTATATCATCCTGGATCAGTTTGGGAAGGCTGTAGTATTCTAGAAATCTGTCCATTTCTTTAAGTTTACTGAAATTGATGACATAGAGACTTTTATAATAATCTCTTAGTTCCCTTTGACTTTTTCAATGCCTGTATTGATTTTGCTTCTTTCACTTTTTGTTCATGTTATTAGGATTTTCATTCTATTTCTATTCAGAATCTGGTTAAAGGTCTATTGATTGTCTATTTTTAAAAAGAAACAGCTTTTAATTTCATTGATATTTTGAAAGGTCTTGTTTTTTTTATTTCATTTAGTTGTACTCTAATATTTATTGTTTCTTTCTTTTGGCTCATTTCTGTTTCAATTCTTCTTTTTCCTGTTTCATCAGGTATGAGATTAGATATTTGATTTGAGATGTCTCTTCGTTGTTTATGTGTGCTTGTGTCACTATAAAACTTTCCTCTTAAAACTGATTTTGCTGCATCCCACATGTTCTGGTAACTTGCTTCTTCATTTTTATTTGGTTACAGATATTTTTTAATTCATCTTTAATTTCTTCATTGATCCAGGAATTGTTCAGAAGAAGTTTTAATCTCTTGTTTTTACCCATTTTATTTTTCTAGTTCCTTTCTAATCTCAAACCCCCGTGTTTTGAGAAGTTATTGACAATTTCAATGTTGCTAACTTTATTAAGACATGTTTTATGACCCAAGACATGTCTATCCTAGAGAATGTTCCTTGTGCATTTGAGAAGAATGTGTAATCATTTTTTTTTGGAGTATAAGTCTCTGTAAAAATCTGTTAGCTTCATATGGTCTGTTACTTCATTTAGAGCTTTTATTTCTTGATAGATTTTCTGCTGAATCATCTATCTATTGATGTAAAAGATGTGAATATATTATTGTGTTGCCCTTAGTGTAATCCTTGAGAAGTATTCACATTTTTTTTGTGACTTTAGATGGTCCTAAATTAATGGAAGATAAGTTAATTACAGGTTTTTGTTCTTTATGGATTAACCCCTTGACCATGATGCACTGTCCATTTTTACCTTGTGTTACCCTTTTTTTGGGAAGTCTATCTGGAATATTATTAATATTATTATTATAGTTGTTTATTTCATTTCATTCCTATTGCTTTGATGTATTTTTCCATAGCCCTTCTCTATCAATCTATGTTTGTCTTTGAATCTGATGTGGATTTCTTGTAGGCATAATGGTGGTGGGTCCTGCTTTTTGATCCAGCTAGCCACTCTGTCTTTTGATGGGTGAGTTCAGTCTACTCACATTTAAGGTTATTATTGTTATGTAGGACTTTATTGTTATCATTTGTTCCTCATATTCTATTAATTTCATATCTGTTTCTGCTTTTTCCATTTGTTTTTGCTTGCCTTTGACTTCAGATGAGTTTTGATGTTGATTCTGTCTGATTCTTTAACATTTCATTTATGTATCTTGATAAGATTTGATTTTGTGGCTACTTTGTGTTTTATCTCTGGCTTGACCCACCTACTGTAGTCTTTTCATATCTTCTGTGTTTTCTTTCCCCATTTAGTATGTTTTGCTCTCTCCTTATGGTCCTGACTTTGCTTATGATTCCACTTTACTACATGTTAAAATTCTTGGGGTTTCATAGTTCTTTGTTGGTTTTTTTCTCTCTCTATTGTACTCCCCTTCAACATTTCTTGGAAAGTAGACTCTATAGTGGAAAAATCAATTAACTTTTCTTTAATGTTGAAGATTTTTATTTCTCCATCATACTTGAATGATAATTTTGCAGGGTAGTGTATTCTTGGCCGGTATGTATTATTTCTCAGTATTTTGAATATGTTATCCCACTCTCCTGGTTACGGACGTTCTGCTAGATATTTGATGACAGCCTGATATGTGTACTTTTATATGCTGCATTTCGCTTTTCTCTTGCAACCTTTATTAAATTTTCTTTATCATTAACTTCTACTAGTTTACTATGTGTCTTGGTGTAGGTACTTTTGAATTTAAGAACCTGGCTATTCTACTGACTTCTTCAGTTTCCGTGGTTACTTTTTGTGACAAGTATGAATTTCTGCTATTATTATCCAAATAAGTGTTCTGCTCCTTTCTCCTCCTTACCTTTGGGGATGCCAACTATTCTTGTTTGTTCTTCTTATGATATTTCTCACAGTTTCTTCACTTTTCTTCAATCATTTTTTTCTCTTCCATCAGTGTTGTCTCTTTAGTTTTGTTTTCAATTTTTGAAATATGTTCCTCTCAATGATTAAGCCTGCTTAAAGAACTTCCTATGTTTGTCTTCAGTTCTTTCACTGCATGTTCATATCTAGCAAGTCTGCTTAAGATTTTCAAATAGTGTCAATCTATTTGGGGACATAATCCTTATAACCTATCATTTCATTCCTGAGGTGTTATATTTCCCTTTGAGTAGTTAAATGTTCATCCTGAAAGTTCATCCAACTAAAAAAAAAAAACAACACTTTGAATTCCTTATTGTTAGATTTTAACAGTCAGTGTCTTTTGGTGGAGCTCCTAATCTCTTCTTCTCTTTGACCCATTTGCATTTTGCTTTTGGGGGATTTGGATTTTGGCATGTATCACCTTCGCTCTTCTGTTTTTAATGCTGGAGCTTTTTATTTCTTTTTCTCTTGGTTATATCTTTGGCTATGTGATGACAACTTTGGCTTATTATGGATGGATATCACTGTGCAGGGTCACTCTACACTGACAAGCTGGGATGCCCAGCTTGTTTTTGAAAGCAAACAAGGTCACTCATGCAAAGGTAGGAATCATTTCTCCATTCAGAGGTCTGTAGATCACTAAGGCCAACAGTAATAGGGATTTCAGCAACTCCTGTCTGCCTGGCTAGTGGGACAGTTTACCTTACTGCTCTTTGGAAAGCGTCCACCCTCACTCAAGGACCTCAGGAACACTCTGAGTTGGATGCTGGCAAGAATGCTTACTCTTCTTGTAGTGCTTCCCCAAGAAACTCAGGAGGAACTCAAGGAGTTACTGTGAGACTGTGCAGGTACCCAGAGCTGGTCATGGATTAGGTGTGCTGGTGCCAATAGGGCTAACCAAGAACACAGGGGAACCCAAGTGGTCACGTAGGGCTGAAGCAGACTCACACGCTTCTATTATGTCTCTTTTATTACATTTTGTAGTTACTATGGAGTGGTTTTTGTTTGTTTTTTACAAATTGGTTTGCAGCAGCCCTACATTAAGCAAATCCATTGGCACCAATTATTCCAATAGCCTATGCTCGCTCATGTCTCTGTGTCATGTATAATTAAGGTATATACAGTTCTTTTTAAAATAATACTATTGAACATTGGTATGCTGTGGGCTATAATATAGTATAAAATAACTGATAAAATTGTGTGAATAGCTCTGATGAAAAAAAAATTTACTACTGTAGTCTGGAGTCAAATCCACAATATCTCTGAGGTATATCTATATATTCAGTACCCATCTGAGCTAAATCCTCCAGATTTGGAAGAATCACCTCCTTACAGAGGCTTAATTGCTTCTATGATTTTGTTCTACCCAGAGAAAAGTAATAGAATGCACGATTTATAAATTAAAAAAAAGAAGAAGCATTGTCAACTCTCTGACTACATTTTTTTCTTAGTATAGAACACAGATCTTAATTCTCTTAAACAGTTCTCACCCTGAAGAAAATATACAGATATCTTTATTATTAATAAACTGAAGGGAAAATGATCCACATGCAATGCTGCTTGGAAGCATTAACTATACAACCATGACGAGGGTCAAATAAACTATGTCTAACCACATCAACCTTCAGCATACCTAGCATATATTCAGTAACAGGGTGAATATTTGTATATTAGTGTTAAAGGGGGAAAAAGCAGAATTCAGAATATATAATGCAGTATATACTGAATAACAGGTTATGGGTGATTTCTGCAACTTCACATACTTTTTCCAAATTTACTTTTCAAATTTCACTGTTTTTAATCAGAGAAAATTTTATATTTAATCTTAACTACTTTTTAAGAATATCTATACTTTATAAGGATATGAAGAATTGATTAGTTTTTCATAAAAGTAATGTTAGCCCATTAGGTGAAAGTTTATGAGCAAACTCGAAAGTCATTACAAAATGTGTGCTGAAAACTATGGAAGTGCAAGATATACACCTGCAAACAAAACTTAAAGAAAATATATGGGCTGTTATCTCTTTAGCCAAGATAGTGTTGGGTAACCGATTCCATTTCTGTTTGCCACTAGAAATATATCCTCTTATATATGTCCTCTCTTACTTTTTCTAGGTGTATAAAATGACAGCTTATGTAGAAATCAAATCGAGGTCAAATTACCAATATTCTGCATGTGGTTATAGGTCAGAATTACCTTTAAAAAAGCCAGAAGGCCCAGAATGAATTTCTATCTACTCAGCATTTTGTCTTCCAAACTGAGAGAGAAAGAGGGGAACAGAGAAAGAGAGAGCAACAGAAGAGAGAGAGAGAAGAGAAACAGACAAACTTTTCCCAACCTCAGGATTCAACCTGTGCTTGTCAATGATCAAGAAATATAAATATATGATTAGCCACAATCAGAGTATGGGTTAGAAGTTCCTTCTGTTGGTAAATGCAGATGTTTTATTAGCTCAGTTACTCTAATAATTCCATTTGCAACTAAATAACAACTAAATACGAATATAAATGGAATTTCTTTCTCCGCTCTCCTCCTGCCTGCTTGACTTCATTCCTACCTGCACACTTCCGCCTAAAAATAAAATTACATTTTGGGAATTGCCTATGTCCTCTCTGATAAGAAGAAAATATGATATATGAGTGCTTATCATATACCAGGTTTTGTGCTTTACATGCTCAATTCAACCATGCAGCAGCCCAAAGGAGGCCAGTATTGCCATTATGCCCATTTTACAGAGGTAGAAACTAAGACTCAGGAAGGTTAAGGGGTTTGCTTAAGGTCACAGTTGATGAGGGCCAGAGACAAGGTTAACTCTAAAGTCTTCTGAATCCAAAGATTATCTTTTCAGGAGGTGAGATTTGGGATTCAAGTTGTCAATTGTTGACTCTCTTCAAACCCTGAGTAGTTCATCAACATCATCATAAGAGGTACCAGATTTTTTAACCTCTTTGCTCATGTTCCAGGGGTGAAATTTAGGGGCAGAATTCTGCCACTTACTAGCTGGGTGGCCTGTCTTTAAAAAAAGATAAAGGAAAGGTATAGGCAGGAATAAAGATAATTAGGCAATCACTCAGAAAGAGGAGGCAAAAGCATTTTATTTTATATTTATTTAGTTGTTCACATTGGTTGTCTCTCCCTCCCTTGCCTCAGGTATACAAACTCAAGTCCTTGGGATCTATGTGGACTATAGCCCTTTGGAGGAGGCTGGCCTAACCACTACTACACTACAATGCACCAGTTATAAGCATTTTATTCATTTTTTTTTATTAAGTTGTTCATCTTAGTTGGTCTCCCTGCCTTGGACCATGAGACACAAATACATATTATTGCAATGTGTGTGGTTTGTGCAGTGGACCAAATACTACTCCACCAGGGCTGGGTGGCCTTTCTTTAGGTACCTTAGTTTCAACTTCCTCATCTGTAAGTATGGAATTATTATTTTAAAGGAAAGGTGCAGGGAAGAATAAAGTCTAGAAGACAGTAAGGTAGTGAGAGAGAGGAAGAAGTAATTTATTTGTTTTTATTCAGTTGTGCATACTGACTGTTCTCCGTGGTCCAGGAAGCAAACCTGGGTCCTTGGAATGTATGTGGACTATTCCCAGGCCAGAGGCAGTAGATCAAACCATTACTATACCAGGGAATGCCTATATGTGGAATTATTAATCTTCAGCTATGATGAAGACAGAGTGAAATGGTACTTTGTACATGGTTATTAGTTTTTTTGAGAGCTAATGTAATTATTACTTTTTGATGATGTAAGCATTACTGTGATTCCCAAAGTGAGATATATATATATATATATATAAAACCAAAAAAGTAAAGTACATAACATGTAAAATCAAAGTTACAGCAATTACTTGCCTAATGTATTTTGATACTCCTTCATTTTGTGTGTATGTGTTGATAAACATTATTATTTCTTCTTTCTGAATTGATTCTTTAATCATTATACAATGCCCATTTCTGTCTTTTGCTGTTCTTTTTAGTTGAAAGTCTGTTTTATCTAATATAATTAGTCATTCCTGCTTTTTTTCGTGGTTATCATTTGAATGTAGGTTTGTCTTCCAACCATTGACTTTGAGTCGTTATCTTTTGAAAAAAGCTGAGTATCCTGAATGCAGCAGAAAATTGGGTTTTGATTTTTAATACATTCAACCACTCTGAGTCATTTAACTGGTGAGTTCAGTTCACTAATGTTTAAAGTGATTATTTATAAGTAGCTGTTTAGTATCATTTTGTAATTTGTCATCTGTGTGTTGTTCCAGACAGTGTCTTTGTTCATCTCTTTCTCTTCTCAGGTGGGTTGAATGTAGCTGTATTTTGATTGGTTTCCCTTTTTGTTTTCTTCTTTTCTTCTTCCCTGGAGATGTATTTTGAGCTTACCCAAAAGTTAGCATTAGAATTCTGTTTGTATTTATTTATTTTTTTGGAAAGATCAGTCTTCCCTTCATTCCAACCATATTTTTGTTCTCCTGTCCTCCTCCCAACTTTTTATATTTTGTGTCTTACTATTTTTAAGTGGGGTTTATTTGCATTTCATATAGGATCTTGTAGTATTTATTTTTATATAACTGGTTTGGTAGTAATAAATTCCTCTTACTTTTGCTTATCAGAAAAAACTTTTTATCATTCCTTTAATTCTGAATGATAATCTCACAAGGTATCGTATCCTAGGTTGACGGTCCTTTTCTTTCAGCCTTTTGAATATAGCATGCCATTCCCTCCTGACCTGTAGAGTTTCAGTTGAGAAGTCCTCTGACAATCTTATGGGTACTCCTTTGCATTTGACTCATCTTTCCCTGGATACTTTTAAGATTCTCTATCTTGTATATTTGACATTTTGATGACAATGTGTTTAGGTGTAGGTCTGCTTCAGTTTCTTTTATTAGGCACTCTTTGAGCTTCCTGGGTCTGCAGGCTTGTTTTCTTCTTAAGGTTAAGGAAATGTTCCATTATTTCTTCATATACAGACTCTGCCGTCTCTTCTCTTTCTCTCCTCCTTTTGTGACCCCTATAATCTGAATGTTTCTTTTGATGTTACCCCATAGGTCTTGAATGTTGTCTTTATTTCTTTGCATTCTTTTATCTATTTTCTGGTTTGCTTGAGTGCATTCCTCTGCCCTGTCTTCTAGTTCACTGATTCTATTGGAGGTTTCATTCATCCTGTTCTTGAGTCCTTCTATTTAATTCTTTAGGTCAGCTACTGTGTTCTTTATTTCTTTGACATCTGTTTTAAGATGCTTCATTTCCTCTCTTTTTTTGTTGTTGTTACTCTGTGCTTTTCTTCCTCTATTGTTTATTGATTTCCATGAGGATTTTTATCACTGTTACCATAAATTCATCCTCAGGTAGTTTACATATATCTCTTGCATTCAGATTTTCCCCTGAAATTTTTTATTGGATTCATCATTTCACATACATTACTCTGTGCTCTTGATCTATCTGGTGTTCTGTTTACGTTTTTGTGGATTATGTTTCCTTGTGGATTATGTTCCTCACACTTAGTAGGCCTGGATCTTGGTTTGGACACTGAAATTTCTTGAGTTTTATGGCATCACCACTGGTTGGATTTGTTGAAGCTCTTATGTGGGTCCTCTGTTGCTGCCCAAAAGTTCAGCCTATGGAGTTAAATTTGTGTGGGGGATGCACAGACTTCTCCCAGTGTCCTACTCCCAATTGCAATAATACCTTATTGCTGCCCACTATCAATAATCAGTCTGCAGTTTTGCCTTCACTTATAAAGTAGTGCTACTGGGTAGTGTTGATAGGTTCTCCATCTTGAAGACTCTTTCTTCTTTTAAGCCTAAGTGTGCGATTTCTGGTGGGCAAGTCCTGTGACTCTGGAGCAATATTGTGGGAGAGGAAGGGAGGGGGCAATTCCTCTAGCTGCATTCAGGTTAATTTTCTCATGGAGTCTCCCATTCAAACCACCAGGACACTGATCCTCTTGCCCTGTGTCTAGACCCTCACCCTGGCTCTGTGTCCCAGTCCCACTAGGTAGACTCTCCCTGCTTTTGTGATTCCTGGGAGGGCCTGTTCTTCCCACAGTTTCACCCACTCTATGGTGACCAGAATCTAGAGTCCAAGTGTATAGTGCAGCTCTGAACCTGGACATTTTCACCTACCCTTTGTTGTTGAGATTGCTGCTATGTCTCTACAGCTTCTGTGCCTGCATTTTCTCAGTGTTTCTTTCTGGAAAATAGGTGAATTTCTAGTTGCTCCATTGGTGGTTATGAGTCTTACTCCTACCAGGTCACTATCCTGACTTGAAGGCCTCATTCCGTTTTAATTAATAGGAATCTATGATTATATAGGGTCCGGTGCTATGAATATGTGATTTGTGACAAGCCACTGTAGTTCTAGATACTAGGAAGAGTATGACCACTTTTTTCTCACTTATTGATCATGTCTTTTAACTATTTTTGGTTTCAATACATGTTACAGAAGCATAATTCTCGCTTCAGAAACCCCTGAAAACTAATATTGGCTTAATGTGTAGAATTATTATTTTGTCTTATAAAAAGTCATCTGGATTAAGAATTTATAAAAAAAGATTAAAAAATCAGGCAGCCCCAGGGGTTCTATCTTTCCCTACTCTTTATAGCCTCCTGTGAGGTTGATTGTTCAGGTCTATCCAGGACAATAGAATGTCTTCCTCAGTCAGCAGCTCCTAACAATTTGCAATATTCTACATATATCTTGCTAGTTTTAGCTCATGTGTTTTACAGAATCTTTGAAACACAGTGGAAAAAGAAATGTGATATGATTTGAGATGCAGAATGCTCTAAAACCTTGCAACTCAAGAACAGAGATCATTTTGATATTACCATCATTTGTTAGCTGTTCCCCTGTCTCCTATACCCTCATACCACTCCAACCCATTATTTGCCATGACACCAAAGTACTCTTTCAAATTTTAAATCTGATGATATTTCCCTCCATAATCCTCCCCAGTGACTCCACGTCACTGGCCAAGAACCATCAAATCTGCTCAGTGTAGATGTTAAGTCTGCTTAATTGTACTCTGCCTCCTGCTTTGCTCAATAAATGTTTCAACCCCAACCTATCAAACACCACCACCCCCACACACACTCTGACCTTATCTGTTTGTTTTCTCCCCTTCTCTTTTTATAAAGATACTCACAATTTATAATTTGTCATTGGCTTTAGGGGCCACCCTAATCCAGGATGCTTTCACTTGTGATTCTTAATTTCATCTGCAAAGATTCTCTTTCCAAATAAAGTCAATTCACAGATTTCAGGTGGATAAACCTGAGGGATATCATCATTCAACCCACTAAAGAGTATTTTCATGGCTGTTGAAGCAATATCAACAACACACCCAATGTTTGAATCCTAACTGATTGTACTTTAATCTGACTATGATTTTATTCCCAGGGTAGCATGACCTCTCTGAAGTTCTTGAGAATTTATCCTCTCAGAAATTAATTGTTTTATTGAAAAACATTGGATTGGAATTCTGGTTTTACACTTGAGTCTTGTGAGTAAAGAAAGTGTGTGTTTATGCTAGAGAAACAAAGATATATTTCTTAAAGTATTGACCTAATACTCTTTCTGAGCCTACAGGACTAGAGCCAAAAACAAGTCTGATAAATTCTCTAATGTAAGCATCCAGAGAGACACCAAGAGATCACCTATCAGCTATTTTACAGATGGCCAAGTGAGGTTAAAAGGATGGTCAATTAGAGATCCTCGATGAGTCAGTAATTGCCCTGTATCCCTCCATTTTATTTCTCTGCTGACCAGCAGTATGGCTCTTCAAGCCACTATTCTGGAAGACAAGGAGTGTAATCAGTCAAAATAGCAAAAGAAAAGGTAGAGAAAAACTTTGAAGATCACCCTGAGTCCTAATGAACCTCTTGAGTTCTGGAGAATATCAAAGTGTTACTTGTGACCAGTTACTGCCTAAGAACAGACCTCCTGCTTTAATATGCTATTCCATATGTCCCTGCAAGCTAGTTTCCACTATTAAAAAAGTCAATGTAAGTAGATTTACACAGAGACTTTTAAACTATTTTGTGTTGTGAGTTTTCTTATTGTTATTCACATTTTATGAGACTTTCAGAGGATCTGACTTCTTGCAGACGTAAATAGTTTTCCAGTGATTAGAACTATTCTTTGTGATAGTAAAATGATTCAAAAATAAGATATTCAGTGTCATAATGACACTACGTGTGTGTCCTCAGAAATACACTTTGGCAGAAAGATTAACAAAAATTCCCAAACCTTTTTGTCTGTGAGATTCTAGCAATTGTAGAAATCCTCTGATTATGTGCTCATTACCAGGCTCACATTCACTAATAAAGGAAGGTGATAATATGAAAAGACAGAGGTAAAGGCAGGTATTTGAAAGCAAAACTAGGGACTGGGAACTTAGCAGTATTTTAACTAATGTCACCTTATTTTATGCTTCTGAAGTTAATTTAAATTAAATATATAGTTTTCTTTATGCATGAATTACATGGATCTATATTGAATCTTCTGCCTGATTTCCCTTCATTTTCTGTTCTGAAAATTAGCCTACATGCTGTGTCTGCTCAGTTCTTAATCAATTTTAGGCAACCAAGTGGAAACGCAGCAGCAAGGAACTCTGTGCTTTCTTTCCAGTTTCTCAGTCTTTATGTCGCCAGGCACCAGTGGGAGGTTTTATAAAAGAAGCTGTAGTTTCTGGAAGAAAGAAAACAGTTTACTGGTAGGAAGGTCCCAGGGAGATGTCTGTGCATGTCTTGTGTGTCATTTCAGAACTCATGCCCCTGGGTCTCTGCCTAAGAAAGTAATAGTGAAGTATTTCAGAAAACATAAGCAGTCAAATCATTAGGGAATACTCTCAGGAAATTTCTTGAGACCCACCCACATGACTCTGCAGACAGGAAATAGCAATATAATTTAGAAATTATAAGTTAATGATCATTTCCTATAAAAAAGGTACAGAAAAAAAATCAGTTTGAAAAAGCTGCAGAATCTAACATGTGCCAATTCTTACTTATCTAAGATTTTAAAAATCAACTGTCATGTTAATGTGGAAATGCCATTGGTTGAGACGCCTCTGATTATTTAATATGTTTTTGTCACACTGGCCTTTTCAAGTGCTAGGTAAGGTAGTCCTACAAGAATTTTGGATATGTCTCATAAATCAACAATTTTATAGCAGATATTTGTTACATTGAAGAGTTTATTACCCTAAGGTAAGGATAATAACTTTAAAATAACACTTTTAAACCTATCTGCCTTTTTCAAGTGAAAGTTTTCCCTTTGGAGGTGAAGTGTGCTGTTCTTGTAATCTGGCTCAGTTTATGAAAATATTATCAACTATTTTGATAGTCCTTTTCCAGGAAAATATAATATAGTAATCCATTAAATTCCAAAAGCAGACAACCAACTATGCAGACCTTGTCACCAGGTAAGAGAGAGTTATATCTGGATCAGCACCATAAAAAAAATCCTTTATCAATGTGTAAACATGGACAGTTCCAGAAAATAGCCCTTTGCATTCCTTTCTTGTGTTTTGTTAAAACCAGGATGAGGAATTCACTCATGCTTCCAAAAAAAAGTCAAGTCTACTTTGACCCTTGCTTCCACCAAGTTCACTAACACTGTAAGAAAGCAGAGTTGCCTGAATGAAACCAAAGAATCTCTGGCAAATCCCAAATCCTGCCCTTGGCAGTGGCCTATACAAAGTGAGTCTGAGAAATGTAATACATCTTAGGAATGCACCTGGAAAACAGCAATATTATATACACCAGGGAATAGTCTTTCTGGGGATTAGCGTGGACTCCGAAACTTGAGGCTTCTCAAGCTCTCGTAATTATTCCCCAATTAGTGTAACAGCAGACACCACTCTTCTGTTCCCAGGTAAAACTGTGTCCCATTTCTCTGAAGCTCACAAAGTCATTTGCTTCAACACTTGTCTCTGTTGAGGAAGTCTCACGGTTAACCATCCTCCATATAAACCTCTCATCTGTACTGTACAGCGTGTTTTTGTCGCATTTTAGTTATACCCTGACCTTGAAGATGACAATGGAAAGGGAAATGCCTAATTAACTTTCCATTTATAAACCAATTATTTTACTATTGGCAACTTCATTCTGCAATGACTGACATAAAATCTTTTACACAATAAAACGTAATAAATGAGAATTCAATTGAAATGTTTTAAAGTTTGCTTTTAAGCTGGCCATTGATGAGATGTCCTTTAATAAGTAAGCTCTGTCTATTGAAGTTACTCTATATCAGAACCTATCTGTGCTGCCTCTGGAGACATGACCATTCCCAGTTAGGGCATAAAAACTCTTTCTATTTTAAAATTAAATTTACAGGGAAGTTCTATTTTTTTTTCTCTGAAAAGAAGATAAAGGATGTTTTTGTGGAGACTTCATGCTACAAAAAGATCATGTAAGTCCAACAAAAAAGTTTTCTATTCCCATCACAGATCCTGCTCTGACATTCCTCCCAAACACTCCTTCTTAGAGATCAGCCTTCCTTTTCTACTACAGGTCTTTTTATTCAAATGCCACCTCCTGGGAAATTTCTTCCTTAATCACCCTGCTGACAGTAGAAAATCCCCCGCCTCATCTCTCCATCCACTTTCTTCTGTCTTCCTTATGAGAATGGAAGCTCCATGAGGACAAAGAAATATTAGACAAAGTTAAAAAGAAACCAATGTGAAACATGCATTTAGTAAACATAATGATATAAGATGTTTAAAATAAAAAATAAAGTCACTCACCATGAATAAGTAATCTCATTTATCCCCATTAAGGTAGACCAGATGGTGAAATCATTGTCTAGACTAGTTCAAGGAACAAAAAAGAGAGAAAAACATTGCTCATACTCTTGCATTAGAGACAAAGCCTTGTGCCTTGCATTTCACCTCAAAACTATGACTTGGTAACAGCCAAGATCTCCATGTAAACCTAAACCTGAGACTCTAGAGAGAAGAGAGGCTTCCTCTTGTTTCTAGCTTGCTTGTTGACTTGCTAATGATTTGTATCCAGGGCCAGCCTTATGGGTGTGCAAGCTGAGAAGGACCCTCATGTTTGGTTTAATGATCTGTTAGCACTGTCTTCAATTTCTTAATAATTTTACCTTCAAACTTATGTTTTGTGATCAATGATCTGTAGGACAATGGAACACTCAGCCGAGCAGAAAAGCTATGTGAAATGAAAGAAAAAACTTCAGAGTTTAGTAACTTTAACATCATTTTTTCAATTTCACTTTGCACTGGGTCCCAATTATGTAATAGTTTCTGGTTGTACCTTTGTTATTTTTGGAAAGTAAAAAAAAATTAATAAATTGGAGGAAATCTATCCTGTCTTATTATCTATTCTCCCAACTTAAAAGCAATGTGATCATCTTTTTTTGGCTAACAACAGCAAAACCCACAATTCTTAGATTCAATTAAATCAGAAATTAAGGAGACCAATTGAGGCAATGAGTTTCTTTTGGAAGGAAAGGAAGAACATATAAGGTTTTTTAAATAATAATTACTGGAAATGCTATTATAGTAACTTTAGAATTATTTGTATTGTTTGGAAACTTTTCTAAAAGTTATTTATTAAAATTGATGGTATCTACTAGAAGTGCACCTTTTCCTATAAGAGAAATGTTTATTTCATCTCTTCCAGGGTAAGAAGAGAAATTAGTGGACATAGCCTAAGGCTTCTCAAAGACTGGTGAGAATTTGGCCATTCATCAATTATGCAAATTAATAAAAAGCAAAGTGCATCCTTATATCTACAACTTTTTGAATTTGAGAAAACTGTGAACTCAAGATTAAATTTAAAGAAAATTTAAAAGAACTGCTAAAATTAAATGTAAGATGGGTCACTCATAAATTATCTTGACATCATAATGTGGAAATTTCAAGAAATAAAATAGTTCAGCTTCTATTTCCAACTGAGAAATATATTTCTAGTTAGTTTCCCCATTTCTCTGTCTGTGACACTTGTGCATTGTGTTACTGGGTCTTTGATCTTTCAAAAGTTCAACAATCCTCATATTCATCCTATTCCCCAACAAATATCCTACCTCAATGCTTTCTTTCAGTTGCACTCATTGGAAAGTCATCTATGCTGCATAGCTTCATCCTGAGAATGTCCTTTCTGTTCTATACAGCTACATGGTAGCTCTTTGTATGGATGCACCATAGTTCACTTAGTCATCCTACTATGTGCAAAAGTTTGCTACTTAAAGGAAGACTGTAATGAGTAATACCTGGTATCTGTCATTGCACCTGTCAGATATGACTATAAGGTTAATTTCTACAGTAGTGAAATAGTTGGTTCAAAATATAAACACCCCGATTATTATAAATCGCCACATACATATATATTTAAAATCTCATTTTGTATCTCTTAATAATAAAAGATAGTAGAGTAATTCTTAGAGTCAGACATGTATGAGTTTTCATCTTAATCTTTTATTTATCAACTACGTCAACATGGGCATAAATTAGTTTTCATTTCCTCAACAATAAAATTAAAATGATACTTATTTCCAAAGTGTGTCTGAGGATGAAATGTAATGATACAAATGAAGCACTTTGCTTCTTCACTTGAATGATCTCACTTTATTTCATGGCTTCAAACAACTGTCACACCTCCATCTCCATTAAGACTCTCCTTATTTTTCTAGTGCTCCATTGGACACCTGCTCCTATATGCCCCACAGCTTTAAATTAAAAATATCCAAAGCAAAAACTCCTAATCTGTCCCTTAAAACTGAATTATGCTCCTACATTCTCCAGTTCCCCAAATATTCAAAGACCCAAGAGTTTTCTTCCATCTTTCCTTCCTCAAACCACATGTGCAAATTCGTTGCCAAACCCTGATAATTTTTCCTGCTAAATTTTTCTGGAATCTGTTTCATCCTTTATTCTGTTTTCATTCTACTTCAAATAGGTTCATCATCTGAATAAGTTTTTTGCTGGTCTAATAATATCTGCTATAATTCTTCTAGTAATTACAGAGACACAATGGGTATATTGAATGGAAATATTAAGGGGACCACTACCTTGACTCTTTTAATATTTTGGTGGTGGAATTAATATTTATAAGTCCCCCGAGGTGTGCTATTATTATCTTACATATTGAGAGAGAAACCATTTCACAGACTTTTCTGGGCCTTTCCCACTATATGTCTCTTATTTCACAAGTCAGGAAGTCTACTGGGAATTCTGCCAGTCACTAAATGTCCATTCCACTTGTGAAAAAAATTAACCACATGGTAGTTTTGTGGGTCTTGTGAACCCATAATTCAATGAACTTTCAATAAAACTTCATTTGTCACTTAATTTCTTAAAGCTGTCATTCTTGTTGTAAGACCAGAATCCCTTGAAGGGGGGGATTAGAAGAATGAATCTTAAGGTATACTTGGAGGGAATAATAGGGCCTTTCTTCTCTCAGATCTGTTAGAATCTTTGTATTGTAGATGCATAAACTGACTCACATTTGAAAACTTAAAACTCACAATTTTCTAGTGCAGTGATTGATGTTAAGCTTCTGTTCTCCATTTTTATTTATTATTTTTGCAATTTTAGAACATTCTAGTCTGTTGTTCATCTGTTGCTTGTCTAGGAACACCATGATCTATTAGTTATTGCAATAAATCTCTTAAGGTGAAGGCCCCCTAAGTGTTACTTGCAGCACTTTCGATCATTATAATCATGGTGACCTTTACCTTTGCTGGGTAAGAGCTGCTACATGGCTTTATAATTCTAGAAGCTCATTGTTCCCATTGAAATTAAGGAGTCCTGTTCCATAACAGGATATATCAACATTCACCCCAGCCTACAGAGGACAGAGAGCTTCTTAGAGATGTCAGAGAGAGCCCTTAAAATGTGTATTTCTTTCACCTTCATAAGGAAGTATCCTCCAGTCTCTTTCAGAAGCAAAGTTAATTGGTAAGTTCGCTAGTTTTACATAGTAAATCTACTCTAACATCTTCGACCCCTTGAGCTTGATATTTGTCCTCAAAATTATGCCACACATACTCTAGAATTTCAGGCTCAACTGTAGGATTTCATCCTGTCTGATTGCCAAGGAATCATACCCATAGACTTTAAGATGAGGTTTAGGTGACCATGACAATCTAACATCCTCTGCTACCTGTCTCTTGCTGGTACACATTTGCCAGTTCTTAACTAGGATCTTTGGCACATAGATTGTTTTCTCTAGCAGGGGGGATTTTGCTTTCACATTGCCAGGAATGCAGAAGGGTTCCTCACAGGCATACTTTAGGTTCTTATTTTCCAAAGTATTTGTATTTTTGGAGCAAAATAGAAGTAAAATTATATAAATGAGAGTTGTTTGGAAGAAAAAATCTCACAACAGAGGTATCCACAATACTGGATTGTATGTTCATATGTATGTGTGCATGTATTATGCATGTCTGGATGGATGAATGGTAGAAGGTTAAACAGTGCAAACTCGTGTCCTCTTTAAATGCTGTAAGTAAGAAGAGGGCTAGATTTTCCAGTACAGTTCCATAATCACTGAGACCAATAGGTGACAGGGAAATGATATTCAACAAAATGTGAGGGAAACCTTTCAAACAATTACAGCTTTTCAAAAACACGGGCAGTCTTATGCAGTGATAAACCTCCTGTCACTTATGTATTCATGTAACAGAGTCCTTCCACTTTATCAGCTACATGGAAATTCAGGGAGACATAAGATTCACCAGGTTTCAAGTCAGGTTTTGTGGAAAGTGTTCCACAGATCAAAGGCTAGTTCAGGTGGCCTCAAATGACTGCTACATAAGCTAACCCAAAGTACTTGCTTCTTAAGATAATATTTTCTCCTATTAAAAAGATGAAGAATTTCCCAGGTAAGATTTCAAATGGACATCCTAGTGACATGCTAATTACATCAATAACCTTTCTATTTATTTTCCCACTAACAGGTCTCATATTCAATGGCATTGATATGGTACCCCTCCCTGCATGCTCTTTCCCTACTCCATAGTCCCACACACACACTCTTGCTAAAAGCTGTAACATATTTAAAGCAAAAAGAGAATCACTGATTTTGTTGGTTAGTCATCACAATGCTTTCTTTGATATGTTCTTAGTCACTGTGGCTTCTCCTGGGATGGAAAGCTTTCCTTTCGGAGGGAGAATTTAAATAGCTCTCTAAACAGACACCAGCTGTATTATGCAGGTTTTCACATAATGGCAGAGTAATGCCCTGCCTAGTGGACCTACAAGGAAATCATGAGAAGACACAGGCGGAAAGAACATAGACTTCATTTTGTTGATGACAGGGTGTCCCGATGGCAGCAGGTTGGACATTTCCACCTTCCTATTGGGAATGTTCCAAAAAGCTACATCAAAGGGGTGGTCAGAGTTTGGGGGCAGCGGCAGTAATCAACGTGGAGGGTAATGAACAGGCAAGCACAACCATGTGAGCAAGAACTCAAAAAAAAGTAAGGAGAGCAAAATTTCTGGGCAGAACATCTTGGGTATAGTCAGTGCAGGCAGGGGCAATTATCATTCCAGAATGTCTATCTGGTTACATCCAGGTCCATGCTCAGTGTTGGCCACCTGCCCAGTCTACTTTTAAGGTAGGGGCATGGGTCATGCTCTCACACTACTCCAGAAGCTGGACAAACAGCACAGAGAATTTTTATGCAATGTTACTAGGCCAACAACACCCACAGCTCAGGCCAAGCAATCTCCCAGCACAGCAGCCAAATTCTTAAATAGCTGAGGAGTGGCTCTTTTTGATCGGTCTGACGCCTCCATTTCTTAAGAGAATGTTCCATCACAAAGTCTGAAAATGATCAATGCACTATTGAATTTGCTAGTGTTTCCCTTCCAGGAGTAGTGGGCTCAAGACCCTGAAAGCAGGAAATAATAACACAGCTGGTGAACTGGCAGCCGGCCATAGAGGTGTGCTTCCGTGGAGTTCTCATTTTTCTCCTCATTCTACCTCTTCACCCTGTGCTGATCTCTGCACAGGAAAAAGGCCTTCTGTGTCCACATCAGAGGAAAGCCAAAGTAGTTAGCAGTCTCAAAAACAGGAAACACAGAATTAGGCGTCTAAGAGGGCACACCCCACCTGTTTTCGCTAAGAATCCCCAGCACCTATTCAACAGGGAGTATGCTCACCCAGCACTAGATCATTGCTGGAGGTAGGATGAGTTGGGGTAAAAAAAAAATGAATGAATGAATGAGTCCTGTAAGACCCTAGCTGTTGAATAACCAAGTGGCAGTAATTTTCTAATATGTGTTGACTGGAGAGAGTGTTGCAACCTACTTGGGTTCTAGGGGAATAAGGACTGACCAGATCTCCTCAATGCACTAGAGAAGGAAGAAAGGTATACTAAAGAATAGAGTCTTTAATGTCAATGCACTGAGTTCTGACCCTAGAGATGGTCAACCTACCAAAGTGAGTCGCAATGGCTTTGGAACTCCTTGTGGGTAGAAAGCTTAACTGACTTCTTGCTCTGTGGGAGGTAGTCCGAAGTCACATAATTAATATGTGTTTTCTCATTAAGTGAAAGTCAAATTCTTTTGTGTCCTTATATATATGGCAATTGCCTTGACTAGGTATTATTACATTTTGATTTATAACCATTTATAAATTTATTACCATTTATAACCCAGTGCTTTTCAACCATGGCACACTTGACTTTTGGTAATGGATCATTCTTTCTTTTGCTTGTGTCCTCTATAGTGTGGAATGTTTAGCAACATCTGTAGTTGCTATCTAACAGATGTCAGTAATACCCATTCCCCAGTTGTAGCAACTGAAAATTTCTCCACACATTACAAAGTGTCCTCTACAGAAGATATTCCCCTTTCTCTATCACCATGAACCACTGGTTTAGGTAGGAGTGGGTATGAGTGGGAGTGGGAAAAGAAAGCAAAAGGGTCATGATTAAAGTATAATTTAGCATAGTCTGAGATTTTATTGCATTAGAGAAAGACATGAAATATTGTACTCACCTGCCTTTTCTTAGAACAGAGGTAATGCAGCAGAGAGGGGCTCACTGCCATAGGTTTCCTTTAGAGGGGCATCATCTAGCTCATTCTTTTCACTCCATCCACCACATCACATTCAGTTTGGAAAAGTGACTCTCCCAGTTGAAATAGTTTGTCCTTGTACCTGGAACTATGGATTTGATGTGCTTATTCCTAATTATAATGTCATGCTTCCAAAAAGGGTAACAACCTGGAAACTGGAAGTCAGGAAATGAAAAATTAAAGTTTATCTTAAGTGAAAATTCAAACTCACATATTAATATTGGTCTCTTAAAGGGTTGAGAGATAAGTTAGATATTTTAAGCAGGCAAATCCGTGTCAGATTTGTAATAACAAGTGCTTTAATTTCCACATAAAAATGTTAAAATACAGACTCTCATTAGTTGCTCATTGTTCTGCATCCAAAAATGAAAGAATAAATAAATAAGTAAATAAATAAATGCTAACCATGTAGTTCAAGAGAAAAGTGCCCAAACCTGTTTTATCAAAATTAACTGAACCTACGTGGAGCTTCAGCTCCATCTGGTGACATGGTAGAGAATTGTACCTAAAGTATGTAAAGCCTCTTGTGCTATGCAATGAAGTGCTTTGAATAAGTACTTATCTGCCAACTGAGTCAGACACACATTGATCTTCCATACTGAATACTGATTGGTACAGGATTCTGGCAATTTGGCCAGCAGGAAAATGACTGATTACTTATGTAATTACAAAGGTGAGTAAATGCTAAGAAAAAACACTATTTTGATTTTATTTAAAACTCTCCCTGAGAAGTTAATATTCACTACATTCTTGATAATTTAAAATATTTCAAATTCCTTAACTACACAAAATATTTCAAATGCACAATAGTATTTAATCTCAAAGGTATAAAAGACAACAAGTAAAGAGGAGAAGAAAAAAGGAATGGAAGAGGGAACATTGCAGCCACTTTCATATTATATTTGCATATTAGTGAAAGATTTTAAAAAATGAGTAGGTCAGTTTAGCCCAGAAATCTTTAAAAATAATCTAAAAATAATTATTTCTTTGATAAATCAAGTTCACTTAAAAACAATTAAATGCTTGCTACTAAAATACAACTAAGTCATGTGTTATCTAACTCCTGTTGGTAAAAGTACCTTTCTCAAATTATTTTCAATAGAAATGTCTCATGTTTTTATTCTTCAAAACTTCTTCTTTATAGTACTATCATAGAAAAATTTGCAACACATTTTTGCTAATCTGACAAGCATTTTAATGAGCTACTACCATGAGTAAACATATCCTTCTTTTCATGAGGCTGACCTTCTAATAAGAGGATAGATAATGCACAGATTTTCACAGCTCTATATTATCTTATTACCCTGTCTTACATATGAGGAAACAGAAACTCAGAGAGGTTGTTTGCCCAACATTCAGAAGAATAAGTGACAGGAAAAAAAAATAGCTGTATCTTCTCCAAAGCTTAGGTCTTAATACCTGTACCATCCAGCTAAATCTTTCACAGCAAAGTATCCATCATGCAAAGACAACTGATGGAAGCAGCGTGATTCCAGAACCTGGGGCTGCACAGACCACTTGGCCCAGCATCTACCTGCAAGAGTTAGTGAGTGAGGCTAACGAAGTCCCAGAGTGTACTCATTCACTCTCTAGAGTTTGCTGGAAATAGCAAATTCACCTGTAGTTAATGCCAAATTTGGGAGGTGAGGGCATATAATCAAGATTATAATTTAAAGATTATAGTAAAAGTGAAATTAAACCAAAAAAAAAAAAAATAAACATGAAGAGGATCATTGACAGATTCTATGATTTTCCTATAAAAACAAGAAAAGTTAAATTTGTAGCAGTGGAGTCTATGGGACTTTCCCCTTCTCTGTTTAAAGTAATGACAAAGGACTGGAATTCTCAGGTGGTCAAATACATCAATTGAAGTGGAGAACTTGCTTCTGTACCAAGAGTGCATTTTCAAACAGTGATGCAGAGCATAGAATGAAGAATTAAATATTACAAAAAAACTTGCACTTGAACAGCCATAAAGTTGGCACTTCTAAATATCACATTTCTTGGGCAGTTACTAAATCAAAACTGAATCTCAGAGGAACAGGGGTTGACATCAGAGAGACATACCTACTGCATGAATTACTGCTGCTTCTGGCTTATTCTGGCAAACATTTATTTCTCAATTCTTATTAAAGAAAACACTGTTTGCTTTTCAAAAGCTAGGATAGGTGAGAACCTTCTACAGCAAATGTTTTTATAAAGAAAATATTCTTAAGTGACCAGTGGTATTTACCTAGGTATTATTTCCAGCACCTACCACCGAGTTTACCAAGTAGGTGGGGATGGTCATGGATTGTGTGTATTTGACCTGAGTTGCCTGGATACCACCAAACAGATAACATGAATCTAATTGTTCCTCCTTTCACTTAAACCAGGGGATTCAAGTTAGATCACAACTCTGAATCACATGAATAAACACAACGCATTTGAACTTTCTGTGTGGTTTCGCCAAAACTGCCCTCTGAAACCAAGCACAGCAAGTTTTACAATCCAGAGATATTTTGGGGCCTTGTCAGACATTCAAGAATCCTTCCTTTTGGCAATCATCTATTTGGTGTTATCATTCCTAATTGCTAGAGATATTGAGACTCTGAGATCTAATTCATTTGTGCAGTCAAATTGCTGACATGCGTTCAAAACTCCCTCACAACCACCACTGATGGGCGCAAGTTTCATTCGAGGACATACTTACCTTCTACAAACAAAATATTAGGAAAAAAAAAAAGGAAAGTTGAAAAAATAAACCCAGAAAAGGACACAATTATAAACACAATATTAGGAGTAAACATTAATTTTGCAGCTACTGTATAATTTTTGGAAAATCTTTTCTTATTTTACTAAGCTATGACATTCCCCCTTCATAATGGGTGAATAGATTTATGATTTTTAGTTTATTTTATTGGAGGAATATTGCACTATAACATTAAATAGGCTCAAGTTATACATCCTAGTAAATCTACTTTGCTGTATATTACTGTATGTAGTATAGTAAGTTCACCAGCATTTCATTTTTCCCTTCACTGTACCATTAATTCCCTTTACCCTGTTTGCTCCCTCCACCTCTGTTTGCAGTCATTGATTTGCTTTTTTTCTAGCTAAAAGTATATTTTTCATTTAGCTCATTTTAAGTCCATTTGTGTTTAATTTAGTTTATTCATTTGTTTGATATATCTATATACCACATATGAGTGATATTATACAGTGTCTGTCTTTATCCTTTATTATCTATCAATGGGCATCTCTCTAGATAAGACATACAGGTGGCCAACAGGCACAGGAAACTGTTGTTCTGCCTCTCTTGCTATTAGAGATATGCAATTCAAAACAATAATGAGATATTACCAAATACCTGTGAGCGTGGTTATTATACAAAAGAATGGAAATAACAAGTTCCGAGAAAAGGGAACTCTTATAGCCTGTTGGTGGGAGTGTAAAATGGTACACCCATGGTGGAAATACTGAGATGCTTCAAAAACCTGAGAATGGAAATCCCTTATGATCCTGTTCTTCCTTCACTGAATATTTACCTAGTAACACAGCACTTATTCAGAGAGATATATGCATCCCCATGTTCATTGCTGCGTCATTTATGATAGCCAAAAGCTGGAAAATATTTCTAAAATTACTAATAAAGATTATTTTAAGATATCTTTTAAGAAACCAACTCTTTTTCCTTTGGGCTACATTTTCACTTCATTGCACTTATAATAATTAATGAATTACCTGCAGAGCACTTTATATATCAGGATCCTCTGAATATTTTGTAATTCACCCAAGAATTACTTGCTTACTTTGCTGAAACCCAATATACTGGCTGACAAAAAGGACTCAAAAAAACTATCTTTTCAATAGAATTGTGATTTTATTATGTTAATGTTTCATCTGTCTCAACCTAAAAGAAACCTAGGAGTTTATCTTTATTTCCCTCCAAACCTGGGCAAAGCAGATCACTTTGTGAGAAAAGAGCTACCCTTCTGAGATAGCCAGTCCAAATGCTAAATATGGGGACAATTTTCCTACAATCTATTCCTTATTGTCTGTTCTACACAGACCACCAAATAGCTGCCACAAAGCAGTCATTTCCAAGGGTCAGGACCAACTTGATGAGCCAATTATTCTCTCATAAAAAATGACAGACTAGAATAACAGTGGAGTGTGTTAGCAGTTGGAGAGAGAGATAAAAGAAGCAGATAAGATACGTTGTGCTATAATTCAGAAAAAGGAAAAAAAGGATTGATCCCAAATTGGGTGTGAGCAGCAGGTCTAGGACTATGGAAATGGCTTCAGAGAGTCTCATTTATTCTTATTCTGACAATTCAAAGAGAATAGCTCTTAAACTGATACATTTCCATTTCAAAGGTAATTCAGATAGCATTGTCTCAAAAAAGAAATGCACCCAGAAATATAAGCTGATAGTTATAAACAAAAGGCTCAGTTGTCATTTGAATCAATCAACATCTCCAGTGGGACAGCAGTTTAAGTCAAAATATCAAAGGAATTTAAAGCAGAGAAGCTCACCTTGAAGTGACTCTGGAGTATGATCTGTGGCCCAGAGGGAGAAGCTGGTCTCAAAGTCAAGGCCCATAATGGCAGCATAAGGTCAGTTGAGAAATCCAGTGAAAAACAAGCACGTATCTAAGATAAGATTTGACTAAGATTTGTCACCCAACATACTTAGAAACATTTTTTATGAGAATTTAAAAATCATTATTTTATGTTTATTTTTTTGTAAAAATGTATTAGTTTTGTTTACATTACTATATTCATTTTAAAATATTAAAATATTACCTCAGCCTGTGTATATTTCATACTACACCCACCACCAGAGTTCTAGAACACTTTAGTCTTAAGACCTGCAAACTTCCTGAATTTTGGTTGTTCCTTTGTTTTGTTTCTTTATATTGCACATGTGAGTGAAATCACCTGTACATCTCTTTTACTTTCTGACTCATTTTGCTTAATGTAATAACGTTCAGTTTTATCCTTGTTGTTGGGTACAATTTCATCTTAATAGTTACACAGAATTTCTTTGAGTATACACACCACAGCTTCTCTATTCAGTCATCTGTTGACAGGCATTTAAGTTGTTTTCATGTCTTGGCTGTTGTGAATTGTGATGCTATGAACATAGGAATGCAGATTTTTATATGCCTGTAAGTGAAATTATTGGATCAAATGGTAGATACGTTTTTTATGATTTTCCATATCAAAGAAGTCGCACTAATTTAGATTCCAACCAACAATATAGGAGGGTTCATTTTTCTCTACTCACTCTCTAACATGTGTTGCTCCTAGTCTTTTTGATAAAGACCATTCTCATTGGTGTGAGGTGATATCTCATTGTGGTTGCTATTTGCATTTCTATGATGATAAGTGATGCACTGCTGTTTTTCATGTGTTTATTTGCTATTTGTGTGTGTTCTTTAGATAAGTGTCTATTCAGTTCTTCTGTGCATTTTTTCACTGTTTTTTTTGTCTTTTTGTTATTGAGATGTATGCACTCTATATATTTTGGAGATTAAGCTCTTGTCTGACGTATGTTGTGAGACTATCTTCTCCCATTTATTTTTGTTTGTGGTGTTTTTTAACTGTATGGAATATTTTTAGTTTGATGTAGTCCTGATTGTTTAGTTTTACTTCACATTTGTTTGTTTTTTCAACCATAGGTGTCCCTTCTCCAACACCCCTTTGAGGTTCATGTCACGGAGCACTTTATTTTTTCTGTTTTTCTCTATGTATTTTATGGTTTCAGGTCTATGACCATGTATTTGATCCATTTGAGTAAACTTTTGTGTATGGTGTCTCTCCAGTTTTTCCAACACCAGTTGTTGAATAGATTTTCCATTTTCCATTACATACTCTTGGTTTCTTTATCACAGTGTAACTGTCCATTATAAGTGTGGCTTCATATCTGGAATCTTGATATTATTCCACTAATCTGTGTATGTTTTAGTTTCAGTACCATATTCAACAATGATTATTCTGTTTGAAGTCAGAGTGTGATTACCTCACTATTCTTTGTGTGTGGACAGTTTTTTTTTGCTTTTTTAGTTTTTGAGGAGAGCTTTGTCTGTTCTCTATTCAAGGCCATTTATGGTTCCATGCAAATATTGGTATTGTTTATTCAATTTTCTTTAAAAATGTCCCAGTAAATTTTGGGAATTTCATTAAATCTGCATGTTGCTATGGGTAAAGTGGCCATTTTAACTACTAATTCTTTCGATCTATGAACATGGAATGTTCTTCCATGGTATTGTGTCTTCGTGTTTTTCATTTGTGGTTTTTATTGTAGAGGTCTTTCACCTCTGCTAAATTTATTCCAGGTATTCTCTCTTCTTTGGTGCTATTGTGAATGGGAATTCTTTCTTAATTTCTCTTGCGTCTACTTCATTGTTTGCATAAAGAATGCCACTGATAATATTTGTGATCATTTTATAGCCTGCTAATTTGCTGTGCTAATTTATTGTTTCTAGCAGTTTTTTGGGGGTGAAATCTTTAGTATTTTCTACATATAGTACAATGTCATCTGTAAAGAATGATTGTTTGGTTTCTTTATCCCCAATATGTGTTATTTTACTCTCCTTTTTCTTGCCTTAATTCTCTGTGCCATGCTGAACAGTAATGATCAAAGTAAGCATTGTTTTCTTGTTCCAGATCTTAGGGGAAGGTCTTTAAATTTTTGCCATTGACCTAGATGTTGGTTGTGGATTTGTCATATATTGCTTTTATTACATTTATATATGTATGTGCCTTTCTATTTTGGTGAGTTTTTTTTTTTTCATGAATGGATGTTGAACCACATCAAATACGTTTTCTGCATCCATTGATATGATCAGGTAGTTTTCTATTTTCCATTGTTGATGTGGTGTATTATATAAATTATTTTGAATTTTTGGAATCATTCTTGCATTCCTAGAATAAATAACATTTGGTCATGATGTTTTAATGTGTTGTTGAATTCAGTTTGCAAGGATTTTGTTGAGGTTTTTGCATTTCTAATCATCAATGATACTGGTCTGCAATTTTCTTTTTTGTGTTGTTTTCATCTAACTTTGGAATTACGATAATGTTGGCCTCATAGAATGTATTTGGAAGTTTTTCTCTCTTCAGTTTTGTGGAAGAGTTTAAGGACGATGGAGACTAGTGATTCTTTGAATGTTTGGTAGAATTCTCTAGTAAAGTCATCGGGTCCTAAGTTCTTGTTTTCTGGAAAATTTTTAATTATCACTTCAATTTATGTGCCTGAGATTGTTCTGCTCAAGTTATCTATGTCTCCATGGATATTGTAGAATTCTAGACATCTATGTTACTTCATAATTGACTAATTTGTTGACTTATAATTACATGTAAGTCTAAGATCCTTTGTATTTCTGTGACATATTTCTCAATTTCCCCTCTTGGTTTCATTGATCATTTGGATTTTTTGTTGCTGTTGTTTTCAATTTCATTTATTTCTGCTCTACATTTTATTATTTCCTTCCTTTTACTAATTTTTGGTTTTGATTGTTCTTCTCTTTATAGATTCCTCAGGTTTGTGGCTATATATTTAATTTGGACTGTCTCTTGGTTTTTGATGTGTACTTATATGACTATCAACATTTTTCTCAGAACTGCTGCATCCACATGTTCCGGTAGTTCACTTTTTCATTTTCATTTGTTTCTGGATAATTTTTAATTTTATCTTTACTTCCTTTAATGGTCCAGAGATTGTTCAAACAATGTTGTTTAGTCTACATGTGATTCTTCCAGCATTGTTCTTCTTGTCCATATTTAGTTTCAATCTGTGATTGGAGAAGACACTTTCTATAATTTTAATTAGTGTCTTTTGGTTGATGACTTCATTCCATTCATACTCAGGATGATACTTTATACTTTGAGCTAGCTGTCATTTGAGCCTTTGTTTTCTATTTGTTTCCTGTCTCTGTTCTTATTTGTTTGTGCTTTTTTCCTCTGAATATTTTTCAGTATTGATTCTTTTAGTTTTGTCTTCTTCCTCAATATATATCTATTTAGGTTTGGATCTTGTGGCTATCACATAATTGTGTACAAGTTTACCTCCCTATGATAACCTTTATGAGCTGTTACCATACCATTTAGATGCCCATACAGATGCCATGTTTTTCTCTCCCCTTAGTGTTTTGGTATTGTTATTGCTCTCTCCTGTTGGTTTTGTCTTCATTTCTTATTTATCTTTACCATTTATCACCATTCCTGTAGTTTCATGACTCTATTTTTCCTTGCAGTAGAATCCCATTTGTCATTTATTGAAAGGCAAGGTTGGTGATACAAAAAAATCCATTGACTTTTGTTAGTCATTAAACACCTTTATTTTCCATCACATTTTGATTATCATTTTTCAGTGAGAGTATTTTGGCAGGCAGCTTTAGTCATTTAGCATTTTCAATAAGTCATTGTACTATTTTCTGATCTGTATGATTTCTGCTGAGAAATCTGAAGATAGACTAATGGCTATACCTTTATAGGCTAAATTTCCATTGTCTTTAGCAGCCTTGAGTGATTTTTCTTTATCATTGTTTTTAATAATTCTACTATTATGTCTTTCTGTAGATTTTTGCATTTGAACATTTCATTGTTTTATCAGCTTTTTTGACCTCCACGGTTATCTTTTGTGACTGGTGTGGCAAGTTCTCTGCTACTTCTTCTTTAAATAAGTTTTCTATTCCTTTACCCTCTCCTATGCTTCTAGGATAATTTAGGTTTGTCCTCATGGTATTTGATATATCTTACAGAGTTTCTTTATTTTTTCTTTATCCTGTTTCTCTTCTTCTATAAAGATCACATCTTTGATCATATCTTTAGTTTCTGAGATTCATTCCTCTGTAATATTCAGTCTGTTTATGGAAATGTTCATGTTTATCTTCAATTCATTGACTGATTTTTATCTCTAGCATTTCTGTTACGAATTTTTTTTATAGCTTCAATCTCTCTGGTAAATAGCCATTTTGATCTGTTCATTTTTTCTGAGGTATTCCATTTGCTATTTGGTAGTTTATTTTTACTTACAGATCTTATCAAGCTTTTTCATAAATTGTTATTTTATTGAGGATTTTTTTTATCTGTTAGGTTGAACCAATCATGGATTACTTCCCTTAGGTACTTGTGGAATCTTCCTCTCTTTTCACATTTTGTTTTGGGGTATTTAGATTTTCTTCTCTGCCTTGTATTCAACCCTTTGAATTTCCTTTTTTAATTTTTCTTTATTTCTAGGAAATGGCTTCTACACTGGGCTTTGGGTGGCTAAGTCATCTCTCCCTCACCTATGAGATGATGCTGGGTCTGAATGCAGCTAGTATCTGTCAGCTTTGGTGAGGGACATGACAAGACTCTTGTCTCCCTCTCTCACATGGCCTTGCTGAGAACATTTAAGATCTACTCTGTTACCAATTTTTAATTATGTAATATATATTATTAACTATTGTTACCATGCTGTGTATTTTATACCCATGGCTTATTTGTACCTTATAACCTGTTTTACCCATTTCACTAACTGCTTACCCCTGACAGCCACCAACTGCTTATTTGTTTTTGGAACCTATGACTTTGGTTTGTTAGAGGAATTATTTTGTTTTGACTAAGATTCCACTTATAGTTATGAATATTTGATTTTGGTCTGAATTATTTTACTTAGCGTAATGTCTTCAGAGTTATCTGTAATATGGCAAAATGGCAATATTTCACTAGCTATTATGGCTGAAAAATATTCCATTATCTATATACATACATATAAAATATATGATGGGGAGATATATATGTACACACATATTCATAAATGTATACATATGTATATGTGCATATGCATAGGTTTCCCACATTTTATTTATTCATTTCATTTATGCACACCTGGGTTGTTTCTATATCTTGGCTATTATAAATAATGCTGCAATGAACATGGGGTTCTATATCTTTTCAAGTTAGTGTTTTTGTTTTATTCAGAAAAGACCCAAAAGAGAAGTTGTTGACCTTGAATACTATTTTCCAATTAGGCTACACCAATTTGCAATCCCTTCAACCTTGCACAATGATTCCCTTTACTTTGTGTTGTAGCCAACACTTCTTATTTCTTACCTTTTTTCACAATGGTCATTTTTAATAGGTATGAGCTGATACTCTATTGTGGTTTTGATTTGTGTTTCCCTGGTATAAGTTATGTTAATTATCTCTTCATGTACCTGTTGACCATCTATTTGCCTTCTTTGGAAAATGTCTCTTTAGATATTCCATTTTTAATTGGATTATTTATTTTTAATTATTAAGTTGTTTGAGTTATTTGCATATTTTGAATATAAACCCTATATCAGATATATGATTTGCAAATATTTTATACATCCAGGAAGTTGTCTTTCATTTTGTTATTTGTTTAATTGACCCTACATGTATTTTTAGTATGATATAGTTCTACTTATTTATTTGCTTTTGTTGCTTTTATTGCTTGTTTGTTTTGCTTTTGTTGCTAATATCTAAACATTCATTGTCAAGACCAATGCAAATAAACATTTCCTTTATGTTTTCTTCTAGGATTTTTGTGGATTCAGATATTACATTAAAATCATCAATATATTTCAATTTATTTCTGTGTGTGATATGGTGCTTCCAGTTTTGTTCTTCTTATAATGGCATTTCAAGGACCCATAAATATTTTAGAATTGTTTATTTTGTTTCTGTGAAAAACGTCATTAAATTTTTGACAGAGAATGCATTGAATCCATAGATGTCTTTGGGGAGTGTAGACATTTTCACAATTTTTTTTTCATTCCATAAGAACAAAATATGTTTCTATTTATTTATGTCTTCTATTTCTGTCATCAATATCTCATGATTTTTAGCACACATATTTTTTTTCTTTTTGGTTAAATTTATTCCTAGATATTTATTTCTTTTAACGCAATTGTAAATAGAATTGTTTTCTTAAATTCGCTTTCTGGTAGTTTTTTATCAGTGTATAGAAATGCAACAGATTGATTCTTATATCCTGAAACTTTACTAAATTGCTTTATTAGTTTTAACAGCTTTTTGTGGAATTGCTAGGATATTTTATATAAATGTATCATCTAATAATAGTGTAATTTCATGTTTTCCTTTCCAATGTAGATGTTTCATTTATTTTTCTTACTCAATTCCTCTGCTTAAGACTTCTATTCTTATGTTGGACGATAGTCACAAGAATTGATATCTTCATCTTGTTCCTTAGTAGAAAAGATTTCCTTCATCCTTGAGTAAGTAAGCTATTGGTTTGTCAAATATTGCCTTTACTATGCTGTGGCCATGTTTCCTCTATTCTTCCTTTGTTAAGAGTTTTTATTATTAATTTATGTTGAATTTTTCCAAATGCTTTTTCTGCATCTATTGATATGATCATGTGGTTGCTATCCTCATTGTGTTAATGTGGTGCATCACACTGATTTGCAGATATTGAACCACACATGAGTGCTGCAGTCCCTGAAATAAATCCCACTTGAGAGTATATACAGGCCTTTACATGCATGTTCAGTGGATTTGCTAATATTTTGTTGAGGATTTTTGCATCTATGTTCATCAGTTATTTGGCCTGTAATTTTTTTATGATGTATTTGTCAGATTTTACTATCATGTAATTCTGGGTAATGTTTCCTGTAAATGGACACAACAGAAATTTTCCAATCCTTTATGCTCTGTGCAAAAATTAAGTACCCTCTAATTTTCCAACATACTCTTCAGAAACTTTCATTTTCGCTTTTCACTCCAAAAATTATAACAGTTAGGCCCATTTATTGCCCTGTTATTGTGTGTGGGTGTGCCTATATTAAAATAAACACAATGTTAACCTTTTTGAATATTTTTAAGTAAAGGTACAAGTAGGAGTGAAGGTAAACAGAAGCAGGCAGACAGGAAGAGAGAGAAGGAAGAAGTATTTTTATTACTTTTATTTAGTTACTTATCTTAGTTTGTTTCTGATGACCTTGGATGCAAACCCAGGACCTCAGTAGGTACATGGAGTGTGCCCGACCACTGTTCTACCAGGGCATATACCAAGGAACATTTTTAAGTGTCTCTTTTAATGGTAGTCAATATAGTCACACTTTTCTGTAATCATCACCACCATCCAATGCCAGAACTTTTCAATCAACGTTAAATGACAGTTTTACCCATTAAATAATAGTTCCTCATATACTCTCATCCCCTGACCACCACCATTCTACTTTCTGCCTTTTCAAATTTTAATACTCTAGGTCTTTCAAATAAATGCCATTACACAGTATTTGCTCTTTTGAGACTGAACTATTTCACTTAACTTAGGATAATGAAAGGTGATTTAATCATGTAGCAGCATGTGTCATGACTTCCTTTCTTTTTAACCCTGTATGATATTTCATTAAATAGAAATATCACATGTTTTATTATTCATTCATGGGAATTTGGTTTCCTTCTACCTTTTTAGATATTATGAATAATACTGTTATGAATGCGAGTCTACAAATTTCTTTTGTTTGTTGCCCTTTCTTGTTACTGCTTAAACTGAGATAAATTGAATAGAGATAGAGTTGAGATAGTTAATAACGTACCACCAAAGACTTTCATTCAATTTTTTGATTTCACAGGCCAATTCCATCTGAACTTGGACATAGGAGTCTGTCTTAGTAGCTTACAAGGTTCCCCACCTGTTCAGTGCCCCCAGCATATGGCACCCAACTCCTACCACAATGATCAAGCTAATACTAATACATACTCCAACTCTCACTAACCCCAAATATCACACATCCCATCTCACACACACATTTCAACACTCACACTCAAATTGTAACATACTCTCACGTACGCCAACTCACACATAGCCCAGACCTTCTGATTAGAAGCCTGTTACCTCTGGAGACTTCGTGGAGTGCCCCTTCCTACGATAAAAACTTCAGTCACTTGGGAACCTCAGGGCATTATTCACAGCACTCCAGTATTCCCATTCCTCTTTAAAAGGATACTTTAAAAATCAAATTCCTCTTGTTTCATTCAGTGGACAAGGAAGCTCTGCCTCTGAAGGAGCGCAGACCACATATCCCTGGGTTCATGTTTCAGGTCTGAGGGTAACAACCAGTGTGAACAGCTAATTGAAAAATAAATAAAGTGCTTCCTCCTTTCTCTTCCTGCCTGCCTGCATACTTTCCTTCCTGGCTGCACTTTTCCTTTAAAAAGAATTATTAAATAAGTAAATAAATGAATGTTTGGAGACAATGGTACAATAAATGGGGAGAATGGGTCCTCTAGCACCTTTCTTCAAATGAAGCAACCAGGGCAAAATTACTCTTTATAAGAGGAAGAGTCATGGAAATGCTAAAGTGACTCTCTGCTCATGTCTTACCTTTAGGACATGAGTCAATATAAAATTCACAGACAAAAGGATACTATGTCCACCTGCCTTAGCATTCCTCTAAGTGGTGGTAGCCATATGCCATGCAATGATCAATGGGAATCACAATGGTATAAATTAATTAGGGAGGGCACTTTAGTCTTCTTGGGTTTTCCTGACAATGAGATACCTGCAATAGCAAGAAGTTGCCACAAACTCCAACTTGCTTGCTTTCTTGCTTCTGAATAATAACCTTACTGGGGAAACCAATAGATAACTCACCTTTTAAACTTCAACCGCAGACATTTCAAGCATTCCACAGTTGAAGTGGGGGAAAGGATACTTTCTTGACTCTTCATGAAGATTGGGAAAGAAAATCCCTTCTTCAGATAATATACATGCACTAACTGACTTTTCCAAGCCTTTGGCTAGTGATATCCAAAGATTTGGACATGATGCACAAAGAGACCATCAATCAAAGACCAGATCTGCTTCTCAGCATGGAACTGATTAAGGATATCATGCTTCCAGGCAAATTTGTAATGAATAAATCTGATCAGAAACAAGGGAAAAGTCACCTCCTTGGTCATCTCCATTAACTAGACCTTTTCTATAACAAGCACAGGGTTTATGTCACTTAAACCAGCATGTTCAGCTGTATCTCAAAAGATTTCTAGCTTGGAATCTATCATACTTGAACTTGGAGATAGGAAGTCTGAAAATCCTTCCACCAGGAATTAGGAGGACATGTAACCTCTGGGGAGCCCAAGCCTGTCAACGCCCCTCTTATAGAAGGGCTCAGTTTATTTAAGACATTAAGGCAACTGCAGAAAAAAACTGCCAGAAGTAAATATATTCTTCTGCATTCTGAGCAACCTCTTCACAGCAGCAAGCCCAGGAGTCTGTCACTTGGACCCATAGAGAAATGAAAACATTTCAACATTGAAAGTTTGTGGTGAGCCAAAATAAAGTTGTTCTAAAGTTTGTCAGTAGTATCTCACAGGACCATTCATTCCAAAATGGCTCTGGTTTAGTCTTCAAATAAGTTGGAAGATAAGAAAAGTTTTTTTTTTGCAGGTTACATTTGACTGCCCTCAGAATCTAGTGTCTTCCATTGACCTAATTGCAAGTGCAGAAACAACACCCACCCCAACCACAAACACAGTATAAAACATACATGGGGTAAAGGATTCTATCCAAAGGAAAAAAATTAATTAAAAGATGATACAAGCAACCTCTTTTAGTCACTGAATTTTTGAGTTGGGAAATGTGAGAGTTAGGGGAAGCAGATGAGTAACATAAACCACTATAAAATAAAACCAGGCATCACAAATGATGATTTAACCATACTAGAAACAAAATTATAGAATGGCTAGCCCAAATATGCACTATCCACCTCATAGCCATCAATCATATTTATCCATTTAAATTTAATTTTAATTCATTAGAATGAATTAAAAATTTTGCTCCTCAATTGCGCTTACCATACATTGCAAGTGCTCAAGAACCACATGTGACTAGTAGCTGCCATATTGAACAGCACAGATACAAAACATTTCTATCATAGAAGAAAGTGCTGTTGGACAGAATGAGACTAAATATTAAAAAAGTGAGAGAGAAAAGAAACTTGAAAGAAATAATTTTTAAAAGAAATTTCAGGAACCCAAATAACCACTGTGGACCTCTCTCATAACTTCTTGAAGACATGTGCAAATAGACTAAACATGTGCCATTGGTAATTACATTTATTATTGCAATTATTTTATAATTTTTAACAGTAATAAAACTTTAGAATAAAAGTTGTTTAATAGTCCCATGCTCATTTTGTCGATTTGTTATCCTTATTCCTATCAAAATGAATTTAGATCTTCCTGAAAGGGTAAAGGAAATCATTATTCTTCCTACTCCACTTTTAGAATATATTTATTTAGAATATATTTATTTATTAACTCTCTTTTTACCATAGATGTTTATAACAGATTAAATGTTTTTTTTTTTTTTATTCTAGGACAATTAGGACAAGAGCTTTCCTTAGGACCATGCCAACTTTGGAAGCTAGTTTTGGAATAATAGAGATGATTTTGTTAAGTTTGTTTGAATAACTAGTAACTGAGACCAACGTGAGCTACTTTAAGGGGAAAAGGAAATTTGTAAGAATTCTAGACTACCTTAAGGAGTCTGAAAAAGAGGAACTTGAGAAACTGGCAATTCCCAGGTTCTCTTGTCTCTAATCTCTACTTCTCTTTGTTCAACTGCCTGGTTCTTTGCTCTCTTCATTCTTTGGTATTCTCTGAATTTCACCAGCTCCAAGTTTCCAGGAGAGATAATTGACCTTGCTTATCTTACAAAAGTCCAAACAACCATGGAGAAAGGGTGGAACCATATAGTATAAACATTACCAGCAGTAGCTGTTGGGGTATGGAAGAATAGAGAAAGCAGAAAATTCAAGAGAGAGGAAGTTGTTGACCTCCTTCCTGACAATGAGATCCAGGGTAAATGGAAAGAAAATAAACTGTTAAGTATATTCCGATACACAAAACCATTATAATACAAAGTGTCAATAAAATCCAGAAATAAAGCTAACATTTTTATTTTTTTAATTAAAGATTTCCTTAACAACAAATAGATTTATTCAGTTTCCAATATTATGGATCTCTTTATATGACATTCAGGAATCTAACACTCACTACTATGTTGCTCAAATAGAGCAAATATTTAAAAGGAGAGTAAAGTTTTAATATACTGATTTATTTCTAATATATCTTAAAAGCTAATTCATGCTTTATTTGTGTTTCAGCTTTAAGTTCATTTTCTTTTTAATAAAAATAAGCTAAATTTGGAGAAAGAAAAATACCAGCTGATCTCACTCATATGTGGAATGTAAAGAAACAAATAAATAAAAATGAACCTTTGGGCACTAACAACAGAACTGAGGTTATCAGAAAAGAAAGAAATGGGGTAGAAGCAAAGGGTATTGGGGGTCCAATGAACAGTGTTGGTTGGAGGATTTAGTAATTTGGTGGTGGGTGTCATGCATTATATATTTAATCAAGAGTGAACTTGCATACCTAAGACATTATTTTGCCTCAATACAAATAAATGAAAATAAATATGAAAATAAGCTAAATTTCATGGAATCATTTTCACCATTTAAGTTAGTGTTTTTGTAAGAGTTTAATTTAGGGACACCCTGTTAAGTTGATTTTTTTACCAATTATCTGTTTCCTCAGAAATGTTAAATATAGATATTTTCTGAAAGCAGTTGACATAAAACAATAATAAAAGTCAAATTATCATTTGTGTATTTTTGCTGTAAACAGTCAATGAAAGTTTATAATTCAGATGTTATAGCTCAGTTTTTGCTAACATTAACTCTGTATTTTAATATCTGCCCCAATATTTCATATTAAAAATATACTTTTTAAGGAATGCTTTTATCTGAATTTGAAAAAAATCAGGTGTGACCTGGTGGAGTAGCAGTTGTGTGAAGTCTACACACAACTCAGAGGATCTAGGTTCATGTCCTGGGACTGGAGGAACAACAACTAAGATGAACCACTAAATGAAATAATGAAGAAAATAAAGTGTTTCTTCCTCCTCTCTCTGCCTTCCTGCCTGTTCACCTTCACTGTTGCCTGCACCTTTCCTTTTTAAAAACATATCTTGATTTTATGTGAACTCTTTTTTGATATTTAAAGGAAAGGTGCAGGCAGGAATTAAGGTGAGCAGAGGCAGGAAGAGAGAGGAGGAAGAAGCATTTTAATTATTTTTATTTAGTTGTTCACATTGGTTGTTCTCCCTGGTCTTGGCTCTTGAACTCAGGACCTTGGAATATTTCTGGCACTGCTCCCAGGGTGTACTAAATCACTAGGTCACCAGGGTGCATCCTATGTGAGCGCTTTTTGCTAGTTAGGTTTTATTCTCCCTGGAGTTCCCAGAAACAAAATAAAGATCAAGTCATTTAAAATGAGCTTAAGTCAACTTTACTCATTTTTTGGGCCAGAATGCACAAGAAATTAAGTGACAAACTGACCTTTCTTTAATCCTTTGACTTTCCATGTTTCATGACCCAAAATTTCAAACTCTCTAGCAGTCCACATTTTTTTCCCTTCTGTTCAGGCTTAGTTCACTTGACATAGACTTTGAAGTCAAACATTGGCAACTACATAATTTTGAGCTAATTATTTAATCACATAGAACCTATTTCCTCATTTGAAAATGGGTCCAACGATGGAAATCTCACAGGTTTATTATGAAGATTAAATGAGTCAGCCTGTGTAAAGCAAATAATGTAGTGCTCAGCACACAATAATTGTATTATTATTAATGTTGCCATTTTCTTCTTTTAATCACATTGCATTTATTGTATTCCTGAAAATAATCTTTGCTTGGTCTTGAAAATACTCCTCTGATCTACCAGTGATCACCTCAGTTTGGCACATAGTCTAATCACCCAAGTTCCCTTCCCTCCTCATTCATAGCACTGAGATAAATCTCAATTCAGACACTAAAACAAAGAAATAACAAGACAATAGTGGATTCTTTTAAAAGGATTCCTTTAATAGTTGTAAACTTCTATAAGTCTTACTAAAGAAAAATATTTAGAAATTGAAGTTGAAATATTAATATAGAAACAAGTTGAAATTTTGAATACATGAAAAATAAACAGAAAATTATGAACAACTTTTGCAATCAGTTGATGACTTAATTAGAAATATATTATCAAAAATTGCTATAGAAGAAATAACAAATTTGAATGGTTCTATAAACTTATTTATAAAATTTAATCACTAGACACAATTTGGCGAGAACTCCCATTATCCCCCGTGATCTCACTCCCAGCAACAGTCTCCTCATGCTCCTCCATGTCACATAAGCATGCCTGGATCATATTTCCACAACAGGGGAGTTTTACTGCCCAGGGCAGGGACTTTGTGGCAAAAAATTTTCACAGATGGTGCTAAGTGGTTTTGTGCAGGTTAAGAGTTCTGCAGCCTTTAATTATCCACTAGAAAGAAAGCAGAGAGACTTCTGGTCAAAATGGTGACCTTGTAAGACTGAGACTCAGGTTCTCCTTATAGAGCAACTAGAAATTCACCTTTTTTTTCCAGAAACAAACACTTAGGAAAAGCAGGCAGTTTGTAGAGACACAGCAGCAATTATGACAACAAAGGTAGGTGAAAATGTCTGGTCTGAGCTACACCACAAACTGAGACTCATAATTCCAACTGTGGTGGAGGGGGTGGACTTTGGGAAGAACTGGCCTTCCCAGGAAAAAAAGAGCAACAAAAAATAGAAGAAATGATGCAACACTAAACAGATGTCAAAGAAATAAATAACACAAAAGTTGACCTAAAGAATTCAATAGAGGGATTCAAGAATAGGATGGATGAAGCCTCCAATAGAATCAGTGAGCTAGAAGATAGGACGTGCACTCAACCAAACAAGCAAAGAAATAAAAGAATGTAAAGAAATAAAGACAACATTCAAGACAAATGGGATAACAACCAAAGAAATAACATTCACATTATAGGGATCCCAAAAGGAGAAGAGAGAAAAAAGGGGGAAAAACCTGTATTTGAAGAAAAAATAGTTGAGAACTTCCCTAACCCGAAGAATGAAGCAAGACTCCAGACCAGGAAGCTCAAAGAGTCCCTAATAAAAAAAGCTTAAGGAGACCTACATCTAGACACATTGTCATAAAAATGTCAAAAATACAATACAAAAAATCTTAAAAGCATACAAAGAAAAACAAGTCACATACAATAAAGTCCCCATAAGATTATCAGTGATTTTCTCAAATGAAACTTCACAGACCAGGAGGAAATGACATGATATATTCAAAAGATTGAAAGAAAAAGGTTTTCAACCTAGGATACTATGGTCTGCAAGATTATCATTCAGAACTGAAGGAAAGACAAAAAGCTTTTCTGATCAGCAAAAGTTGAAGGAATTTATCACCACCAAACCAGTTCTACAAAAAATACTAAAAGATCCTATATAGAGTTTATAGAAACCCCACTTAAAAACAAGTCTATTAGACTATCTATGCTCATTGGAGATATTGGTCTGTAATTTTCTTTTTTGGTGATGTCTCTGTCAGCTTTTGGTATCAGTGTGATGTTGGTCTCATGGAAAGTTTTTCCTGGTCTTCAATGTTTTGGAAGAATTTGGGTAGAATGCATTTTCATTTTTCTCTGAGGGTTTGGTGAAACTCGTTGAAAAAGACATCTATTTCTGGGCTTTTATTTTAGGGAGACTTTTGATTACCTCTTCAGAGTTTTTCGCACGTGATTATTCTGTAGAGACTATTCAAGAACCAGGCATTTATTATCTTATTTAAGATAAACTGATGAGATAGATTTTATTATCCTGATTTCATAGATGAGAAAAACAAAACTAAGAAATCTGCCTACGGTTTGTTATACAGTAATCAAGTGTCAGAGCTAATGTTCAAATTTATCTTTTATGCCCAAATCCCATATGCTTGATATTTTATCCTGTTTAGCTTTATTGTTATTGATATTGTTTTGTTTGGAAACATAATTCTATCCAAAATTTTTGAATTTCACTTTCATCCTCCTGAGTTTGTTTTTTTTGCTTTTTAGTTACCTTAGTCTTTTTGATAATTCCAATTTTCAACTGTTCTAAATTAAGGTGTTGTAACTCAAGTTTACATTACTATATTCATTTTAAAATTTAATTGCTTTGAAAATATCCAATATATTATTCTCTCGAGTTTCTTTTGAAATAAGTATTTAATGTGATAAATTATGATTTTCTCTTGGTTTGAAAAAATAATTAAAACAAAAATCGAAACAAGGAGTTGTAAAAGGAACTAGAACTTCGGTGGTGGGTATGGTGTGATATGTACACAGATTGAGGTGTGAAGTCAATATCCTAAAACATATATAGCGATGTGAAATATTAAGACAAATATATATATAGCATATAGTGTATAAACATATATGAAATGCATAACAATAGAATAATGAATATCCATATATCCATTATATTGATTGATTTTTACCTCTTTTGAAATGTCTGTACATTTTGAGAAAACATATTAATAAATAATTTTGAAAAAACTCACTAAAGTTTTTCCTAACCTGGATGATAAATAGTTGGGTTTTATTATAGTATTTTCTCCACTTTTATTATGAAAAATGTCAAGTATATGTAAAAAGTAAAAATAATAATAATGGCAATTTCCCATGAAGAAATACTTTTGTAAGTATTTTATACCAAACATGCAAAAATGAGGAATTTTAATCTCATAAAATTCTCAGATATTAGAAAAAGAAGAAATAATACAACTCATTTTACTGCTAATAAAGCTTTAATACACAAAGTACATAAGAATGAGATGAGAAAATAAAATTTAAGCCAAAGGGGCTATACTGGGAGCTGGGGATGTCCATGCTGATATTTGACTCCATGGTGACTTTTTCCTTCAATTAAAGGAAAAGCCATATTTTATACAAAATGTCATCCATCCCCTTTTGTATTCTTATTTATCTTAATTAAACCCCAATTCTTCCATTGTCAGCTGACAAATCACACACTGGGAAGTTGGTGCACTGGGTAGTTGTGAGGGATAAGGTATGTCCTAGACCTGCTTACATGGCTTATAGAAACCCAATTGCACACGTGGAGTCTCTAGCCCATGTTTTACATGTGGAAATTCTAATCAGAGTGAGTGGCATAATATAGGTGACTCCTAAAAGCTTTTCTACCACTCACTGCCATCACTAAGCAACTATTCAATAAATTGTTTGATCTTTATAAATCATATGAATCAGTCAAGAACACCCCAAAACAGCCCCATAGCCACAACATAGGACCAGCTGATAACTTTTATTTACTACTCTTCCTAGAAGTAAAACCCAATCCTTACTGCTTTCCCTCTGAAGGTGTTACATCATTATCATCAGAGGGTCATGTGTATCAAATACTTTACTTCTATGTCTCTCCTGGTAGTAGTATAGCCTCATTAAATTCCTAGTCCCCCTATATATGTTTGCTAGTGAGACCAATTTTAGTAACTTCAAAAATTAAAATATTGTTGCAGTCAGAAATTTTCCATTTTCTAAGGCTAATAGACTATTGCAAACAAATTTTATTCATAAACAAGAATGGTCATACAATATTTAAGGGTCATGTAGTTATCAGCTGGATAGATGAAGAGAGTTCAATTTTGGGAGTACTAAAATTTTAGCGTGCTACACCAAGATAGACCAAGATTAGGATGATTTTACCTGGAGGGGAGGAGGTTTCAAGTTACTTTTTTTTTTTATCAGCAGTGCTGTTTTAATGAATAAAATCATATGTAGGTCTGTAAAAGATAAAATCGATCAACTGAAAACTGGCTTCTTTTAGTGGGAGAATATAGATTCATATTTTAACTATTCTGGGTCAACCCTTCCAGTACATAGACACCAGTTCAAAAATCCTCTGCCATGAGCCAACACATTTCCACTTTAAATCTTTTTTCATGGAGTCATGCATAATTTAGAGTTGGAGAGACTGTATAAACCAAAAGTTTCATTTTTTTGCAATGAGAAATAACTAGAAAGAAGGGTCTTCCTGATTTGCCTAAAATTTACAGCTACTCATTAGCAAAATTAAAAGTATTATAGATATACTTTGACTTCTACCACCTCTTATTTCCATCACATCCATTGTAAACAGAACCAAGATTACTGAACTTGAATCTACTAATGACTCCCATATCATTATCAGTCCCCATACTTGAATGATATGTATTCATACTTCTGCACATTTCTAATGATATATATACCATAAGTGGGTGAAGCTTGTAAAGACTGTTGGTCCACCCACATGCATATCATCCACTAAGTATCATGGGGGCCAGAAACTCCCAAGAAGTTAGAGAATATTTGTTAAGCTTGGAGGCAGGTATAAGAAGGTCAAATAGAGGAAATAGAAAGTAGAAATAAGAAACAAGAAATAAGAGATATCGTGGGGTTCCTTAAGAAAAAAGCATACTGTGCTGGATAAAGAGTTGATTCTGATGGTCCAATATAACTAATAAACAGTGATTCCAGGTACAGTAAATGATGCTACCAGGATACTGCCTCAAACTTCACCATACTGACAGTTTGTACATGACAAGAAAAAAATAAAGAATATATGGAATACAATTAAGAGGAGAACAATTAAGAAGAAAAGGTCTCCTCTTATAGAAGGCACTAGGCAATTAGAAATGGGTATCCCTATTAAAATAATGGGAAAAGCCTCAGGACATCTGGACAGGGGACAATAAATAATGTATTTGTCTCTGCTCCTAGTCTTCAAATCCCAATCAAGGATCAAGAACCCGAGGAGTCCTAGAACTCCTAAATCAGAACAAGATCACCCTCCAACTCCAATGCAGAAAACTATAGAAAATGTCATTGAGGATGTTGTTCCAAGATGGTGACTACTTTAAATATCTCAAACTCACTTGTTCCCCAACAACACAACAAAAATATGACTCTTTAGCAAATATGATATTTCAAATGGTACAAGGACCAGCATATCAACAAAGAGACAGGACACAGACGCACATAAATTCTAGGAAGAAGTTGATCCATCTCAGCATCAGGTCAGCCTATTTAGAGAACCGATGGTCATAGAGTTGAAGAACTTTTCCCCTCAGTGGGTTGTCACAATACCTGGAAACTAGCTATCAGTCGTTGAACCCAAACCCTCAGTATGGGGTGGAAAAAGGGATAGCTTCCTTGTGAACAAAAGATGCTGCTTTTGCATAGTCTCAGTACTGAAGGCTGTCATTGCAGGGAAGCCCAAGGAGGTCATGCCTTCTCCCTAAATCACTAGTACACTTGTGTTGAACTGTTGGTGCTAGAGCTGCCTTTCCTACAGGTTGACAGAGAAAGACAGTCAAGTTGACAGCAACTCTGTGGATAACTGACTAATTCCCAGTGGGGAGCATTCCATTCTACTTCTCTCATGGGGAAAATACTTGGAAGACTCCATCAAAATGGCAGTTCCCTGTAGTTTGGGACTACTATTAAGCAGCATTCCCAGCAGATTGGTACTACCTGAAATTTGATTCCAAGATCCTAGGGATTATTTACTGCTCCCTACTATGAATCCCAACATTCCAGATCAACACCAAGCCTATACTGTGCAACCATATACCCTAATACTGGCTGTTACATCAGGGTAGCCAAACCCACAGAAGTTAGCACAGAATGCCAAACAAATCAAAGAGAATGCAAAACATAAATGAAAAGACAGATCAAAACAAAAGCCAAGGGGAAAATTTGAATACAAAAGACTCAAGTAAATTACTTGTTGAAGACTTTAAATCAACTGTTTTAATGATGCTTACTTAAATCAGGAAAATGTGAAGATGTAAAATATAACTACAACTAAATTAGAAAGAATATGAGGCACAAACTGAATTAACACAATAGAGGGACTCAGTAAATACTACAAAATGAAAAGAAACCCTACATAAAAGCAGCAAGTCATCAAAAATACAAAATGTGGGGAGCAAGAGAGCAAAGTTGTTGACTTTTAGCAGAGTAAAAATGTGGACTGTTGAATGATCTCAGCTAACTTGCTTTTAAGGTAAAACATGATATAAGCATATACATCTGTTTGTAAATTTCACAGTAACTTCAAAAACTAAAGCCATAGAAAAAACAAAGCAGAAAATAAAATGTAAACTAAACACAACATAAATACTTCGAAAACACCTAAGTAAAGAAAGAGAAGAACAAAGATAATGCGTGCAACAACACCCAGAAAATAAGAAAAAATGGTAATAAACTTACATATCAATAATAACCCTAAATATTGATCATTGAACTCACTAATATGAAAGAATAGAGTGGCTGAATTTATTAAAAAGTATGGCCCAAATAACTGCTGCATACAGGAAACTCATTTACATTTTAAAGATAAATATATAATCAATGACAATCCTACAATCAAATGATAAACTACAAAAAGCAGTGACAGCCATACTTAAATAAGATAAAGTAAACATTCAACTAACAAAGGTTAAAAAACGGTGTGCTTTATATGATTGATGGTTGACTCAGCAAAAAGAAATAATTTTTTTAATATAAATAGTATTAAATGCATAAAGTAATTACTTTTTTAATATAATTACATTATTTCAAAGCAATTGTTAAGAGAAATGAAGAAAGACAGTGATAATAATGCAATAATAGTAGACGACTTCAACACCCCACTTACAACATTAGACCAATCTATCAGGCAGATGATTAAGAGAAAAAAAATCTTTAAATGACAAAACAGAACAAGTGGGTTTACTAGATATTTGCCAAACACTTCTTCCAACAATTTTAGATTCACATTATTCTCAAGTGCTCATAAAATATTCTCAAGAAAAGGCCATATGTAGGGAAGCAAAACATAACTCAACAAATGACATGAAACAGAAATCAACCCACCTGAAAAAACCCTGGAAATTTCCAAAATATGTGAAGGCTAAACAACATGCATCTGAATGATTTTTGGATAAAAAATGAATTCAAAAGAGAAATTTAAAAGTACTTGGTAATAAATAAGAATGAAGACATGAGCTACCAGAACTTGTGGGCTGTAACAAAAAGAGTAATAAAAGGGAAGTTCATGGCATTTAAGGCCTACCTCAACAACAAAAAATATTGCAAATAAACAGTGCAAACACACAGTTAAAGGAACTTAAAAAAAGAATAACGATTAAATCCAAGAGTTGGTAGGAGGAAAAATTACAAATATTCAACCAGAAATATATAAAATAGAAATAAAAGACACAATTCAGGTGATCAATGAAGCCAAAAGCTGGTTCTTTGGGAAAAAAGTGAAATTGACAAGTCTTTGACTAGGACCACTAAGAAAAAAAAGATAAAACTGTAATAACTAGAATAGAAGTGAGAGAAGTTAAATTGGGTACCTCATAAATACAAAGCACCAGAGGAGACTAATATGAACAATTATGTACCAATAAATTGGACAGCTACAGATTTTAGAAACATGCAAAATAAAACACCAAAAATAATTCAGGAAGAAGTGAAAAACCTGAAAAGACATCACATACAATGAAATTAAGAACAAATCAAATTGTCTCAAAAATAAAAACCCAGGACAGATGGCTTTATTAGTAAACTTTACCAAATCTTCAGAGAAGAATTCATAGTCTGTTGCGAAAAACTGAAGGAGAGAATGCTCTCAATTTATATGAAACCAATATCAAACAACAATCAAAAGTAGTTAAGGATTGAAAATTGCAGACCAAAATCTCTGATGAACATGAATGGAAAAACCCTCAACAACAATTTAGCAAATCAAATTTAACAATATTTGAAAGGATCTTCCATCATGACAAAGTGGGATATTTTCTGGGGATACAAGAATAATTCAACATACACACATCAATAAAAACATGGAAAAAATCATATGATCATATCAATAGATGAAGGGAAAACATTTGACAAGATTCAGCATCCATTTATAATTTAAACTTCTGCATAAAATTTGGATACGAGGAAATTACCCCAACATAATAAAGGACATCTGTGATAAAACCACAGCCAATATGGTGAAATGGTAAAAACTGAAACCACTGTATTTAAGATCAGGAACAAACCAAGGCTTTCCACTCTTCCAACTACTATTTAACATAATATTAAAGATAGCAGCCAGAGAAGTTAAGCAAACAGAAGAAATTCAAATGGAAAAGCATAATTAAAGGTATAACTATTTGCAGATGACATGATAATTATGTAGAAAACCCTAAAGAATCCATCAAATAACTACTACATTTAATAATGAGTATTGTAAAGTGGCAGACCACAAAATATACAATAGTCTGTTGCATTTTTATATGCTATCTATAGTATAGAAGAGGTTGAAATCAATAAAAAATTCTGATTTACAGTATAAAAAATAAATAGCTTGGAATATACACAACAAAGGAGATGAAAGATCTGTATTATAAAAAATATAGGACTGTTTAAAAAATAGAGGAATATACTAATGGTGGATGTCCCTTGCTCATGTTTGGCAACAATTAGCATGTTTAATATTGTCATTTACTTAGAGCAATTAAACAGCTTCAATGCCATCACCATCAAAACATCATTGGCATTTTTCAAATAAATAGAACAAAAATAATTATTTGTATGGAGTTACAAAAGACCCCAAATAGCAAAGCATCCATGAGAATAAAAGAGTAAAAATGATGTATCACACTCCCAAATCTTGAGCTACAATGCAAAACAACAGGGATCAAAATGTTTGATACTGGAATAAACACAGAGACACAGAAAGGTGGAACAGAACTGAATCCCCAGAAGTTGACTCACACATAGTTTGCCAATTAACTTATAACATTGATGCCAACAGAATATAATATAAAGGAAAATTTTTTCAATAAATGTTGTAAAAATAAAAGCCATGTGAAGAATAATAAATCTAGACCACTCTCTAATATGATACACAAAATAAATTAAAAACTGAATCAAGACTTGAATATAACACTAGAAACAAACAAAAACTTATAAATAAAAAACAAACAGGGCATATATTCTATGAAATCAGAGGTTTTTGTGGACTTAACTCCAATGGCCAAGAAAAACAAAAGCAAACAAACAAATGGGATTGCATTAAACAAAAAAGCTTCTGCACAGTGTTAGGCTGGCCCAGAAGGCCAAAATGGAGGCCAAGAAGGACAAAATGGCGGCCCAGAAGGACAAAATGGCGGCCATACCAGGGAAAAAGGAGGCTGACGAAACCACACCTGGAATCACAGGACCAATCCCCAATCGCGACGTATGAAGCCCGTGAAATTCTTTTGCTTAAAGAGCGCGCTTCCCTTTGTTCGGCACGACTTCCCCAGCCCTCATTCTGCGGACTGGAGAATCTCGCCCGGGTGCGCAAACCCCGATAAAGCCCTGGGTATTCGACTTTTTGTTTAATTGACTTTCTATCCTCGTGGAGCCCAGAAAAAACCTTTCACACAGTCAAATAAACTATCACCAAAGTAGAAAGAATCCTACTGACTGAAAGAAAATGTTTGCATGTCATATGTCATATATATGACAAGGGCTTAATAGCCAAAATATATAAAGAACCCATAAAACTCAACAACATAAAATTTAACAATCTAATCAAAAATGCAAAGAAGCATTCAAAAGAGATTTCTTCAGTGAAGACATACAGATGGTCAATAGGCATATAAAAAGATATTCTTCATCACTAATTATTAAGAAAATGCAAATTAAAAAAACTTTACAACTATGAGTTTGACTATTATACAAGTCTGGAAATGACAAATGCTGGTAAGGATGTAGAAAAGAGAACACTTTTACACTGTTGATGGGAGTGTAAATTGGTGCAACTTTTAGGAAAAGCAGTAAAACAATTCCTCAAAAAACTGATAATAGAAATCTCATTTGATCCCATCATTCTAATTCTAGGTATTTACCCAAAATACACAAAAACAATAAACATATATACGTGTGTGTATTTGTATATATATGTATAGCTCCCCCATGTCTATTGCAGCTTTTTTAAAACTAGACAAGTATCAGAAACTACCTAAGTGCCCATTGTCAGATAAATGGATCAAGAAGTGGTATATTATATACAATATAGAATATAATGCATCCTTCTAAAAGATAAAATCCTATCATTTGAAAAATTTGGAACTAGAGAGGATTATGCTGAGGGGTAAAAAATACTGATGATCTCACAAATAATTAGAATATAAATAAATAGAACAAAAACCGATCACTAGACATTGATAATAGAACGAAGTTACCAGTGGCAAAGGGTGGTGATGGGGAGCCAGGGGTGGTGGTTTCCAATGGACAGTGGTGATGGACTTTTGGTAATTTGTTGATGGGCAGGGTATGTTGTCATATATATGATGAATGGTAAACCTGCAATAAAAAATTATATTATTTGGTAAATCAAAGTTAACTCAATAAATTTTAAATAAAACTAATATAAATATAACATAAAAAAGAGAAAGAATGAAACAAAACAAAAAAGAAAATGACATAGAATGCCCCTGCTTGCATCACTTTACACTCTCTGGGCCAGTCATTATGTGTGAAAAGATGTGGTAATATGATTGGCACATCCTTGAATTAGGTATAAGCAATTCTAGCCAGTCCCCCATTACCACATATGATGGGCAGGGAATTTCAGAATCCCAAGTGTGAAGAGAAATGCTGTTATTGGATGGAGGATTGCTAAACAAACTAAACTAGTAGGTATATACTACAGTCTTAACTTGAGAAATATCTAGGCATTTCCTTTAAAAAAGGTCAAGAATAAACCTCTTGAATAAGCTGAAAACATTTTAGAGATAAGTATCTGAAAAAAGATGAAAATATTAAAAGGCAATTCTCACATCCAAAGGGAATAACAAGGAAAAAACAATGAGCTAAAACAGCAACAAAACAAGTGTAGGAATGAAGATCAATCAATTTAAACTACTTGTAGTTACACATTTTAGAACATATATTTTCTTATTTTATACATGGTAGATTATCATCCTACAGCAGGAGCTGAGAAATCTGGGTTTTACAAGGTCATTCTGTTAGTTATATGACATAATTAGAATTGAAACCTTGACTTGATTAATATCAAAACCTCTTCCACTTGCTCTCATGTCTCTCTACTCCTCCACCCAACTCTCAGGCCCCTCCTATAAATACATTTTTTCTCCTATGTTTTGCAGGGTTAAAGCTAAATCATAAAGATTTTTGGGAGCTTGGACTACATTTTGAAAACACAGTGATAGCCACACCAGAGACTAATTAATAAGAAGTTAAAAAACTACTCAGTGCGTAACTAGAATATAGATCAAAGAACTGGAAAACCATGAAGCAGTAAAGCAGTACTTCTCAGATGTTAATGTTGAAAGCATTTCTGGGTGTTGTTAAAACTGTACCTTCTAGTTCCTTATCCCTAGATATTCACATTCTTTGGGTATGGGCTTAGATGCAAGAATGACAGCTTCAACAAGCACCTGTGATTCCAGGGAAGGTCACTGATAGATGAGTGTTCAGAAACACAGGGAGAAATAATGATAGTGATGTGTGATAAAAATAGAAGAGATGTATGTTCTAATATTGCAAGATCTAAAAATAAGAAAAAGAAATAGTTCAAATATAACCACTAAATCTACTTACCTGCTTTTGAAGATACATGTAGTCTTTGTCCTAGAAAGTATAATCTAGAAGAACTAAGCAACTGGTAAAGGGAGGAGTCGGGGGCAGGGAGGGTGTTGCCTACATTACTAAGTGGCAAAGTACCTAACCTAAGCTAAGACTTAAAATAATTATTAATACTTGACCTAAGACTATAAAATAACAGGCAAATAAAATAACAGGAAAGAATGTACTAAGTCAATGTTATTGATTTACACTCTGAAAGAAATGCCAGAACTATTATTTAGATGTCAAAATAGCTCCAAGAAGTACAAAGTTGTTTTGATCATTTGAAACCAAATACCTGCCTTCTTTGAGATGGAACTTTCAGACATAGAGCCTCCTTAAATACCACTATGATGCTCTGAACAGATTATATTTCCCCTTCAAAGGTTATACCATGCTAAATTATATGCAATTTCAAAAAGAACAAGTCATTGTCTTACTTTGAGCTCTTTTCTCTTAAAAGCATGTTTTGACTAAGATTAATGTGTAGCCTAAGGAGATTCAGGGAAAAAGCCTTGAAATTGCAAATAAAAATAACTAAGAATTCCAGTTACTTCTTAAATATCAAATGATGTTTGGGGAATAGGTTCAGATTTGCACAGAGCTACAGGTAAATGGACTGATTGGAATCTGCAGTACACAATAGACAGACACTTCAAGGGATAAAATTCTAACTGTATGCCACAGTTTAGAGTAGCAGTAATGGCAATCAAACAGAGCAATTTGCTCAACATCTAAGCAGTTAATCAAATGGGAAGGTGCAAAGTAAAAAAAGAGGACACAAATGCTTCTTTTTATAGGAGTACTTGAGGCTAATTAGAAAATACTCATAAAGCACTTGAGAATGGAACAGCAAGTGGCTAGAAGCATTCTATTTTAGGTTTATATAAAACGTGTTTTGTCCCATGGATAAATGCTCCTATCACAGTAACACAAATATTCTCATCTCTTTCTACATTAAATAAGACTCTTTAGTTAATGTTTTCCATAATCCATCATTCGTGTTTTCTTCTTTTAAAACAAAATCCAAGAACCAAAAACATAATATATAAAAGCAAGAGATGATGGATGTCTCAATTCAAGCAGGGTGACTACACTCATACTTCCTCCATTTTTTAATTTTATTCAGATCTTCAAAAGATTGGGTGATGCTCACCTGCACTGAACTGAGCCATCTGCTTTTCATAGTCCATGATTCAAATGCCAATCTCTCCCAGAAACACTCTGAAACACACCTAGAAATAATGATTTTTCAACTATTTAATTATTTCTTAACCTTTCAAATTAATATGTCATATCCCTATAGCATTATCTCTTTACAGGCTCTGTCTCCAAATAGTCATGGTGAGGGTTAGGGCTTCAATAGATAAGGATTAGGAGAACACAATTCAATTTATAACAGAAGATATACTATAAATATTAACAGAAACAACTGCTAAAACTCTAATGGTGAAGTTTAAGATATTAATGTATTTTAACCTGACTCATAATACAATCAATATATACAAATACTATAGATTAAATAAATTATACCCCTGAAATAAATCAACCATATTTAGAATAAAAGTACTGTATTTGTGGAATTAGTTCTATTTCTAGTTTCTATTTTTTAATATAATTCAAAGGGACTTCCACTAAAACAGAAGTCATTGGACATTCATTTCATAACTAAATGAGAATGTATGCTACAGCAGTTATCTTAACATTATCTGCATTTAGTTTCAGAATGCAAAAACTATGTTGTAGATATAGCATTTAATAAAGTAAGAGATGAGGGCTTTTCACTCATGATGTTAGGCTCTGAAAATCTGTTGCTGTTAAAGTTAATGGCAATTACTATTTCAATAAAAATGAGATGCCATCCAAAATGAAGTATTTAATCCGAAATATATCAAATGTATGCAAATATTTAAATTTAACTGGCCAGTGAGTTATTATTTCAAGCACTAAATCACTACTGATCTATGGGACTTATTATTTTCTTTATTGAAATATGTGACTATATAACTCCAAAAGGTCTAAAATATGTCCGCAAATAAAGTAACACAGCTAAAGAGTATTTTATCACATAGAATCATTTAACAGCAGGGTAAGGTTCTGAAAATAACCTTAAGTTGTATTAAATATAATCTTAAAATATATTTGACATAAACTTATAGATAGATTTTTCTGAAGCTCAAAGTACCTAAACTTTTTGGTAGCACATAACACTTGACACCATCAAAGTGAGAATGTGCTTATGCTTTCTATGAGTAAGCAATATGATAGCTTAAATTTCCCATTTTTTTCATTCTCTGTTTTCCTTGACTCAATCATTGGATTATGTTATATTAAGTCCCGAACTCAAACTACTTTGTAAGTATCTTGCATCTCATGAACGTTTTCTCTTTAAACTTTTCTAATGCGGGAGTTATGATGATGAAAACCTACTATCAGCTAAGAAGAATGATAAAGAAAATAATATTTCCGGGGAGAAATCACCCATTCACTTGGTTTAGAGTGACCTAGATGGTCATATGCTTCCCTTGACTAAACTTTAACCCAGGTTATTTCTGAATCTAGACACTAATCTCCCTTTCTTAGAGCATTTTCTTAGAAAACTTGTGATCATATTTTTTCCTCTACTCTAATCAATCTTTTAAAAGACTGTTGCCAGTTTTACAATATGGATATATTTTTAACAGGACCTGGGAGTCATCTCATTAAATGTAATTATCAAGGAAGATAGTGCTTCTCTCTCCCAGTCTCTGCAGGAAATCAAGAACCAAATATAATGGGTGTCAACTGGTCTAATCAAAACATTCTCAAATTCAGGAAATAACTCATGTGCTCACCACATCCCGTTGATTAACTTCTCTAACATCCTCCAGTACTAATCTACTAACTGATATCAACCCGTTAAAAATATCCCACCTTTTTTTCAGAGAAGTTGAATTAAGACATGGTTTTGATCTCACTCCCCTATCACAGTAGTTTTCAATAAATTCTTTGTGGCTTATTTAATTCTGTCTAGTCCAATTTCTGCTTTGACAAGAATTTGTCATTCCTTCAACTTTCCTCTTCAAGGAGAAAAGGGAAAAAGTCTCTTTTCTTAGCTTCGAAATATTAATTTACTATTAACAAAGGATCCATAATTTTCTTATGATAAAATGTCTATAAGATATTCATTGTGAATTGCCAGGAAGCTGTTTGAAAAGTAAATACACATTTGTTTTGTATTCTTCTTCTTCATCTTCATCATTGTCATCATCATCATCAACTTCCAAATATTTAGGTCAGAAACTATGTTCAGTCCTGGTGTTGTGCTGGGAAGTACACACATAGAATCCCAGAATGTAGGGAACTTCACTCAGATAGATGTGACTCCCCACAGACACTGAAAAAAAACAAAAATAGCACTATTTTCCTGAGAGAAGCACCAGGAAATGACTGGCACTTCAGCTGAAGACAGAACAGCTGAAGACTAATGGTGGGTGTGGGCACCTGGAGCAGTTCTCAGCCAAATCGCAGATTTGGATTTGGGACAGAGCTCAGGAGTCTCTGGATGAGCAGTGACAAGGAGGATAAGGACTCCGGGACCAGCTACAGAGGAAGCGAAAGGCAGGTGCAGTGGGGCTGAGAAGTGGAACCACGAAGGCCAACTTAGGAGGGGGTGAAAGGAGAGCCAGTGTACCAGGAGCTGAGCTGGAGCCCATGTGAGAATGCACTAGGCATAGCCATAACTGGAAATCAGCTGAATCAAACCCCTCTCACAACCATTTCAAGCCAGAGCCTGGGGTCCACTGAGCAAAAATCCTGTCCACTGCATATCCACCCACCGGAAATCCTACCCAGTGTTTGGCCTACCCCCTGGATTCCAGTGAGAAGGCAATCCCAAACCTCAATGCTACATGCTAGAGCCACCTTATGTGTAGAGGTGAAACTGAAGTGTGATTGCCAATCCTGGGCAGCTCAAACCTACACAATGTCAAGGAAACCAAACCAATAGAAATATAAACAGAATGTCAAATAAAGCAAAGGTAGAGAGAAATATACATGAAATGATGGATCCAATAAAATACCCAGGGGAAAATCTTAATAAAGCAGACATATGTAAATTACCTGAAGAGGAATTTAGGGCAACAGTGATTAATATACACATGGGAATCCAGAAATAGGTAGAGGTAATAAAAAAGGTCAGGAAGCAAAGAGAAAAATTAAAACAAGACATCAAATAGGTTAGAGACATGATGGTGGAATTAAGAACTCAATAGAGAGGCTCACAGCAGAATGGATGAAGCTTCCAATAGAATCAGTGAGCTAGAAGATAGGACAGAGGAGCTCAATCAAGCAAACCAGCAAAGCGATTAAAAAAATCAAAGAATCAAAGACACATTTGAGACCTTCATGATAACATCAAAAGGAACCACATTTGCATCATATGGTTCCCAGAGGAAAAGAGAGAAAAGCGGGCAGAAGCTATATTTGAAGAAATGATAGATGAGAATTTCTCCAATCTGAAGAATAAGGAAAGCCTTCAGATCCATGATGCTCAAAGAGTTCCTGATAAAAGAAACCCAAACAGAAATACACCTAGACATATCATCATAAAAATGTCAAAAATACAAGATAAATAAAACTATTTTCAAAGTGCTGAAAAAAAAGGAATTTCAAAATATAATACTATATATGGCAGGATTATCATTCAGAACTGAAAGAATGATTAAAAACTCTTCCTGACAAGCAAAAGTTAACGGAGTTCATCACCACAAAACCATCTTTGCAAAAAATATTGAAGAATGATCTATAAAGCATAAAGAAAGCACACAGAAAAGTGGTAAGAAAGCAAATATTACAAATGGGGAGGAAGAGAACAAAAATGCGGATAATTGGAATGAGTAGAAGACTAACATACTTTCAAATAAAATTGGATAGTAGGCATAGAACTGTGAGTGCTAACTTTAGGGTAACCTCACAATACATCTCCAGGGAGAAACCAAAAAAAGAAAACAAAAGGTGAAATCAATCAAAGCATAACTATGCCCATCCAAATTAAAAAGAGAAAGAGAACAAATTCATTATCTGGTGCAACATACAAAAGACAAATTGCGAAATGACACAAAGCAGTTACATATCAATAATCACCCTAATGGTTAATGAACTGAGCTCACCAGTCAAATTACATGGAGTGTCTGAGTGGATGACAAAGCATAGTCCAACCCTCTGCTGCATTCAGGAAACCCACCTTCTTCCAAAAGATAAGCAAAGACTCAAAGCCAATGGCTGAAGACAATCCTACAGTCAAATGGCAACCACAAAAGAGCAGGAACAGCTATACTCATACCAGATAAAACAGACTTTCATCTAAAAAGCATAACAAAAGACAGAGATGGACACTAATGATTAAAAAATCAATCCAGCAGGAACACATAATGCTTATTAACATATATGCAGTAAATGAAGGAGCATCAAAATATATATAGCAAGTATTATCAGACCTGAAGAGAGACATTGACAGCAACACAATAATACTGGGGGACTTTGATACCCCACTTACAACAATGGACAGATCAACCAGGCAGAAAATTAACAGGGAAACAGCCACTTTAAATGACTATCTGGAACAGACATGTCTAGTAGACATATACCAATTACTTCACCCAGTGACTACATATTTCACTTTCTTCTCAAGCACTCATGGAACATTCTCAAGGATAGATCATATGTGGGGCACAAAACATCTCTCAACAAATTGACAAAGTGAATCATATCAAGCATCTTCTCTGACTACATTGGCCTAAAACTGGAAATCGACCAGGGAAAGAAAGCTGGAAGACCCCAAACCAATTAAAAACTCAACAATATGCTCTTGAAGGACTCCTGGGTAAAAGAAGAAATTGAAGAGTAACATAAAAAATACTTAGAGGCAAATGAGATTGTGGACACAAGTGACCAGAATCTAAGGGATGAAGCAAAAGCGGTACTAAAAGGTAAGTTCATCACAATCCAGGCCAATTTCAAGAAATAAGAAAAATTGAAAATAAACAACTTTATATTTTAAACATTAGAGACAGAAGAAAAATTAAGGTAAAAATCCTCAGAAGAAAGAAAATAGTCAAATTTCAAGCAGAAATAAATGAAATAGGAAACAAAAAGACAATCCAAAAGATCGATGAAACCAAAAGTTCGTTCTTTGAAAAAATAAAATTGACAAGCCATTGGCGAGACTCACTAAGAAAAAGAGGGAGAAAACTCTTGTAAATGAATCATAAATGAAAGGGGAGAAGTTACAACAGATACCACAGAAATTCAAAAAATCATGAGGGACTACTATATAAAGCTCTATGCCACCAAAATGGACAACCTCGAGGACATGGACAGATTCCTGGAAAAGCATAGTCTACCAAGACTCAATCTAGAAGAAAACCTGAACAGAACAATCACATGCAACAAAATTGAAGAAGTAATCAAGGGACCCACCCAGAGATAAAAGCCCATGACCAGATGGCTTCTCCAGTGAGTTCTACCAAACCTTCAGAAGAGAATTAACATCTATTCTTCTTCTCAAGCTCTTCCAAAATACTGAAGAATAGGGAAAAAGCAAATGCTTTTTATAAGGCTAACATTGCACTGATACCAAAAGCTGACAGAGATATCACCAAGAAAGAAAATTACAGATCAATCTCTAATGAACACAGACATAAAAATTCTCAATAAAATATTAGCAAACCGAATTCAATGATGCATCAGAAATATCATTCATCATGACCAAGTGGGAATCATCCCAGTGATGTACAGGTGGTTCAACATACATGATTCTATTAATGTCATACTCCATATCAACAAGAGGAGAGAGAAAAAGCACATGATCATATCAACAGATGCAAAGAAAGCTTTTGACAATATCCAACACCCATTTATGATAGAAACCCATAAAGTGGGAATAGAAGGTTCACACCTCAATATAATAAAGGCCTTATATAGAAAACCTACAGCCAACATCACAGTAAATGACATAAATTTGAAAGCTTTTCCTCTTAGGTCAGGAACAACACAAGGTTGTTCACTTTCACCACTGCTATTTAATATTGTACTGGAGGTCTTAACCAGAGCAATTAGGCAAGAAGAGGAAATCAAAGGAATCCAAATTGGAAAAGAGAAAGTAAAACTCTCATTATTTGCAGATGACATCATTATATATTTTGAAAATCCCAAGAACTTGATCAAAAAACCTTCTAGAACTCATCAATGAATACCGTAAAGTCGCAGGTTACAAAATCAACACACAAATATCTGTTGCATTTGTATACACAAACAACAATCTAGAAAAAAAAAAGATGAAAATCACACCAATTAAAATAGAAGTTAAATGAGTGAAATATCTGGACATGTACCTAACAAAGGAAATACACCATCTGTACAGTGAAAACTACAAGTCCTGCTTAAAAAAAAAAAAAAAAAAAAAAAAAAAAAAAAAAAAAAAAAAAAAAAAAAAAAAAAAAAAAAAAAAAAAAAAAAAAAAAAAAAAAAAAAAAAAAAAATAGAAGAGGACACAAAGAAAGAGAAAGACATCCCTGTTCATGGCTAGGAAGAATAAATATCATTCAAATGATCACCTTACCCAAAGCATAATACTGGTTAAGGCAATTCCCATTAAATTCCCACAGATTTATTTCCAGGAAATAGAACAAAAATCTTAAAATTTGTATGGAACAGCAAGAGACCACTAATAGCCAAAGCAATCGTTAGAAACAAGAATGAATCTGGAGGTATTACACTTCCACACTTTGAACTATATCACAAAGCTGATTAAAATGGTGTGATACTGGAATAGTAACAGAGACACAGATCAGTAGAATAGAGCTAAAGCACCAGAAACTGACCCAGTATCATGCAGTCAGTAAATCTACAACAAAGGAGCCAAAAGTATACAATGGAAAAAGGAAACTCTTCAACAAATGCTGTTGGGAAAACTGGACAGTCACATGCAAAAGAATTAAGCTAGCCCACTCTCTAACATCATTCATAAAAATTAACAGAAAATGGATTAGAGACTTGGACATATCACAAGAAAATCATAAAGCTCTTGGACAAAAAAGGAAAGATTTTCCATGACATCAGTCACAGAGAAGACTTTGGGGACTCAACTCCACCCTCAAGGGAAACAAAAAGGAAAATAAACAACTAGGACTGTGTCAAACTAAAGAGCTTCTTCACAACAAAAGAAAACATCACCAAAACCAAAGGAAACCTACTAACTGATTTGCATTCAATATTTCACACAAAGGCTTAATATCTAAAATATACAAAGAATGCATAAAACTCAACAACAGAAGAATAAGCAATCCAATCAAAAACTGAGAGGAGGAATTGGAGTGACACTTTTCTGAAGAGGATATACAGATGGACAACGGACACATAAATTATGTTCCTGCTTGCTGGTTATCAGGGAAATGCAAATTAAAACAGCAATGTGATATTACCTTACACCTGAAAGACTAGCTATTATCCAAAAATCTGGAAACATCAAATGCTGGTGAGGATGTGGAGAAAAGGGAATACTTTTTCACTATTGGTGGGAGTGCAAATTGGTACAACCCTAATGGAGAACAGTTTGGAGATCCCCAAAAAACTGAAGATGAAAATCCCATATGATCCCATCTTTCTACTTCTGCACATCTACCTAAAAGATACAAAAGCACCCATCCACAGAGATGTATGTACCCCCATGTTTATTGCAGGCTTATCCATAATAGCTAAGAACTGGAAATTACCTTAGTGCTCAACATCAGATGAATGGGTAAAGAAGAAGTGGTACATAATTGCAATGGAATACTGCACAGCCCTTAGAAGAGATGAAACCCTGTCATTTGAATCAACATGGGTGGAATTAGAGGGGATTATGCTAAGTGAAACCAGTCAAAAGAAGAAAGATAGATACCAGATGACTTCACTTACAGGTGGAATGTGAATAGACAAAACAAAGGAACAGATGAAACATAACCAATCCTGAAATATTTGCAACAGATCTGAGGTTACCAAAAGGGATTGGGGCAGGTGGGGGCAAATGGTGGTGGAGTCCACTGGACATAGAGAAGAACATTTGGTTATTTGGTGGAGGGCAAGGAGTGTTGAAAGATATCTAATAAATGGGGAACTTATACATAGGAAATTATTTTAATTTGTAGAATAACTACTACAATAAAAATAGTTATAAAAATTGAAAAATTATTTTAACAACAGCCAGAATAATCAAGTAAGGTATTCAAGTGATATTAAATGACATTACAAAGTTTCATCAAGTCTGTTACAATTTGATTTATGTAAGGGTATTCTAGATACAAAATTGCTACATGCATGGTCAATTTATTTTATATACATGTCCACACATACACACTGGACATTTTGTATCACTATTACATTAGTATTTTGCACACTATTGTACTATGTTGCAACATAATTATACACACACCCATATGTATGACTGCAAGTCTACCACTTACAGACAGGAGAACCAGCACTAGGAGGGATGATCTATAAACATACATCCCCTCTACCCACTGGACATCATTTTAGGGGAAGAAACAGGAATGAATATTGGAGCATTATTCTCTTTAGGCCATTCCCTAAAGGAGCTATTTAAATTCAATTGAGGTTTTTTACAATTAAACTAAATGGGATTAAAACCAGATTTTACCTAATATCCCCTGGGGGTTGGTTTCAGGGGAAGACTAGATTACCAAGCAAAATGAAAGCATTTAATTTACTCTGCAGTGAGAGTTAAAGTGAGGGTCCTGTACAACAGTCAGCATTGGTTTGGACACAGGTTCATTTCATCCTTACAAAAGCGCCTCAACATCCATGCTCTCTGTCTCCTCTGACCTGATGATGAGACATGGGACTGATATAAACTTTCATAATTACAGAAAAAGGGAGCATTATATCCAGATTCAAGCCAGATGAGATCCAGTCCAGAACCCCAACTTGTAATTCATACCCCACAGAATCTCTGATCAGAATAGAGTTAAGCAAAATGCCTATGTGATGAGGATGCACATTAAAACAAAGGAAGCCCCTGAAGGAAATTTTCAAAGCAACAAAGCAAAAGTGCTCTACTAGCAAATGAAAGGATGGGACTTCTAAGTATTTTTCACCCAGTAATGCATTTGCTTTCAAAGATTCAAAAATGAAAAAGGAAGATTGACTGCAGAAATATCTAAAATGAGATGAAAATTGAATAAGAGGAAAGGAAAAGAGGAATTAGTTTCCTGTGAAAGCTGTATTTTTAGAAAAAGAAGAGGAGAAGAATGATTTTTCTTCCTAGGACTCTAGATCAAATGCTGAGTTTTCACTAAAGAAATGACCTTGAGCCACAGGGGAGAATAATAAAAGATGATTTCCAGTAAGTATGCTAGCACAAATTAATGATTTACTTTTTATTTTTAAACTGAATTCAGTAGAGATGTACATGCATTAGGTTACAAGGATTAACATTTAAAATTGAACTTAGAATAATCTTTACATTGTAAATTCTTAATGATAAAATATTGTTCTCAGTGATTAAAACATATTAGTAATTAATTATTAAAGGCAAATCATTTCAAATACACATTCCTAAAATATCAAGACTTTTAAACCACTTGTACAAATGATTGGACAATTTTTACTTAAACTCCCCTGCCCTGATTCACATTTTAATCATCAACTTAGCAACAAAAAGGATACTCTCTTCTTTTATTATCTTGCAAACTAGAAATGCATAACATTTTGAAATCAAAGAAAGAAAAAAATATTCTGCAAAAGTTCGTAACATTAAAAAACAATTCCCAGGCACATACTCTCTACAATCAGGGAGCAGTCACATATACACCCTAAGGTCCTGGGTTCAAGACCCAGGTTTGAGAGGAAACATCAATGTGAAAAACTAAATTAAGTGCTTTTTCCTTCTCTCTCTTCCTACTCACCTTCATTCCTGCCTATACCTTTCCTTTTAAAAAAAGTAATTCCCTAGACTTCTTAAGTAAGGGTGATAAGTAATCAGCGGTTTTGGTCATCATTTTTCTTAAAAAAATCACTTTGCAAGCAGTTTAGTAGCATATTAGTCAGGACATAGACATCTAATGATGACTGATGTCCAAACTGGACAAACGGAGATTCCTAGCAAATTGTTTACCTAAACAATTTTTACTGAGTTATAAGGTTTCAAGAAATAATTATATCTTATAGTATAGAGAAAAAAATCAACTGTACATTGGCCCAAGTATTTTAAGCAATCTCTTCCAATACCATGGCTCTTCAGAATATGGACAGTCTCATCAGAGGAATTTAAGGATGTGCACAATCAAGACTGACTGTGGGGAATGCAAGCCCCTCCCATAGCAGAGGCACTGATTATGCTAAGACAGGGGAAGTCATCCAACTGTCATTTGTTATCAGAAGCAAAATGGCAAATCTAGAGGAGCAATTGTCTGATGAGGTGCAGAAAATAGCAAAAACCATCATTTATGTATCTCTTGGAAAATGCGACACTTGTTAATGTTCCATTTTTACTTAATAATGATAATCTTCTCAGAGAAATGAGCAATCCATGAATTTGCACAGTATATTTTGAACCAGTTTACTCTAGTGAAAATTGAAATTTATGAAGATCAGGTGTTGAAAACAGAACATGGCAACTTGGGAAATGTAAAGATTCTGGATCAAAAAAGCAATCTGTTTCAAATTTGATAACTAAAGAAATGAATCAATTTTGCTAAGACCATATGAAGTAGAACATGTAGCTGAGTCAGGGAGAACTGCAGTAGAAACTGCTCTATGAGCCTTTGTAAAAGAATGTTATCTGAATGGGGTCCACTCTGTATATGGTAAAACCTATAAACAGAGAGTAACACATTATTGCATTTATATAAATCCATAAGTTCCAAGAGAACATTTTTAAAATGATCATTGGAGGTCAGAGTAGAAGTTTACAATCTTCAGCCACTCAGATGGTTGGCATATTTGCAATTCAGGTTTATTATCATGAAGATGATAATATTCAACTGGTCAGTCATAAAGATATACAAGATTCCCTAATGAGGAGACATCAGCAAATGAATTTATAAAGATTGTGGAGGCAATAGAAAATGAATACCAGACTGAGAAAATACTCAATGAGAATAATCAGACAATGTTAGATACTTGGTTGATAGCTGACAGCTACATGCACTAAAACTGATTGGACAAGAGTCTTAGCAACAAAATTGACAGAGACATGCAGAATGCATGAGATAAACATTGCATGACCAGATGATTTTAGTGTCTTTGCATGGAAAAGATCATTGCAGAAATGTTCAAAATTGTCAAGCTACCCAGTTAGATTGGCTGTTGCCATTTAAAATCACTGTAATTACTTTGATTAGAGTACAAAGCTAAGCTAATCTACCACTCTTTGTCATTTTGTTCAGAGGAATAAAATCAGTATAGTTTAAGTGTCTTTTACTTTTTGGCATGCCTTTCTTACAATGAAGAGATGATTTTTCTAATGTTAAAAATTTGCATATGTTTCCAAAATAATGTATTTACTGTAACCCTAATATTATTATTTTGGTTTATGAAGTGGGTAACTTTTATATTTGCCAATTTCAGTTTAATGGGATCAATAATGGACATTTTATTTGTGGTGGTTAAATCATATATTAAGGTTAAACCATATATTCTGCTAAAGAAATTGTCTACCTTTCCATGCCCCTCATCTCTACTGTTCACATAAGATTGCAATTAGGGGGAAAACATTTTCAATTCAATTGTATTTAAACCTTTCAAGTTTGTTTAGCTAGATTAGTGCTACTTAAACTTTTTAAAATGAGGCCAAGATCTAATACTATTTTGAGATTCTAAAATTAAGTGAAAATACTACTTCAGAAAAAAAACAAGCTGTGGTTTCTACTGACCAGTGTTGTCCTGGGGTCAGGACAGGGCCTCACAAGTTTGCTGACCTCCCAAGGGCTGACCTCATCTACTAACACTCTCCTCAAACCAGTCTCTCATCTCTAGGACCCCATCAGAAGTAATGTTTAATGTGGGGGGAGGCAATCTGCTAGGGCACTTGTTATATTTCCTGAATTTCCTGAATTGTCTAATATTATATTTAGTAATTTACTCTGATGATCATTAACACACATTTTCTAATATAAAGGAGCACATTTGAAATGCTAGCTATATTATTTTATATTGCTTCATAACAAAGTACACAAACTTAGTGACCTAAAATAACATAAATGTTTTTATTTCGCAGTATTTGTAGAACAGGAGTTCGGTACCTTTTAACTGGGTTCTTTGCTCAGGGCTATTCTTATGGAAAAATGTTTCAAAATTCATATGGTGAAAGAATAATCATTATTTTGATGAAAGATTTGGGAAGTTGGATATTTGGTATATAATTAGATTAGGTGAGGACAACAGAATGGGGCTTCCATGTTAGGATTAGTGCCCTTACAAGAAAGAGAGACCAGAGTGTTCTCTCCACTCTACCTCTTCTTTCTCCAATCACCACTCTCCCCTGCCCCTTTTCCCTCTCTCCCTTCTCCCCTCTCCTCTCTCTCTTTCTGCCATATGAGGAAACAGCAAGAAGTTAACTATCTGAAAATCAGGAAAAGTTACTCACTAGACACAGAAGACACAGACCCTGCCAGCACACTGATCTTGGACTTCCAAAATTTGAAAGAATGAGAAATAAACATTTGTTGTTTAAGCCACTGTATTGCTGCAGCCTCAAGTCACTCAAGGCCTGGACATAATGTTTTCCAATTCCAAAGAAGTCACTCAGAGGTCCAGAGTGTGAAGCATGAATTTACTTATGAACCCAAGGAGTGGTCAGTCAGTAGGGGAAGACATGCCAGAATGGCAGCAAAAAATGCAATGGTTATATAGGACAGATCACATCAGTGCTGATTAATCATTGATTCCAATGCCTAGATTAGGAAAGACAATGTGGGGCTGACTTACAAAAGCCAAATGTTCCCCCAGTTTGCCTGCTCAAAAAATGTTCTGTGCTGTGCTCAGGAGCGTTATGCCTTGAGAGAATTCATTATGGGCACCTGACCCTGGGAGAGGATTTTAAGGAATGTGGAGTTAGGTTTAGGGACAGACCTGCTTCATTGAGCCTATAGTCAAACAGTCTATGGAATTTTTGTTAGAGCAGCCACAGCTAACAAAGAGTCTCACAAGGTTGGAATCACCTCATTGGTCAGTTGCATCTTCATTTATAGGCTCAAGAAGGGAATGATCTACTTCCCGGCTGCCTCTGAATTCACTGATGGAGTTCATTTCATTAGAGCTATATGCCAGGGACCTCCATTTTCTTGCTAGCTGTCACCTAGGGACCACTACTAACTACTAGAGATTGCTCTCAGACACATAGCCTCCTCTACAGGCTCTCTAACACTTAAACATCTATACTTTCAGTCCCTTTTAAGTGCTCACCTGATTATGTCAGGCCTGCTTCAGATGATTTCTCTTTTGATTACTCAATGTCAGCTTATTTAGAACCTCAATCATATCTGCAATATCCCTTTGCATTTGTCATATAGCATAGTCTAATCATTGTATTCGCCAACCCTTTTACCCTTAAAAAATGAAGTGGGATTATATTGACTGTGCACACCAAGGATAGAAATCTTATATCATCTCATACATCTATTAATTGCTTCTCTGGAAAACCCTGACTAGTATGAATAGCCATGGTGAGAGTTATATGTGGGTTCCAGTGTATGTCTCTCCAAACCAAATAAATTATCAAGGGACAAAAATGGTAATGCCTTTAGGATTTTTAATATTCAGGATAACTTAAAGGGTTTCATCAGTGTTGCATTCCAGTTACCTTGCATTCTAGTTACTTTATTCAGAAACCAGTTACTATCTAGTCCCTCTGAGGATATTTTCTGTAGGCACAAATTATATTCTTTTAGCTTGATGACAGAAAGTAGAAGGCATTAAAGTAATCAGGGAATTCTCCTGTTGCAGAGGATATAGTAACTTAAAGATAAATATTTCCAGTTAAACAAAGGGAGCTTACATAATAATAAAGACATATGTTACTTCACAAAATGAGAGGTCTGAAGAGAGAGAGACATTTCAAGGTTGATTATGCAGTTTCTCACGTGGATTCCTTCTCTCTCCTCTGCCACCCTCACAGTTTTAATGGGTGATGATTCCCCTTATAGTCCCACAAATATTGCAGAAATGATGACATCTGGTAGTACAAAGGGATTTTTCTTTTTCACTTACATCATTTTGCATTTAAAAATAGAGACAGAATACATCATGCTGCAAAATGTAATGAATAAGACCAATACTTCACAAACTCTTCCAAGGAAAAGAAGAAGCACTTACAAGCTCATTACATAAGGTTAGTATTATCCTAATACCAAAAAACTATATATATATTATATATATGAATATATGTGTGTATATATTACAAGAAAACTATAGATCAATATTCCTCAGCTCTTATTAATATGAATACCCTCAACAAAATATCAGCAAACCAACACTAGCAGCATATAAAAAAGATTATACTCTATGCCCAAGTGAGATTTATTTCAGGAATGCAATTTTAGTTGATATCAAAATCTATCAATGTAGTACCCCTTAAGAGAATAAAAGAAAGAAACCAAGTGATTAAACATGAAAAAAATGCTTGACACACTTCAATACTCTTCTATGATTAAAAAAAAAAACCACTGTAGGAGTAAAAGGAAACTTTTTCTACTTGATAAAAGACATCCACAAAAACTCAGCAAACATCTTATTTAATGGTGAAAAACTGACAGCTTTCCCACTAATATATAGAATGAGACAAGAATGCCTTCTCACCACTTCTATTTAATAATGTTGTGTAGATTCTATCCAGATCAATCAGTAAAGACAAATAAAATTCAACCAGATTGGAAGCAAAACTATATCTATTTGCTGATGACATGATCTTGTATGTAGAAAATCTTAAGAATTTCACAAAATAAGCTCTTAAACCTAATAAATGAAGTAAACAGTATACAAGAATATACAAAAATCAATAATATTTATATACAGAACTATATAAAATTAGAAAATAAATGTAAGAAAAAAATTCCATTTGCAACAGCATTAGAAAAAGTATAAAGTATGTAGTGATAAGTTTAACAAAAGAAGTATAAAATATACATCGGAACTACAGAAGATCATAAGAAATTTTGAAGATACAAAGAAATGTAAATACACCCCTGTTCAAATATAAATGCATCCCTGTTCATGGATTTGCAAATTTAATACAATTAATGCAATTGTAATGGCAAATTTTATATGTCAAGTTCATCAGGCTACAGTCACCAGGTATTAAATCAAACAATAATCTAGGTGTTTCCCACAAGGTATTTTGTAGATGCAATTAATGTCTATAAACAATTGATTAAGTAAAGGGTATTGTCTTAGATAATTTGAATTCAATCAGTTGAAAGACTGTAAAACCTCTTAATAATGGAACTGATACAAGAAATCTCACCTATGGATTACAATTTCTGTTCAGTCCTAGAACCTGCCCCTTGAGAGCCCTGATTTAGTTCATATTTCTTTGGTCAACCCCCACAAATCACATGTTAATTGGTCCAATAATTCTTCTCTTTCTAGATAAATAGATAGATTATTGATAGACAGATGGAAAGGAAGAAATGAAGGAAGGAAAGAGGGAAGGATGGAGGAAGTAAATAAGGAAAGGTATTCTTCAAAAATTATCTTTAGATTAAATACAATCCCTTTCAAAATCCTAGCTAATTTTATACAAGAATTGCCAACCTGATGTTCAAATTCATAAGAAAAGTCAAGGGATCCTACATATCTTGACAAAGAAAAAAAAACTTGGATGCTTCAGTTTTCCATTCAGAGATAGTGTTAACATAGGAGAGTATTTACATAGGACAAGTCTATATATATCAAGGAAAAAGAATTGAGGGTACAGAAGTAAATCCACACTTATGATGGATTCATTTCAAATAAGAACACCATGACAATTATAGGGAGAAAAGTGTTTTCAAAAAATGTCACTGAGACAATTTACTACAAAAGAATGCAGTTGGATGCCCTTTTACAAAACATTACAAAAAAAACTAATTCAAATGAGAGTCAAAGACATAATTGTAAAAACTAAAACTATAAAATTCTAATAACTAAGCATAGGTACAAATCTTCATGACCTTCGAGACCTTCAAATAGGCAATTGTTTAGTAGATGTGACACCAAAAGCGCAAAGAAAAAAATGAATAGATTGGCCTTCACTGAAATTATAAAGTTTTTCCTTCAAAAGACATTAGGAATGAGGACCAGTACTATACAAAGAGACAGGATGCAGACCTGCATAAATGGTAGGAGAAACCAATCTGTCTTGGCATCATGCCACCCTGATCAGAGACACCTGGGTTGAAAGAGAACAGTGAAAGAGATATTATCTAGAGTTAAAGTGTTTTACCCTGAGTGGGTGCCACCATACCTGGAAACTAGTTTTTAGTTGCCAAACCAAAAATCTCAGTTTGTGTTGGAAAGAGTCATCACCTCCTTGTGAATGAAGATACTATGTCTATGTAGTGCCAGCACTGGAGGCTGCTATTGCAGGAATGCCTCAAGGGGAAATACCTACTCCCTCCATCATTAGTGTGCTTGGCTGAACTGTTGGTGTTTAGAGTTGCATTTCCAACAAGCTGGCACAGACAGATAGCCAAGTTGGCAGCACCCCTACAGAGAGTTGATTAATTCCCAGCAAGAATCATTTTATTCTACTACTCTTGTAGGGAAAGTAATTAGAAGGGCTCCATCAAAACAGCAATTTCTGTCAGCTTGGAGCTATAACTAAACAGTATTGCTAACTGGTCTGTACACACTGAAATTCAACCTCTTGGCCTCAAACCTTATTTATACCCTTTGTTGCAGCTGCCATTACTCTGGAGGACAGAGGGATTTTCACAGTGGATTGTGTTCCACTAAATCAGTTTGTGGATCTCTCTCTTCCATGGGCTATTCGGACAGTGACCTGGTTGTGAACTGGACCTATAACTCTTGGATCTCTCTCTTTGCCTTGCTATTTATGTCTGTGACACTGGAGGGAACCTCTTAATTCCCTACCCAAATATACCCTGTAGTTTGGGACTCTTAGGCTTCCAAACAGGGCTCAGCCTAAAACCTTAACAAATATGACCATTTTGAGATAATGCAATTAAAATAATCCCAGCATTCAAAACCGACACACAGGATATACCATACAACTTCATATCCTAAAATAAGACCTTAACATTAAGGCAGTCTAACCCATAGAAACTGACACAGATTGCCAGGCAGATCAAAGAGAGAGAGGAGAAAGAGAGAGAAATATGGTGGACTAAACCAAAACCCAAGGAGAAAATCTGAAATCAAAAGACTTAAGTAAACTACCTGATGAAGATTTTAAAGCAACAGTTTTAATGATACCGATTGAAATCAACAAAACAATGGAGGTATAAAAAGAGAATTACAACAATGATAAAGTTCCAAGTATAATTCATAGAGCAAAAGAACACAACTTCTGAGCTAAAGAGTACAATACAGGGTGTACCCTGGTATTCTACTGGATGAGGCCATTGGGCAGTTTTAAAATCAATCCTAAGGCCCAGGTTCATGACCTGGAGTTGGAGGGAGCCAACTAAATGAACAACTAAATCAAATGAATAAGTGTTTCTTCCTCTTTTCTCTTCCTGCCTGCCTGTCTATGCTACCCTTCATTCCTGCCTGCACCTTAAAAATGCAATAGAGGAACTCAACAGTACACCAGAAGACAGCTTCAGTAGAATCATGAGCTACAAGAAAGGGTCAGTGGAATGCAGATAAGGGTACCAGCAAAGAGGAAAACACTGAAAAGAAAAAAGGCAGCATATGAAACTTATGGGATAGCATTAAGAGAAACAACATTCACATCATATGAGTCCCAAAAAGAGAGAGAAGGAAAGGGACAGAAACAATATTTAAAGAAATAAAAACTGAAAACTTCCCTAATCCAAGAAATAAACAGACCTCCAGATTCTGGAAGCGCAAAGAGTTCTAAATAAATAAGCAAACAAACACAGACCTATATCAAGACATATGATCATTAAAATGTCAAAAATAAAACATAAATAATCTTAAAAGTAACTGGAGAAAAACAAGTTTCATCAAAATGATCCCCCATAAGACCATTGGCAGATTTCTCAACTGAAAATTTATCTGCTAATGGAAATGGCAGAATATATTCAAAGAGATGCAATAAAAAAATTTCCAGTCAAGGATACTCTACTATATTAGATTACCATGCAGAACTGAAGAAAAGATAAAGACAGTCGAGAAAAAAGCTAAAGGAATTCATTGCCATGAAACAAGTTTTATAATAAATACCAAAGGAAGCTCCAATAATTATAAATAAGCCCCACATAGAAAGAGTAAGACATATAAAATATAAAATGTGGGGAGAGAGTAGTAAAAAGGTTTACAGTTAGAATGAGGTCAAGAATAATTTGCTTTAAGACAGGATATGTGCATAGAAGCTTTTATGTAAACTTAAGTAACTTTAAAAAATAGTCATAGAAAAAGCAAAAAATAGATAGATAAAAAGATAAAAACAAAAGGAATACCAAATACAACATAAATATTTCCAAAGAACCTGAGAAAGAAAAGAACAATGGTGCTGTGTGCAACCACACCCAGAAAACTATGAACAAAATGACAATAAGCATTTGCCTTTCAATAATTACCCTAAATGCTAATGGACTGAACTCAACAATCAAAAGGCATAGAGTAGTCTAATGAATTTGAAAAAAAGCATAATTCAACATTTTACTGCATACAGGAAGTTCATCTACATTAGAAAGATGAAAATATTCTCAAATACATGGTGGAAGACAATACTACAATCAAATGGCAAGATGAAAATAAGGAACAGTCATACTTAGATAAAATGGACTTAAACTAAAGAAGACAACAAAGGCAGGAATGAACATTATATAATGATTAAGGGGGTAATTAAGCAAGAAGACACAACACTTACTAATGTATATGGCCCAAATGAAGGAGAAAATTATGTAAACTATATACAGCAATTACTAAGAGAACTGAAGAGAGAAATTAGCAATAATATAAAAACAGTAGGAGAAATCAGTACCCCAATTAAACAATGAACAGATCAACCAGGTAAAATATTAACAGAGAAACAATACTCTTAAGTGAAAATTAGAACACATGGGTTTAATAGACCTTAACCAAGTACTTCATACAACAACTGCAGAATTCACTTTTTTTCACCTGCTCATGGAACATCGCCAAGAATAGAGTATATGCAGGGAAACAAAACATATATCAACAAACTTAAAAAATGAAATTAAGCCAATCATCTCTTCCATTCACAAAGGCATGAAACTAGATATTAACTGTCAAAAAAAACCTACTAGAAATTGCTAAAATATGTGGAGACTAAGCAACAGGCTTCTAAATGACTCTTGAATAAAAGAAGACTTCAAGTAAAAAATTTAAATTACTTGACGACAATTGAGAATGAGGACATGAGTCACCATTACTTATGGGATGAAGCAAACGCAGCATCAAGAAGGAAGTTGTAGCAATCCAGACCTACTTCAATAAATAAGACATTTTTTGAAATACTCTAACACTGAATCTAAAGCAACTAGTAAAAGAATAATATATTTAAAAAATCAATAGAAGGAATGGATAGCAAAAAATAATTGAGCAGAAACAAATGAAATTGAAATAAAAAATAATGCAGATGATCAATAAAACAAAAAGCTAACTCTTTGAAAAGTAAAACTAACAAACTTTGGTTACGTTCACTATGAAAAAGAGTAAGAAAATCTTAATAACTAGAATCACAAAACAAATGGAAGAAGTTGAAATGGATACCTCAGAGACACAACACAAAGCACTGTAAGAGATTACTAAGAATAGTTATATGCTAATAATTCGGACAACCTAAAGGATATGGGGAGAGTCTTAGAAATGTACAAAGACTGAATCAAGAAGAAATGGAAAATCTGAACTGATCTATCACAAAGAAAAAAATAATAAAAATTTCCCTAAAAATAAAATTCTCGGACCAGATAGATTTACTAGTGAGTTTTACCAAAACCTCCAGGGAATAATTGATACCCATTCTTCTCAAACTCTTCTAAAATTTGAAGAACAAGGAGAACTTCCAAACATTTTCCATGAACAACATTACACAAATACCAAAAGCAGACAAAGACATCACTAAGAAAAAGTTACAGATGAATATCTCTAATGAACATTGCATTATAACCATATATAGGTTTCAAGTATTCATGACCATAAATCAACATCTGTATATAATATATTATGTTCATCCCTAAAAGTCTAACTCCTTCCAAAACCATACAATCAATTCTTCATCCACCACTCTTCCCCAAAAGGGCAAATCTTTAAACAATCTCCCAAAACATACAAAATATAAATAATCAAGGGAATGGATATGTTTGTGGTGATTGTTTCATAATATATACAAATATGAAATAATCAAGTTGTATACCTTAAACATATATTATGTTTGTCAATTATACCTCATTAAATGAGAGAAGTAGCAAAGAAGTACAGATACATGCTGTCATATGGATGAAAAAATTATAGTAAGTGAAATAAAATAGACTTAAAGGGCAAATATTGTATGATTGTGCTTTTATGAAATATCTAGAACAGGCAAACTATAGAGGCAGAAAGTAGATTACAGGTTACAAGGTGCTAAGGGTGAGAGGAATAGAGAATTATTTTTTAATAGATTCAAGACTTCTATAGGGGAGAGTAAAAGTTTTAGAAATAATAGTATATATAACCTTGTGAATGTGCTCAATGTATCTGTAATTTGCTCACTGCTGATCTAGAGCTTTCTATAACATTGAAATACCTCTTGTAGTGTTTTTCCACTCCAGAATTACCCCAGTGTAGTAGATACATGATAGTAAGTACTTTTCATGAGCTCTGCTATTCCAGTCATTGGACTGTGTCACACAGCATATATTCATACACATCTGGAACATAGAAGATGGCTTTATTTACATTGAAGTATGTCACTTACATTATGCTTATATCTAAGAGGAGAAACACTTTGCGGGAACAGCTATGAAGATTAGTGATTTGGGAGACCCACCGCATGGTCCTTGTTCAGGTCATTTCTGTTCTCTGGGCCTTAGATTAATCAGATGACTCTAACCTGTTGGTTGTGTGATGTCCTGAATCAGAATAGTATGCAGCCAAAATCTAGATGGAGTGAGAGGGCATTAGAGCATATTATGGATGGCTGCCATCATCCTTAGGCATATTTTCACCCTGAAGATTAAACTTCCTAGTAGAAATAGATATGAAATACAAAGCTTAAAGTCACAATTCAATGTATAACAACCTGCAAACCAGCAGATTTGTTAGACAGCTAAGAAAAAGGAATAATAATGGTGTTTTCAGGATGACTGTCATGTGCTGTGGTTACTTCTTAGGCATATTATAAATTAGCTGTGAAGAGCTACTTCCTGAAGGTTTTTCTTAAATTTTATAAGTGGTTTATAACCCCTTATGAAGGGGTGATAAGGCTATCAAATGAAGACATGCATCATGTCTGCAGAAATCATAAAAATTCAAGTGAAACATTTTCTTTCAACATGGACAACTTCTTTAAGATTTTCCATTCAAGTGGCCTTGAACACAGACTCTAGCACTTGCTAATTACTCCTAATAATTTAGACCTAAGTGATGTTGTAAGTGAAATAAAACATTGGGAAGAAAATAAACAGGAAATAAAAGGTATTTTGGTGTATGAGAACTTACTGTAAGTTAAAGATTCATAAGGTAAGGTCCCACTCCTGTCAGTGATCCCATGTGATCTTAAGTTCTAAAGTGACTTTTGTTTGACAGTAATAGCAAGGCAAGATAAAACTCAAGTTTTCATGTATCTTAAAAGGTAGTCAGCTCCTTCGATGCCCTCACAAAAAAATGTGTATAAACAAAGGAGAGGATAGCAGGTACTGTTTTCTGTCATGCTACAGAAGATGAGATAATGGGTGAAAACAACACTGTGAAGTCAGCCTTACCAAATCTGAGAGCTTGGAGCATGTCAGAGCCTGCTGTGGGCAGCGAAAGCCGCACGTTAAAAAGGCACAGGGAGCACCAGGCCATCTAGTCCTCCCCTTGCCCATCTCTTCTCAGGTTTTCATCTCTTCTGAGGTCTTTCTGACCCACATTCACTGAAGAGAAGCAAGGACCAAGGCCTCTCCTTACTGAAAACTCAGTCTTTAAGATGCAAATGAGACTCATCCCTAACTAGATCTCAGTGTTGTGAGGAATCAGAGAGTAGCCTTGGGAATGACAGGCAAAAGTTTGTCTAGGTGCAAAGTTTAGAGTACATCATTTAACCAGGACTGTGTTCAGCTTGATCTGTGTTCTTGGTTAAGGAAGGGACCATGGTTACTGACAACTGAGCTTGACTTTCCATTTGTATCAGGAAAATGGTGCATGTTGAAGAGCAAATCAATTAATGGATGACACCCACCTGTTGTCTATTAACTGTTATATAGGTGGCATGGAGCAGTATGCAATCCCTGGTAGAACTGAATAACTGGCACAGCCTAGTCTGAAAATCCCTGTACTTTTCCAGTCAAGACCTACCAGTTCTAATGCAGTGCTCAGTGATGCCATAACCACATCATTGCACTGGAAGCTAATCTTTCTCTGTGAATGTGAACCTCATATACAGGTGTCAGTGAGATGGGTTCTTCAGTCAACTATGCAGAACTTGCCAGCAAGCGATACAAACAGGTGAGGCACTAGGAAGCTTCCATCACCTGGCACTTCAGAGATACTTGGGGGACAGACATGCTCCAAGTAAAAGGAAAATAAAATCACCAATAATCTGGAATTATGGGTCCTCCCAGAAAAGCCCCAAAGTCTACCTCACCTTGTAGGTTAGCCTTCTTCAAGTGCACCTTGTGTCCAGAAGGGCTGTCCCCGAGCAATGAACTAAACAGCTTGAAGATGGTAAGACTGCCTGATTGGCCAAACTGCCTTAATCTCTGCAGCCAGTACACTTTCTGAGGCACTGGTTTTCCAATGCCTCAGATTCAGTAATTCTTGTGTGGGACCTGAGATTCTGCACTTCTGAAAATCTCCAGGAGCAGCTGCCAGCAGTCTGAAGGTCATCTTTTGAAGGGCAGGGTTTGAAGGCAAATGACTCAATGAAAGATGCTAACAGCACTTCTTTGTATTCCTGATGGATATTTTTGGTGACAGTGACTCCCCTCCCCCAGAGAGTTCTGCCCCCAGAAAACTGTAAAAGGAGTTGGGTTCTAGCAGATGCCCACTGTCCATATTTTTCTCCTACCACTATCAGAGACAATGCATTCTAAATCAGCAAAGAAAATATTTCATCTTTAACATTATTTCTGTCTATATGAGTCATGGTTCTCAACCAAGGCTGCACAATGGCAACCTACCCTGAACACCAAAAATAACTTTTTACCCAATCTGGACACTTTCAAGCAAAATGCTACAAACAGGCAGTCACCATCAGTAAGGCAAATCTTATCAGATAAAAAATAATTTGCAGTTCTTCCCATTTTTGCAAATAAGAAAAATAAAAAAATTACAACTAGGTCTTTCTAGATTAAATGCCAAAGAGAAAAGCAAACATATATTCAAAATAAAGTTACAATGTGCATAAATGTGCATATGAATGTCTTCATCTTATCCCAGTAGCAATGCACAGAGCTGTTTTTGCCTTCTCTGGATACCACTAATACTCGAACAAATGTCATTCCGTTGCCTGCTTTTTCAGTGTTCTTGCTTCAGCTTGGTGGTCCACTTCCACCATCTAGTGTAAGAAGGTGGAAGTGTCTCAAGTACATGTAAGATTTACTAAGCTTCAGAGAATCGCTTAATATTTTCAGGCACACACTTAAATATCTGGGATACTAGAGGTATAGCACATTTTTAAAAGAGACTCATGAAAATAATTAAACTTTCATGAACACAATTTTTGTGTGAGTGAATATTTAGCTGCTCGCTGAATCAGATGATAAGGCAGTTGAGCTTTGAAATAATCTAACATCTACAGATACCGCTTTATTTAAAAAATATTGAGGTAGCATTAGTTTTGTAGATGTATGGGAATTAGCACTCTCTATCCTGCATCCCAAAACTATGGCAATTAAAGGCCTTGGGAAACCAGAATGTTCTAGCTGGGAAAAGTTAAGTGTTCTTCTTTCTATGGCACAAGGGCTCAGAAAATCTCAGAAAGGACAAAAATCAGCGTCATCTGGGAGCTTTAACCCTCCAGTGTTCTGGCACGACCCAGACTAAGTAAGTCAGATCCTCTCCATAGAACCTCTATGGAGCTGCAGGTGTATGTCATTTTTGTTATCCCAAGATACTTAATTTGCTGATGTAATTTCAGAAAAATTTTGTATTATATTTGTAAAATAATGGTTTAAGATATCTTTTATCAAATATGAAGAGCAATTACTTATTATCAAGAAAGGTCTATTTTTGTTTCTTAGTTCCCAATTGATGTTGATGTTAAAGTGCATTAGAACAATGATAAAGAAAGTTAAAATACGTTGTATAAGTATTTTTATTCTCATACGTTTATGGAAATAGGCATTGTTTTCTAAGAATAGCTAAAAGGATAGGTGAAATCTAACTTTGTAATTAGATTTCTCAGATGTTCTTAAAATAAAAGTGGTAACATTCTATTAACAAAATCAAGAATATTCCGTTCACTAGGAGTAGAACTAATTAACACATGATTTACTTTAGTATAATTCAGAAATTTCTCCTACTATTCATGATTTTTTTCATGATGCACTTGAAGAAATAAAAATAAATACATGAAGAACTGAGACATTGCCTCAGATTGTGTTCTACTTTCTCTGACTAGATTTGACTAGATTTAAAATGGAATCTATTTGAGTAGAAGTGAGACTGTATGTCAGGTTGGGGGCAGGAAATAAATGAAATAGAAAACAAAAATACAGCCCAGAAAATCAATAAAACCAAAAGTTGGTTCCTTAAAAAAATAAAATTGACAAGCTATTGGCTAGACCCACGAAGAAAAAAAGAATTAGAAATTAAAAGGGAGAAGTTATAATAGATACCATAGAAACACGACACATCATAAGAGACTACTAAGATGCCAATAAATTGAACAACCTCAAGGATATGGACATATTTTTTAGAAAAATACACTCTAACAAGACAGAAACTGGAAGAACTGGGAATCCTAAACAGAACTATCACAAGTAAGGAAAGCTCAAGTCTCTCTAAAAATAAAAGCCAGATGGTTTTACTAGTGAGTTTTACCAAATATTTAGAGAAGAATTAATACCTGTTCTTCTCAAACTCTTTCAAATATTGAAGAACAGGATATACTAACACTTTCTGTAAGGCTAGCATCATGGTGATATTGAAAGTTAATACCTCCAGATTTATTCTTTTTTTTTCAAAATTGCTTTGGAGATTTTGGGGTCTTTTGCTGTTAGATATAAATTTTAAGAAATTTGTTTTTGTTTTATTTCCTTGAAACATATCCAGATTAAAGGTTAGTAGGATGGCGAAGATTATGATGAATCAATAATTTTAAAAGCTTACATAATGAATAATTTGAGATCTTAAAGTAAATAATTTTGAGGACCTTCTCTAATCATATTCAAATTACTTAACTTCAGAACAGTTTTAATAATCATAGAACCTGTTCCTTTTTTAAAAATATGTGAGCCTTTTTTTTCTTATTTGCCCTAGGGTATAGGCTTTGGTACAGGACTAGATCTTATGAGTGTCAGATTGATCAGGTTGCTAAGTGACTAACAGTTAAGATGTTAAGTAATCTAATCCTTAATTTAATCAATGATGGGTGAAATCTACAGATTCTGTACAGAAACTAGAGTTAGTGAAATTTCTATGTCAGTTAAATGATTTTCTTGGTAGCACCTTATACAAGAATGTAGCTACTTGGTGAGTAAATAATCCAGTCATTTTTGATGTAGTTAGGGAAAATTGCTAATATTCAATGATTTTTGACATATAAAATGACAATGTTAGTCTTAATACTTAAGGGAACAAACTTTTCCTAGATATAAAACCATGAGAAAACTGCACAGTTACGACCCAGCAAGTAACTAGTTTCCATGTGATATAAAGGCTCCTCACTGTGTCTCTAGAAAAGAAGATACTATGAAGAGACGAGTTGTCTCTAAAGACTAAGTGAACATTTGAACTCTGATACTTGCAGATGCATAAATGCTACAAACTTACAAAACAGTACTTGAAAGCTTAACTACATTTCTTTAAGTTTAGTTTTATGAATTTTAAATATTAAGCTTCTAATTTAATTTGTTTGGTTTCAGCCAATATTTGCCATCTTCCAGAGGCTGAAACGAAAAAATCAAAAATGAATGTTTAATATTTACTATTGATACTACTAAAGGAACTGAAATATAGCTTTCAAATAATGTTTTATAAATTTGTAATACATATTATACACTTATACTTCTCCAGTGGTGTCCTGGAGGAACCAAGAAAACTATATTAAAGATTAAAATTACATGAGGACTTTGAGGACACCTATTTCATGACCTGCTCATTAACACCAAATTGCCATGCTGGTTGGAACTAGAAGATACTTTAAAAGAGTTTTAATTTTAAAGAAACCTTGAGATTTGTTTTATTTCTAACAAATATTAAGTATAAAAATAACATTTTACAGTCAAATTAAAACCCTCAACAAAGGAAATCATCAAAAAATGAGAAGCATTAGTCTAGTTCTCAAGAAATGTAGTGTGATCCCAACAATTCATGTGATCAATAACCAATACTTTATCTGTTTATTACCTAAACATCCTAATTAAGCAATGTCATGTTTGCAAAGTATTTGAATGACAGGTGCTATTCAGTAGCTTTTTGGTTTAAATGATTGTCAAAATGACGAATAGCTTCAATGATCTGGTAGGGAGAATAACCCTTCTATCCTTAACATCACTACAGTCTGCTCCTGAGAGGCTTTATGAGTTGAGTTCCATATTTTGATGAAAATGTTCCTCAGCACAGTTACAGGGACTTCATCTCAGTAGCATCATCACCACCCCAGGCCAAAAACAGCCATGACTGAGGCCCATAGCTGCCATGCAAGTTTACATTGCTTTTTAGTCATCAGGGAAGTCTTTGACTGTGGAAATGGGTCCCACTATAGACAAAGAAGAAAAAGACCACAAGAGAGCTAATGTAAATCATATTAGCCTGGAAACCTAAAATGTGCAATTTTCTTGACTGGTAAGATCTGAATATAGTTTACTAAAGACATACTAGCCTGTATTTTTGCTGTGCTATTGAACATCAGAGCAATGAACTAATTTCCATGGAATAATTCATCATTATATGAATTACTTGGCAAGTATTTTGGCACTGTATGTGAATTTGATACCATCTTATTTTATTTCAATTGGCTTATTTTGGGGGAAATAGTTTAGAAAACATCCAAGGAAAGTAGATACTGTGGGAGGTAAACTTAACTGGGGTCTGCTAGGTCAAATTCTGGATAAGTGAAGTTTGGTGACATGAATGTTTGAAATTGAAAATATAGAAAGGCAGATACAGAAAATATAGAACAAGTCTGTGTTTCACTCTACATTCAGTAAGAAACAATTTGACCACTGCCCTTGGTCGCTGGTTTTCAGGTTGTAATAATTTTGCTGTATATTTAAGACTTTTTAAGAAGCACTTTTGGTCTGCTTTCAGAAGTTTGAAGATTTCCTTCCTTTGTTCTTTCATTTTAACTCATTTTGATCCAGCTCTTGCTAAGCTGGGCTGTTTATAACAATGAAAAGTTGTAATAATTTAATACATTAATTTACTGTAAATCTAATTTTTTTAATTATTTGACTAGAACCCATAGCAATATATTTTATATCACAATTTTTGCATATATATAAACCTAAAATATGTGTGTTAAATAATAAAAAGAAACTAAAACCATATGCAACAATATTGGGAAGAGGGGCAATAAAAATAGGCAAAGCAAAAAGTAATTTTGGGTGTCTTTAAGGATGGAATCTTAAAGTATTAATTAAAAAAACACGGTTCACAGATATTGATAAATACAAGAGTTTTATGCTAGCCTCAACTGCATCTGAAATTCAATGTCATTCTTATAGGTAAAATAGTAAATTGTACAGGGAAATTTTCCTATTTTTTTTCTTTTTTTTAGTAGGAAAGGAGATATTTCTCCAGTCCAAATAGATGATGGGTTCATGATGTTATAATCCCTTATTACTCCCTTAAGAGTACTGAATGCCAATGAAATTGTCACCACTGACAGATCTTCTTATAGCAGCACTACACAAGTGTTTATTTTCACACATCAGGAAATGGCCTAGGAAAGACTCTAACAGAATACCGTTACAATTTTTAAAGGGTTCTGATCTTAAACAAAATCATCACTGATAACGCCACTCATCTACACTCCCAACTAATTCACTAAAGGCTATGATGAGATTGCTGAAGTAAGCAGTGGGGAATTTTTTAATTATTTAGAATTATTTGAAAATTGCATCCCTAAAGATGTCAAAGTATTGTGATAGGTTCCTAGTAACCATATCATCTGCTTCCTATAAAAATAATAAAGATATACAGGAGCAAAAAGTGGTGTCTACTCAGCTGTTCAAATTCCATCTAATCTTCCTTAGTATAAATTCAAAGCTAATTTTAATGAGGCAGGCATGTGATGGATTTACTGGAAGTTAGGAGAGTTCTAATGGCTGAAGCACCAAAAGGTGCTATTTCACTAGCACATCAATTATGGTAGAAAAATCTTGTTGTAGTACAACCACGGTACCATAGAAAGAGTCAATTGTAAATGTGTTCACTTCAGTTGTCAATAATTTTCTGTATACGACCAAAAGTCATGAACTATCAGTATTGCTTTTTCCCATGTTTATAATCATTTACAATAAAAACAAATATAATTTCTGTATCAAGTATTTTAAAGTCGCATTATAAGAACAGCTCTCTCAGATTAACCTCAATGTTTGTCTAATAAATTTATGAGACTAAACTGATATACATATATATTATATATATAGTTGACATAAATTTTTAAGGTTAGCAAAAGATGGTTAAGAGTGGTTAATCGATTATCTGTGTAGATATGATAAGGATACAATAATAAGAAATTATGCATGTATATGTTATATGGAAAGGAAAAGAGATTCAAATGGAAAAATATTAAGAACACATTATATTTGATTTAAAATATTCTGAATTATAGTTACAGAAGAGATAGTTATTTATAATGTGAGATCTTTGTGTATATAAGACCTAATAATTATGATTATTAATTAATAATAATAACCACTTAAATGTGTTAATTTAAATGATTACTCTCTTTAATTGAGCATATCATGATGAAAAAATATTTATATAATGAAATTATATCCATTTCAACAAATAAAGTACACTAGGTTCTCCAAAATGGATATTTATATTATGTGTCATCCAACTTTTCTTTTTTTTTTTTCTAAAAAGGAAGTACCTCATTTTTTCATTGTTCTTTAAAAAGTCAAGAAAATGCTATGTACTAGTAATAATACAGTGAGTAAAAATTTCCTTTGGACAATATCTGGTCTGTCAAACACAGTCCAAAGTATTTTTCAATGACAATAAGAATTATAAGCAGTTGCCAAAAAGAATAGTAAAGCAAAAAAAGATGATAACATTGTACTATTGTACTAGTGAAGTCCTCCCTCCCTCCCTCCCTTGACTAGTTTGCCTTCAGGGATTCCCAAACTATATTAAACAACATTAGAATTCACTTACTGCACTGCCATCCAATGCAAAAAAATGAAACTTCACAGAGATTCTGTACTGGATTGGTACGAACACTTGCCACACACAGTTTTTATTAGTGGGGGTACTCCTTGGGCCAGACTGGGGTCGTTATGGTACCATTAAGTTTGGTGAGAAGTCTGCCACAAGCTGCTAGAACTTCGAAGAGGAAAAAAGTTTTCCTTTAATAAAGTATCTCCTTTGTAGCATCCTTCAATCAATGACCAAACTCTCTGCATTAAATTTCAACCATCTTTTGGACCTTCCAAATTCTAGAAAGCTGCCATCTCTATTCCTTAGTCTTCAGTACTACCATTTTTCCCAAGATAAACAACTGTGGGCTAGCAGACAAGATAAATTACAGAAATGAAATATCTTTGATATTCCCCAAACTATATTTAACAACAAATTTTCTTTCCTTTCAGTTGATCTATTTTTAAAATGCTGTTATTTATGTAATTGCTCTTCCTAATGGACAGTAAATTTAGCAAAAACCTGGGTACTGGAAAAGAAAGTTCAGTGAAAGAACATATACTGCGCTATTATTAATTTCAAGAAATTATCAATTCTAAGAAAAAAGATACTTAAATTGATGATCTCTACTTTAATTGCCCTTGTGTATATGCTTAATATATATATATGTGTATGTATAGAAACATGTACTCCTGTATTTATAAATACATAGAAACTTTATTTTCCCATTTACTACTTTTTTTTGCAAATTATATACCAAATAGTAAGTAAAACATTTAAAGGTAAAATGTTTATTTCTAGGATCCACACAGAAAGAATAGTCTTGTTACTTTTTAATTGGTCTATAATATCCTCTGTATTAATACTGCATTTCTTCATAACTGTGTGTATTTATATTCTAGTATAGAAGGAGATTAGGTATCATGGAGACTTGTGAAAGCCATACTCCTTAAGCTTAAACCTTAAGGAGAAATAGAGTCTCAGATTCTTTAATGGGTCAACAGGAGTGTGGTACTTATTCACTCATTTTCCTCCTGTCACTTATGTCCTCTGTTACAAAGTAGAGAAAAAGATGCTTCTTTTAGGGAGCTTACATTTTTGTGAGAAACACCAAAAGTAAATTAATAAATATATGAGTGTAAGTAATGTTAATTGCTGCGTGTTCTACAGAGAATATTTTGTCAGGAACTTTCAGTGAGCAATAAAAGAGAGCGAAGGTGGGGGATGGAAGACCAGTTTCTAGTTTGAGGATGAGTCTGAAGGGGTAGAGCAGGCAATGGAAAGAGCTTTAAATATGGAAGGAAGCAATCATAGGCTATAGTAACAGAACATTACACAGGAGACCTCATCTTAGAAGGTAAGAGGAAATAAATGCATGTAACCATAGACAATGTCTCCATCTGCTTAATAAATAATTGGTTGATAAAACATACATTTAGTTCCTACTTTATGTCTGTCTGGATGCTAGAAATACAAAGAATTCAGATTAATGACTCCTTACATCACTAAGGGATGTGCCCTTGCATTTTGTTAAGATAAATATAAATGATGGATAGATTGACAGATAAAAATCTACATAGAGATATAAATAGAAATAGATATGATGTAGTTATAGAATAGAAGAGAAATAGATGATAAAGATGATGGATGCTAGAAGTATAGATATAGGTGATAGTGATAGATGTAATGATGGATAGATACATGATATAGATGATAGACAATAGAGGTATAGAGAACTATAGATAGATGATAGATATATAGGTGATAAAGGTAAATAACTGATCCTATAACAAGATTCTAGGAAAAACTGCATGTTAGCTCTGACTATAACTTGAATTTATTAATTACAGAAAGAGGTCACTAGAGAGAAAGGGAAGGAGGCAGAGGGAGAGTATGAGAGCATCCGAGGGGACCATCGGGCTGTAGGCCAACTGCAGGTCTCCTCACCTTCACAGATCCTTCTGTCCAGCCCGAGCTCATGGCCCAGCTCATGGCTGCACTGGTAATTGCTCAGGGTGTTCTGACAGCCCTGCTCTCAGTCTCTGCTTTCAGATTTGGTGCACTCATCTTCCTCTTTGCAGATGGGTAAGAGTTAGAGAAGAGCTCAAAACTTTGCTTTCATATTCTGAGGTGGAAAGCTTACTAAAAATATGATGCTTCACTCATCTCAAACATTGTTTTCTGAATGTAAGTTCAAATGGGAATTGTTAAAACAAATAATTTTCATAATGACATGGAAAAACTTATCGAAAAACTCAAACAAAAACACAGCTTTATCTGTTGATTTTGTAGTATAGTTTTCTGTATAGCCTGAAAGGTGCTTTTAAAGCAACATTATTATGAAGAAATAGATAATGGTGATTGCAAATTAAAAAGAAAGCTCAGATATGTACTGGACCTCTTTAAATTAAATTTAAAGCATTTAGTGTTTTGTGTAGAGGTATATTGTCCAGAACATATAATCATTCAATATTTTTGTAGATACATTGCTATTTTAATTGTAAATGGAAATAAAAACATTTATTAAAAATATATACTAGGTTTAAAAATATATATGATGGGTGCTCCATAATCTCACTCCAGGAATAACCTATGAGTTAGGCAAACAGAAAATAATATTCTTTGGAGAAATTATGCATTGACAAAACACTAAACATTTTTGATAACCAACACATAGAGGATATATGAGAGAAACTTGATAGCATATTTTTCTACTATAAAATATAACATATAGACATTTGAAGCATATAAATGTATATTTTGATGAATAAAGACCCAGAGCAAAAAGTGCCAAGATTCTCTGCATTTGATTTGTATAGTATATCCTTTCAGGGACTTAGTTTCATTGTTACTTTTTAAATAATGAAAAGCATTCAGATATTAATCATACAAAATTTTGACATATATAACTGAATCTAGCATTTATCCTATATCAGTGTAGATAAGATTTTGTTTTATGTTTCTACTAAAGTGTTATTCTTTCTCCATTGACACACTTAACAAAAGTGTCTATGGATTTTCTAAATGCATATTTGATCATACTATTTGCACTAAAATGACACTCTTTTTCCTCAATAATATGGGACCAGGAACACCAGATATGGGACAGGAAATAAGCTAAACTTTAGTTATTCAAGTCAAGGTAAAAATTGATTAATAATTCTTTGTGAAGATATATTTTAGATTCAGAATATTCTGTAAAGAGGCCATAAATTATTTCCGGTGTGGTAGAAATTCTGGAAGGCATGGTTTAGAAATGTCAGTTGGAAATAAGTTGATAAACTACATGTCAGTAAGCCCTTTCTGGTTAAAAATTCTTCATTGACTATTTCAAATAATGTAAATATGTGAATATCCTTTCCTGGATTTTTCTATTTTAACTATTTCACACACAAAAAAAATGGTAGTTGAATATCCCAATGAAGTTCATACTCTGTGTGACAGTTTATAAATTCCAATATTTTATCAATTACTCTTTCCCTCCAAAATCACTAGTCTTGTGAGCATGCGGCTTCAACATTCAACATAACTTTGCTCAAATTTTCCTGTAACTCAATGCCTGACAAAGAAAAACCCCACTTTAACTTTTTTGCAATTACCTTTGAAAAAGTTGGCAGTGAACCTTGCTTTGTTCATAGTTCCACCAGAAACAAACTTCATCCACAAGGTACTGGAGGTAGACCATATCTCTCCAGGTTTATCATAAGCGCAGAAATGCCCAGACAACAGTCTGTTTTCGCTGGTTTCATCTCGAACTTCTAGGTAGTAACAGGTACAGCTGTATGTCTTTCAATCTGAACAGTAAACACATGTGAACTGATAGCTCACGGATAGAGAAATGAATTTCTATAGATATTCCCTATGGATTTTCAATATCAGAGAAATTACGTGGCTTTATAATATATTCCTTATGCCAAATAAGAGCATTTTCATGGATGTACAAGCTAATATCTACACTGCCTATAAATAAAACAAACATTATGTTGGCAGACGAGGAAAGATGAAAAAAATCTATGGACAGCCACATGCATTAGAGCCAAAAGAAGTCTACTGCCTTTTCAAAGAAAATGAAAATACAAGTAGTGACTCTTTGGAAAATATATCCAGGCAAAATAATTATTAAAAATCTGGGCCAGATAAACTATAAGGAATGTATAATGGTCTCTAAAGCATGGTTATAAAAATTTCTCAAAGTGTATACACAAAACCATTATTTCACTAAGAGAGAAAATGGATTCAAATTCTATGAACAAATATGCAAATACAGGTTTGGAATCTCTTTTTGAAGAAAAATCTGATCATATGGATACCATCTTTCCTTGTCATGGAAGTCTTTACCCATGGTTATCTCATTGTGTGTACAAAGGCTGCTGTATTTTAAAAATAGCACTGACTGCCCCTTTCTAAGGTCAGTGGTTTGTTTGTATGTGCCTCATATCTCAACACACTCCTCTCACCAGGCATAACCAGGAAGTTTAATCTCTTTCCTTAAACAATTAATTGCAAATATTAAGTCATACTACTGACCTGTCAAACTTTTTGGAGAACTACATAGTCATGTTGTGACCTGAACTTTTTCTAAGAAGAACAGAATCATAATTTACAAATTGTTTTATAATCATTAGATAATTTGTAACTAGAATTTTTTCATAGAAAATGTCAATAACCTTGAAGTCTGATTAGAGTCAACTGCTTATTAGATATTTGCAGTTACAAAGCACAAACATCTTGAACGAACCATGAAAAGGATCACATCTTGCCAACTATCCTTCAACATAATCATTAATTTATTAAATTATTCTGTTACAAAATGCATGTCAGGTAAAATGTCCATTCCAAGGAACTGCAACCTGAATATAAGAAATTGCTTGTATGGTTGATTGCAAAACTATGACCTATTCTGTCAATAGTGATAGTCTTCAAATTAAAGACTTAAATATTAATATTAATTAAATATTAATTAAATATTGCATTTACTGCCTCCTTTTCCTAATCACAAATCAGGATTCATTCACCCCTTTGACAAATATTCAGACCTACTCTATGTTAGGCACTCTTCCGGCCATGATGAACGACTATACATAATTCAGCAAAAGAAAACGCCTCGCCTCCTAGGAGCTTACATGCTATTGGAGGGCAGAGAAAATACAGAGCAATAAACAAAATGAATAATTCAATCATAAAGCATTAGAAAGCAAGACAATCTATAGCAAAATAGAAAATGAAGCAAGATTTATGAGAAGTAGGGATAGGAGTGACAGTTTAGATTTTCAGTTATACCACCAACCAATACTCATTAATTGCTTGATTTGTAAAACCAGATTTTTTTCCTAAAAGTGTATTCCTTGTGTATGAAAAATTATGGAACTGAAAGGGGAAATATTTCATATAAAGAATATCTCTTGTTTAATCCTGAAACTGTTTAACCGGTGGGGAAAGAACTAGCAGTGGAATTGGTAATGAGTCACTGACTCATTTAAATTTAAAGTAACATTAATCATTAATTAAAATTGATTAATTTTAATAATAGGAACCATACAGTACAGGATAAGCAATAATTTCAACCAAAAAATAAATTTGAATAAAACAGAGTAATGTTTAATACATAAATTATCATTTAATTTCTGCTATCATATTTAATGCTATTATTTATTATTTAATTTATTGTCCATAGATAGTTATATATCAGCAAATAAAGGACAAAAATAAAAAACACTGAAAAATTTGAATATCAAAGTCATGAGTCCTAGTTAGGTCTATTTTTATGTGATCCAGACCTTTAAATACTACTTAATTTTTTTTTCATGACAATTATTTTAATGTACTAAGAAATTGTTTATATTTATTGAAAAAGCATCTATTTAATTTAAACTGAAATAAAGTATTTAAAGGAATTAAGGGATGAGCTTTAGGCAAGAAGTTTACAAAGTATCAAGATAACTATACACAGGTTAGATTGCTGCAACAGTGATGAGGATAGCTATTAAATATCTATAGTTTGCAGAAGGGAAGTTTCACCAAATCAGAATGTGTAGAAATGTTGACAAGGACCTTAGACATTGACCTGTTTAAATAAATGCTTGCAGGTATTTCAATGTAAGGATAAGCTCTGAGTTTATTTCACCTCTTTTCTGCTTTATTGGTAGTTCTTTGAATCTGTTACTTATAGTCTCCCAATGTTCTTTCCCATATTTCTTCATATCTATGCTCAAATAAAAAAGTAATACTTTATAAGGAATTTTGCTGCTAACTTGAGAGCAAGCTCTCCAAAACGATTTCAACATGATCTATGTTCATATATAAATAATATAATATTGGTCTTAAAAAGTATACCAGTAGTTGCTGGGGAAGAAGTTTCCTAAAGGGTCTACTTATAGAAGAATCTCTACTCTATGACCCTCCACACAATGGCCTTTCTTGCTCAATGACTCTGAAATTCATTAACCAAGGTACTTGCTCTGATTTTCTTTCTGTACTTACATTAAAATATATGCAGCACTGGGAGAAACAAAGTCACAACAAATTCAGAGAAAGTCTAAATATTAGATAGAAAGTAAGTTTTTTACACTAGATTTCAAGAGAATGATAGAAAAATATATCTTAAGGGTATTTAGTCTCTGAAAAGGAGAATGCAACAGAATTTAAAGGTACAAAAATAGAACTTTTGGGAAAACAAGCAAAAACTTTTCAGGAAATAAAACTATGCTTTGTCAGACAAAACACAAACACAGAGAAATGGTAAGGATGTTAATTAAACACTTTCATATAAATTATAATTCATAAGTCACATATTGAGAATATTTATGTACACAAAAATAAGTTAATATAGCGGCACCATGGTAGAGTATGCATTGGTTGCAGTCCACATACATCCCAAGGTCTCATGTTCATGTCCCGGGACCAGAGGGAACAACCAAAATGAAAAACTTAAGTAAAATTAAAAAGATGCTACTTCCCCTCTCTTCCTGACTACCTAGCTATCTATATCTGCTCACCTTCATTACTGCCTGCATCTTTCCTTTAAAACTAAATAAATGGGATAGACTTCCAGATGGAGACACAATAGAAAGCACTTTCAGGTCGACACCCTCAGACACACACCCCCCCAAAAAATCACCTATTTTCCTGAGACAAACATCAAGAAATGATTGGCACTTCAACTGCAGATGGAATGGCTGACAGCTAACAGTGGATGAAGGCACCTGGCCTGGTTCTCAGCTAAGCCTTGGATTTGGACTTGGGATGTAGCTTGGAAGTCTCTGGACGTTTGAATTTTTATACACAAACAACACGCTAGAAGAAAATGAAATCACGAAGACCACGCCATTCAATATAGAAGTTAAACAAATGAAATATCTGGATTATACCTAAAGAAAATAAAAGATGTATAAAACAAAAATTGTAAGTACTTCTTAAAAGAAATAGGAGCATATAAAGAAATGAAAAGACGTACTTTGCTTGTGGCTGGGAAGAATCAATATCATTAAAATGGCCGTCTTACCCAAAGCACTATACAGATTTAATGCAATTCCAATTAAAATTTCATGGGCTTACTTCAAAGAAATATAAAAAAAATCTTATAATTTATATGGAACAACAAAAGACCCTGAATAGCCAAAGCAAAAGAACACATCTGGAGGAATTACACTTCCAGACTTTGAACTATATCACAAAAGAATAGTCATCAAAACGGTATGGTACTGGAATCATAACAGAGGCTCAGATCAGGGGAATAGGACTGAAGCACCAGAAACTGACCCACTCACATATAGTCAGTTAATCTACAACAAAGGAGCCAAAAGCATATGATGGAAAAAGGAAAGTCTCTTCAACTAATGGTTTGGAGAAAACTGGACAGCCACATGTAAAAGAATGAAGCTAGATCACTCTGTACTGTCATTCACAAAAATTACCTCAAAATGGATTAGAGACTTGGACATAAGACCAGAAACCATAAAGCGCTTAGAAGACAACAAAGGAAAGACTTTCCAAAACATCAGTCATGGAGAAGCCTTTGGGGAATCAATTTCACCATCAAAGGAAACAAAAAGAAAAATAAACCACTGGGGCTACATAAAACTAAAGGGATTCTTCACAACAAAAGGAAACATCACCAAAACCAAAAAGAAGCCTACTAACTGGAAGAAGATATTTGCATTTGATATTTCTGACGAAGTCTTAATATCTAAAATATACAAAGCACACATAAAACTCAACAACAGAAGAACAGGGAATCCAATTAAAAACTTGGAGAAGGAATTGGAGAGACATTTTTCTAAGGAGAGTATACAGATGGCCAACAGACACATGAAATTATGTTCTTACTGGCTGACTTTCAGTGGAATTCAAATTAAAACAATAATGAAATGTCACCTCACACCTGAAAGACTGGCTATTATTTAAAAGTTTGGAAAAACAAATGCTGGCAAGGATATGGAGAAAAGGAGCACTTTTGAACTGTTGGTGGAGTGTAAATTGGTGCAAATCCTATGGAAAACAGTTTGGAGATTTCTCAAAAAACTGAAGATGGAAATCCCATATGATCCTGTCATTCCACTTCTGAACATTTACCTAAAGGATACAAAAGCACCCATTTACAGAGGTGTATGCATCCTCATGCTTATTCCAGACTTATGCACAATAGCTAAGAACTGGAAATTACCTAAGTGCCCAACATCAGATGAATGGATAAATAAGAGGTGGCACATGTATGCAAAGGGACACAATACAACTTTTAGAAGACAGGAATCCCTGTTATTTGAATCAATATAGATGGAACTAGACAGGGTTATGCTAAGTGAAACAAGCCAAAAGATGAAAGATAGATACCAGATGACCTCACTTAATAGGAGGAATGTGAATAGACAAAGCAAAGGAACAGATGAAACATAACAAACCCTGAAACATTTGCAACAGAACTGAGGTTAACCAAAGGGGAGTGGGGTGGGTGGGAACAAATGGTGGTGGAGCCCACTGGACAATGGGAAGAATACTTGTTGATTTTGGTGGAAAGCATGGTGTGTTGAAACATATCTAAAAATGGGTATCTATACATTGGAAATTATTTTAATGTGCAGTATGATTACTATAATAAAAAATTTTCAAAAAAAGAACTGAGTTGAAGTGCTTCGTAGTGCTTGTATATGTTGTTTACCTCACATAGAGTATATATGGGTGTTTCTAAGCTCAGGAAGGTTTAGACCAAAATTTGGCAAGTGACAATTCTTACATCATATCATATTTTAATGTAGAGGAAGAATATTTTTCAGATTATGGTCCCAGGTTTATGATTATCATTACAAAACCTATTGACTACTGGGATAAAAATACTAGGCAAAAATTGGGAAAATTTCTGATAAATTTAGAAAATAACAACTATGTAGATAAAAATCTTACAGTTTTGGTTACAAGAATATGTATACTATATGGAAGCTAACAAAATAGATGTAAATTATATAAAACTTTGGTGAATAATATTTCCTTTTTTTAGAGCATTATTCCTCCCGGGCCTTTGTTTAGGCTCCTGATGTTTCTTCTTTAACCAATAAGAAAACCATGTTAATCTAATTATGAAGAATAGTTGAAGGATGTGAAGTTCCCCTGATGGTGTATACCTATCATTCATCTATTTTGATCAATATTCTGCAATAGTAGAAAACACTGTTAGAAATGTCTTGTTGCATCACTAGCTATGCTCATTGTTTCTGTATTGTTAATTCCTCAACCATTGTGTTCCTTGTACGTAAATTTTGCTATTGCTTTTTTGATTGTTGGAGTGGCAGGTTTCATGTCATTCTGGAATGTCAGTCTTGATTCCACATCCATGATCAAGCTTGTCATTTGTATGAGGTTTTCTTTCAACTTTTCTGCCTGCATTTCCTATGCATTTATTTCCACTCCTAAGCCTTCAGTAAACCAGAAAACACTTGAAGCACTGTATTTGCTAAGCTATACAGTGTTATAAAATGCAGTTTCAACCATAATAGGGAGTGTGTCTTAGCTGCAGCTAAAGCATATATCTTCAGGATGTTTTTTAAGATTATGCTTCTTGTTATGTTTTTTGGGACTGTTCATGGTCAAATTATTATTTCAGCATTTCTAACCCTTTTCCAAAGGTTTGTTTGAATATCCACTAATAAATCAGAAAATAAATGAGTTCCTGATTGCCCCATTCCAATTTGATAAAAATGCACTATTCAGACTAGTTAATAAACCACAACAAAGGCTTGTTTCCTTGGCATGGAAATTGCATTTAAAATGTTACTGAATATATCCTGAGAAAAATTAATTATTCAAATTAAACTAGCTTTATTAAAAAGAAGTTTTAACACCTTTATTATACTGTATAGAATCAAGTATAAGGGGTGCACCCTGGTTGCCTAGCAGTCTAGTAAACCTGAAGCAGTCCCACATATATATCCCAGGGTCCTGCATTCATCACCCTGCAAGGGGAGGTGGGGGGAACAAATAATGTGAACAACTACATGAAAATAAAGTGCTTCTTCCTTCCTGTCTGCTTATTTTCATTACTACCTGTACCTTTCCTTTAAAACATCAAGTACAAATTCTAGCTTTCCAGTTTTTCTTTTTATTTCATCATAAAAAGTGTATGGTTGGATAAAAAATATTTGATGTAAATGGCATGGTATGTCCATTGTACTTACTTTGTGTATTGTTGTGTAAAAGTATGATTTAATAGTATTTCTCCTCCCAGGCTGGTGCTTTTGTATACATTTTTTCCTGAAGAAGAGAATAAAGTTTAATTCAAAGAGCTATAGGGTCCCAGGAATACTCCTCAGGAGAAGGTCATATATTGCCCAGCTCTAATGGATTATTTAAAATTCAGGAATCTGTGGGGCAGTAATTGGGAGATTATAAAATGGGGTTATGTTAATATTTTCCAGGAATAGAGAAAATTCCAGGAAAAAGGATACCGCCTCTTTTCAAAACATTTCTGGTCAGTATAATGTCTATCATGTGCCTAAGAGACATGAGAGTTAGCATTCTTATGACACTTTAAGGAGGGAGGGTTTTAAGGACAAAGACAAGGTCATTGTACATGTGCTGTAGATTGAGTCCAACCAGAACAGATGTCAGGCCATTCTTGAAGAAGATCTAAAACTAAAGATTTCAGAGGCACTGATTGGCTGTTCAAGCCCAGGTGTCAACTTGGGGCATTCTGAAAATAACTGAAAGTGGGAAATCACTGTGCTGCTTTTTCTAGCCCCACCATGCCATGGTCTTATGTACTTTGGCTATGGATAGTTTCTAACTAATGTCCCTGAGAGAGAAGTCACTCCTTCATCTAATGGAAGAGTTGGAGACTATCTCTTCTTCTGTAATGATTTCCTGCTGGGCGGGGGTGGCCAGTGGTTGTCCTGCCTGTCCTACTCTGGTGTAAAGTTCTGTGTCTTCCAGGGCGAGTGAGGTGTATGGTTCTAGTTACAGAGTCAGGAAAGGGGGTCTGATGATCCTCATCATTGATTGAAATCCCTGGATCATCATTGATTGAAATCCCTGGATTAGCATGAAATTGACCTGAAACACTTGTAATAATGAAGACACTACTAAGAAACTAAGCAAGGACAAAAACTTAAGCTAATAAACCAAGTAAGTGTAGTCAGTAGTGATGCAGACTAGGCATAAGACCTCTAAGGATTTTTGAACTTGTAAAGGCATTGAGCCTGCTAATAGTAGAAATGTCTAATAATTCTACTTAGCTGGATTACTGATCTAAGTACATCAGATTTTATTGATGACTGCACAGAGTTCTCCATGTTGGTCAAGTAAGTAATACAGGACTAATCTGTTACCAAGGCTTATATTAACAAGAGCATTCTCCATTCTTCCAGGAAGGAGGGTTTGTTTTCCCCTTCCCAAATTGGCTAATACACTAATTCATGAAAATTCCCAAATCTTGCCCAGATGCAGAGCAACAGATTACCTATCTGTTCAGTGGAAAAGGAGAATATCCTGGTGCCTGAGTGAGTTGACCTCCACCAGGTGCTTCTTTATTAAGGATTGCTGAATCCACAACTCTTGTAGATCAAATTTAACAACACTACAGGTAGTTAAAGGAACTGTATAAGGCTCCCTTTCATTCTCTAGTAATTGGTCATCAAATCCTTTTTCCAGGTTTTTGTGAGAACCAAATCACCAGATTGCAAGTCTAGGAGTGGACTCCTGAGGGCATAGATAAAATTTTATTGCCTTATTCTTCTAAAGTCTTTGGGTTTGCACTAAGTTGATGATCTAATACAAAGCAAGGGCCATTTCTAAATCTAAAATTATATCTCCTTACAGTCAAGATCTACTGTACACTCATTTCAAAGGGGCTAGTTTTTATGCTTCCAACTGGAGCTGTTTGTATTCTAAGGCATGCCATGAACAGTGTCCTCATCCAACATTTTGGGTCTCCTGGTATAACTTTTTGAAAGTAATTTTAATTGATTAATCCTCTCCCTTCTAAAGACGGGGGCATGGTTGTAATTGGTGCCTAGAGCAGAAGCTACAACTCCTATCACCTTCCCTGTGAAGGCAAGTCCATGATCACTTTGGCACAAATGTGGAAGTTCAAAGAGAGGGAGGCTTTCTTTTAATGGTAATTGGAAAACTTCTATTGATTTCTCTGTCTGGTAGGGTAAGGCTTTCACCTATCTTGTAAAAGTGTCTACAAAAACCGACTGGTATTTAAAATTGCCTTGGACCTTTGGCATCTGAGTAAAGTCTATTTGCTAGTCTTCTCCTGGATAGATTCCCCATTCTCTGTACTTGTTGAAGAGGAGGGGGAGTGTTTCCTTGAGTATTATTCCTTTAGTAGAGGTCACTTTGCCTAATCAAAGTGCAGATCAAAGGGTATCATATACCTTTTCTTCCATTCTGGCTATAAGGACTAGTTCTAGGGTGGGTTGGCTCCAATGTATTTCTTCATGCTTTGCTTTCCCTATTTTGTATTGCAACCTCTTTGGTACATATATTTTTCCTTGAGTATTAATTATTCCCCCTTGTTTGTTAAGTTAGCATCCATTGCCTAATACTTTATGATTTTCTTCTGCCACATAGATGTATTGTTGGCTGGGTAGTCTAACAACGGTGCTGTCATTATCCCACTTTTCTGATGTAGAATTAGTAGAAACATCAACACTGCTATTTTCCTCAGCTGGAAGCGAGTTATTCTTTTGATATTCAGCAGAGAATGCTACATGGAAGGGCTTTTGGTCTGCTTCTAGCATCCTATAATTTTCTTGGCCATGTTTGAAACCAGAGTTCTGGGCTGTTAGTGTCCCTGTTCTTTTCAAATACCTGCATGAGCATGCAGTATCAGAAAGACATACTTGTGGACAGTGTAAATGTTAGTGTTTTATCTTTTCCAAGGTCCCAAGTCTCATATAAGAGCTACCAGTTCTGTTTGTAGAGCTGATGTTTCAGAGCGAAGGGATCTTTCTCTATAACTTCCAAGAGATTGACCACTGCATATTCTCTCAGTTGGTGCCCATAGTCCATAAAGCTGCTTCCATCCCCAAACTACACATGGTCAGGTATATCTAGTGTCTCATTCACTAAATTTTTCCTGCTAGAATAACAATGATCTATTGCTTCTGAACAGGAATATATCAATATTTAGCTGCTTTCTCTTTGTAAAAGAGTGGCAGTATTCCAAGCTTAGTGAGTTTAAACAGACACATTTGGTGTTTTCAAGAGTTGGACCTGATAGTGTCCTAATCAACCGTTGGTGAATCATTGATGTCCCTTAGCCTCAAGTACTGGGTGTACCTGGTGTTGTATTAATATTATCATAGAAGTCCTTCAGGTTAACTTTAGTCCTTTATTTATAAGCAAGGTTGTGGTTTCCATTGCTCTAAGAAAAGATGGTCAGCCCTTGGCCATTGACCCAGTAGCTTTGGAAAATAAGATACTGGTCCAGAGATAGGTCTCAACTTCTGAGTAAGAATTCCCAATGCTATGTCCATTTTCAAGGAAAACATTTGTCCCCTGCTTGTCTCAACAAGCTGATCAGGCACACTGGGTGATGCCAAATACAATGTAATGATATAGAACTGCAGCCATCTATGCCTCATACAAGGTAGAGGATACATTTCTTTGAGGTAGATTCTCCATTGATCCATCGCCACAAATATTTAGTACAGGACAATAGATCGCATGTCCAAATTGGAACCAAGTAAGGAACTCCCTGTCCACTTCCCAAGATTTCAACAGACTCACCCAAGATTTGCAAGGTAGCACAACTTTTACAATGATGGTCATTGACAGGGACCTGGGAGCTGTTACTGTGCTCATATCTCTTCAGTTCTGGGTATTCTCCGGGGGCTCAAGGAAGGCTGTTTTTGATCATGGCCAGTATCCCTGGCACCCTTTGCTTCTGGGCAAAACATTTACTTTCCAATGGCCCTGTGAGAGAGTAGGGACAGTGATTCCTTCCTAATCACCAGAACTGTGACCTCAACAACTTTGCTTCCCAGAAATGAGTCTGTCTTTATAAGGAATTTGGAGGAATGAGAGGGTGTTGAGGGGAACTCTGTGCTAACTCTGATTCCTAGGAGGAGTCTAGCACCAGAAGCAAGGATAGAAAGGAAGCAAAGTCAGAACTGGAAGTGAATTGTGGGTCAGGGCCTTGTTGAATACCTAAAAGGAGTTCTCAGTAGGGATGGATCAGACATGGGTCACAGTAATTCAAATCATCTAGGAGAGGTTTGAGTAACTCTATAAGATTAGTAGTGGCAGGGATAGGTGAGTTACAGGTCTCACACTCTTGCCTCTGGCACACATATTCTTGGTATCATATTAGGGACACTAAATTAAGTAGAGAACGATATCAGGGAGGTTTCCAGAGATGTAGTGGTTGTCACAGAATAAGCTGAAACAGGCCAAGTATGAGGTTGGGCTAGTTCTTACTACTACTTGATTTAAAGAGACAGATTTAAAGAGAATGATAGCCCCAGTAGGTGAAGAGACGTGAACACAATTGTAACTGTAGCAAATTACCCTATAATTTCATTATTCTAGTAAGAAAACTACATCTCTTAGAAAATAAAGAATTTTTAAAAGGGGGAAATGGAGAAGGAAACATAACTTTTTGGTGCAAAAATATTGTAGGCACTATCAGTTCTAATCCAAGTGCCTATTATTTCACCACAGAAGCATATACAAAAAGTTAAGCTCCAAAAATAAACACTGACAGAACTCCAGAGAAAAATCCAAGCTCTGTAGCCAACATGTGACGCTGAATCTGGAAAAGCAACCTGAGAATTATAGGAATGTTTTGTGGAATTTTCATTTCATTTTCATTTTTCCAATATACTTTCTGGCATTATGATAATGATAGTCTTAAAGAAAGAAGCCCATATTCCTAGTGTGAGATCCTGGTTCATTTACAGAGGGAGAATCAACATTATTCACAGAGAGGTGTTTGTCTATTCTCAGAAGATTGATAGGCACACTTTTGTGGAGAGTGGTTAGGCCATTTGCCTCTGAAGGGCACAGGTCACATATCCCTGGCTCAAGTCCCAAGCACACAGGGGGAAAATAGTGTAATTAACTAAATAAAAATATAATGCTTCTTCCTTCTCGCTCTTCTTCCCTGCCTGCCTACTCACCTTCATTCCTGCCTTCACCTTTCCTTTAAAAGAAGACCAACATAAGCCACTGGTTTGCCTGCTTCAGAATTCATTCAATGTGAATAAGCTACAGGCTTTTCACTAAAACATTGTAAGTAAAAAATAACCCACAGCCACCAGAGGGATATATATATATATATATATATATATATACATATATATATAAATTGCCAGTTATAGATGAGGCATACAATAGAGCCCTGAAAAACATGGAGGAAAACCTAATGAGTTTCCTTGTAAATTTAAAGCTTTCAAAAAGCACTCTTGTATACTGAAAGTTGATACACAAACACATGATCAGGGCAGAAAATATGCTCAGAAAAAACTAGAGAAAACTCTAAGCTTTCACCTTTGGCTGATCACTAGGCTCAATGGAAACAGGAAATGAAGATTTAAAGCAGAGTTGTGATTGGTTGGTCTGGCTAAGTCATGAAGGAGAGTGCCAGCCCAGAGCCCCAGAACCAACCTGTAGAGACTACAAAATTAGCTTTTTAATTTTTCTTCCCTCATCCCTCCTCCTCCTCTTCCTCCTCTTTCTCCTTCTCTACTTCTATCTGTCTTTATCTCTGGCTCCTGATGTTTTAGGAAAGCTAGGGCAAAACTCTAGCTGAACAACAGCTATGGATATCACACTTCATAAAAATTACAGACTTATAAAACATAGTTTAGACCTTGGAGATCAAGACCATCAAAGGAGTTCTGCATTGGCTATTGTGGTAACTCTCGGATTTGACTCCCTGGGTTCTGATGAGTATTTTCAGTCACACATTCACACCCTTGCCTCCCCATTCCTGGCATCTTAGTTGGGGACTATCACCTGCTCTCCCTCATCCTTCAGCCTCTGTGGGGAAAAGAACCTTCTCAGATTCTCACCACAGGTCTCTGGTTTCCTGGATGCAGAGAAAAGCTAGCTGCTCATGTATTCTAGAAGTTTTATGGTATCAGGTCTGATATTCAAGTCTTTAATCCAATTTTGTGTATGGTGTAAAATGGTATTTCAGTTTTATTCTATGTGTGTTTCTTTCCAGTTTTCCCAACACTATTTATTAGATTTTCCTTCCCCCATTCTGTACTCTTTGATGCTCTTTCATAAATTAATTGACAATATATGTGTGAGTTTATTCTGTGCTGTTGATCTATGTGTCTTTTTAAAGACAATACCACACTGTTTCAATTATTATAGCTATGTTATATTGTTTGGAATTGGGGTGTGTGATGCTTCCAGGTTTATTCTTTCTCAATTGCTTTGTTTATCTGTGGTCTGTAATAATTACATAGGCATTTTAGGATTTTGTTCTACTTCTGTGAAAATGTCATTGGAATTTTGGTAAATATTGTACTGAATTTCCAAATTTTTGCACAGTAGGAACAACATCAGTTCTTCCAATCCACTAGCGCAGTATTTTTCAGTTTACTTTTATCTTCTTTCAATTGTACTATCAATGTATTACAGTTTTAATATACAGGTGTTTCACTTCCTTGATTAATTTTTCCTAGGTATTTTATTCTTTTTGATACAGTTGTAAGTGGAATTGTTTTCTTAATTTCTATTTCTGATAGTTTCGTATTTGTGTGTAAAACAAATTTTTGTATATTGATCTTGAAACTTTGTTGAATTCAATTAGCAGTTCTAATAGTTTTTGGTGGAGTCTTTAGGGTTTTGTGCATACAATATCATGTAATTGGCAAACAGTGGCAGTTTTACTTCTTCCTTTCCAACTGGGTGAATTTCATTCTTTTTCTTACCCAATTGCTCTGGCTAAGATTTCCAATACTGTTTTGAGTAAAAGTGATGAGAATGGGAATTCTTATCTTGTTTCTGATCTTAAAGGAAAAGCTTTTTTATTATTCAGGTTAAGGTCAACCGTGTATGTGTTATATATTGCCTTCATGATATTCAGGTATGTCTCTTCCATACTGACTTTGTTAAGAACTTTGCATCATAAATGAATATTTAATTTTGTCAAATTATTTATTTAGATATACTTAGATGATTACTTTCCTTCATTTTGTTAATGTGATGTATCATATTGATTCATTTGCACATGTTGAAACTTTCATGTGACCCTGAAATGAATTCCACTTGATCATGGTGTATGATCCTTTTAATGTGTGGTTGAATTCAGTTTGCTAACATTTTCTTGAAGATTTTGAATCTAAATTAATCAGGGATTTCGACCTACATTCTTTTTATATGTGGTATCCTTGTCTGGTTTTAGTGCCAAGACAATGACTTGGAAAATGTGTTTGAAAGTGTTTTTTTCTTTTCTAGTTTTTGGAAGAGTTCAAGAAGTATTCCTATTAATTCTCTTTAAAATATTTTTTAGAATTCACCTGTGAAGATTTCTGATGCTGTACTTTTGTTTATTGGGAAGTTTTTGAATACTGAATCAATCTTCTTACTTGTAATTGATCTGTTTGGATTTCCTTTACTCCATCCATAACTGATTTATCTGATATCTATATAAATACATAGCTATAGGAATATAGAATTATTCATGTTATGTAGAAGAGAGATAATGTTTCTGGCAACCAAAGGTTTAAAATTACATTGATTTTTATTTTTCTAATAACAATGGAGAATAGCATTTAATTTTGTTTTTATGTAGATTGAATAAAATACATTATTTCTATGAACAAAGAGGTATTTAAGAGATCTGAAGTTCAAGATTTTCTAAGAGGGAATATGACCTGGACCTAAGTCACAGAGTGGAGGCTGTTGTGGGTCATGTCCAATCTTTATGGATGTGTCCTGAGACACCATCCCTCTATCTAGATTGTTTCACGAACTAGGGCAGGCATCAGCAAATAAAGTCACCATACAAGAAATGCCATTAATACCCCATCTCTCGTTAGCAATTTCAGTCCTGATGGGAAGACCAGACTCAGAGAGTACCCTATATTAAAAGAGGGAGGTTATCAGAATGTCCTCTAGAGTAGTAGCTAGATACCACCTCTGGCTATGCACTGTCCACATATATCCTAAGGATCTGGGTTCTCATTGTAAGGCCCAGGGAGAACAACCAAGGTGAGCAACTACATAAAAAAAAGTGCTTCTTCCTCCTCTCTCTGCTTGCCTATTAATTGACATTCCTGCCTGTATCCTTCTTTTAAAAAATAACAAAAGAATGAGGTTAGAAGAGTAGGGCATTTGGTGACACTTACATCTTTTAAACAACAGTAATGATAGGTCTCTTCCTAGAATTAAATGCCTAAAGTTACACAGCTAGCATTAAAAAGTGCACAGTTTATTCATTTCAAAAAAGTTTTTGAGCATTTGCATGTGGTAAACATTCTTCTAGTCTCTTACCATAAAACAATAAACAAAGTAAGCAGAAATCTCTACCCATAAGGAACTTACTTTCTAGTTATTGAGAAAGACTTAAAATAATCAAATATTTATCATGTTAATAAGTGATAACTATCAAAGAGACACCTAACAGCAATTGCCATGATATCCAGCTAGATAATGTAAGTCATTATCACTAAATAGAAATATGTGTGTACATGCACACATTTGTTAGTGCCCACACCTGTGTATACATGTGTGGATGGGAAGGCAAGGTAATGTCACTTCAGAATATGACCAAACTGGGGAAAGATGAAAGCTTATTCTTATAAGTATATTAACATACGTCAACATGGAATGCTAATTTAGGGAAAAGAAGTATAGCATTATGAAATATTATCATGATTATTTTATTTTATTTTCCAAAATGATCTAGGATTAACAGCAACTTTTTGGGTATTTGCAAGAAAATTGATTTTAATGATAAAATATGCATATCATCATTCTAATAGAATTTATTAAATTTGAAGATTCCCTGTAAGGTTTTTCAGTTTTCAGTAAGCAAAATAATTAAATAAATAATGAGAACTGACATTCCAGGGAGATTTCATAATAAAAACCTATACCTAATTATTTTGTCAGAACACAAATCTTCATTCACTGTATATCCAGCCAAGACTTCCATAACTTCTATGTTGAAAGATATTCTTATGTCAGAATCATTAATTTGTCATGAAACACTGATATTTTGAGTGTAGACAAAGGAGATAAATTAATTCCATAATGTGGCAGAATCAAATCCAACAAAAGGGACATTTTTCTTAAATCCAAAATGATATGTGTCCCCTAAACATTTGTTTAGAATCAGTGTTTCAGACACTACAAGGCAAATGAGTTAGATGGACTTTAGGGAGTTACAAAATCCAATACCTAGCAATAGATAAACACAGCAAAATATCATAAAGTATGTTTTGAGTGAAAACAGGTGATAATGTTTTGTACAGGCTTGTCAGAGACTTTCTTGAGGGATTCAGAATGCTGCCGTTTTGTTTTTGTTATTTCCTCTGTTGGAGTGTTAGTCCAACAAAATGAAACTCATACACTTAAGGTTTCAGGTTAAGTAAACTCATGTGACTGTCAAATCACCCAAATAACAACTATCATCAAAAACTTGATGAGTTAAAACCATCAAGGTCATGATTTTAAGACACCCTAAGAATAAATAAAATTAAATGATCCATTTTATTCCTTTAAAACAAAAACTCTATTCTAGATAGATTCTAGATGTTAAACTGCTGTGGAAATCATAAAATAAATGTTAATATAAAAAACTCATACCTCATCAATAAAAATCTAAAGCCAGCTAAATCAATTGCAGTCCACTATGAAGCTGTTGAGGGTTGTTAAAAGTGATTTCTTGAAGAAAAAGATACTTGCAATATTAGCACATCGATGGTTAGACAGTCTATTCAGAGTTTTGTAATAAACATTACTACCATATTCACACACACAAATAAACTAGATTCTCAAATTTATAAATCATTTGAGATTTTTACTTCCCATTTTTTCTCTAATTGAAGCTGTTATTTTTCTTATAATGGTGTCAATAGATATTTCATTTCTAAAAGGAAATACAATATCAAGGTTTTGCCAAAATTGTGTTATTAATAAAATGAATAAAAACTAGTGCAATCCACTATTCCTTTGATAATCATGAATAAATTAGCTAATCATTTCAATACCGCTTTGAAAGTCACATTCCTGGAAAGGTGAGTGTCCTGGCAGGGACCTAAGACACTGCCGTGTGGAGGGAGGTGGCTGTGGGCTCCAACACCATCATGGGACACTTTTCCATGAAGGTTAGCTGATGGTCCATGCCCAGTGGCCTCAACTTATTTATTTTAGGAAACTAAGGTGTAGGTCCCTTTTTCCTTCCTATCAGTCCCTCCCAGCTATTGCAGAAAACACTCTCATAGCAAGGTTTCCATTCATTCTTCTAGGGGAGGCAGTGTTGGTTTGTTTCCTGAAAGTGTTGAGATCATTTGGGGGACACAGATCCCTGTTGTTGGGATGACGCCAGTAAGACATTTCTCATTCACAGAGTCGATATTTGGAAATCTCATAGCAGTGTCTGCCTCTGATGGGAAGGTGAGTCAAACACGAAGGGAAGAACCAGTGAGTTTGTGGAGCCCGAACACTCTTACCTTGGAGGCACAGGACAGAGCTGCCACTCTGTGCCAAAAGAGCCAGCTTGGGGGCTCAAGGTCAGAGGGTCAGAGGGAGAACCAGGAGAGGACAGAGAGCACATCTCTTCTCACCCACCATTCCGTGACCCACTGGGTCTTCAAAGTGCCACAGTCACCATGATTTTAAAATAACTTAAAAATAAATTTAAAATAATTAGTCTTCTTTCTCTAAAACTAAAACTCAATTTTGGATAGATTTTGGATGTTAAACTACTGTCAAAATCATAAAAGACTCATGCACACATTCTTACACATTGTGTGTGTACATACCCTCTACCTTGACACATGTGTGCACACTCACACATGCTGTTAAACACCTGTATATGTCCACAACACTCTTCACTGTCATATATCTCACATGTGCACATCCTCACACTTACACACTCACACATGTCCACATGCTCCATTACTGTAAAATATACTCATGTGTATTCACTCACTGATACACATTCGTGTCCATACACCCTCAGTGCTGTCACATATACTCATGTGTATTCCCAAACCTATACATACCTGGGTGTGAACACTCATGAGAAAATAAAGAGAAAAACAAAAATCAGGCTGTACCCATCCTCAAGGCACAAAGAACTTGGGCATCCTGGAGAAATAACAGGTTCTCTATCAAATTCAGAAACAATTCCTGAGGGATATGTATTTTCAGGAGATAAAAATGGCACCTAGGAACTTAATGATTTCTAGAAGTTAAAATCTCTTTCAGGGAAAGGTGAGTGTCATGACCTGATCTGGCAACAGAAGGCAAGCGTACATACAAGCTTCACTTTGTTTCTGGCAGGTTTGATAAGTCATCAGCATCAAGCAGCTTAAGAATCCCAAAGATTTCCTGGGGAGGGAACCTGGGATGCAGTGCAGTATGGTATGAGATGGCTGTGTGTTCCAACATCATACAGAACACTTCTGCAGAAAGTGTCTGACATGTGGTTGATGCTCCATACCCACATGACTTCACCACTTTTGCCTTGGGGAACTGGGCTGTGGGTGTCCATTTTTTCCTTCCTCTCAGCATCTCTTGTGACCAATGTTATGATCAGCTTCTAGGTCTGTATCAACTTGGAGCAGGGTGGGGAGCAGCTATCCCAGGAGCCCTGAACTGTGAGGGGAGACATCACATCCACATGTACACATCCATGCACATATTCTCACACATGTATGTGCATGCACATGTCCTCCCCACTACCACACAATCACATGTGTACATTTATGCACAACAGCATGTGTGAACAGTCTTCAGTGTTGTCACATATACTCACATAGGTGCACATTCTCACACTTATTCACACTCACACATGTGCACACATGATCAGTGCTGTCACATGTACTCATGTGTTTTCAAACACCTATACACACTCAGGTGCTCATTCTCATGGTTGCAACATGATTTCACACATGTTCACACTCACACATCTCTATATATACTCACATGTGCATAACCATACTACTGTCACATATACTCATTCACATTCTTCTGCAGATACACCTTTTCATACATATGCACACATTCCCCACCACTATCTTTTATACTCATCCACAACTATACGCAGTCACCTGTTCTCATTCATTCTTTCACATATGCAGACACACCCCCATACATACTATGAATACTCACAGATGATTATCTGTGTGCACAAACACACCCCCTAACAAGTATACACATATGACAGACATTCACTCACACTCATACCTCCTCACACGCATGGGTTATAACAAACATGTATATGCCGTTCACATTCACATAGCCTCCTACATGTTCACATGCCCTCACATATACCCAAGTGTTCACTCCCACACTCTTCTGTAAATAAGGTTATATGGGTGCCAATATATGTAAGGATTCCTCTCATAGCTGCATGTCTTTTTCAGGCCCCTGACTCTGAGATCTGCTTTGTGGCTCTTCTCCATCTCACAAAGCCCCTTTCCTAAGAAGCTTGTATTGCACATCACTAGTGGTGATTCTCCATACAACTGTCAATGAAAAGCACCAGAACCCCACCTGCAGTCATCTATACAGCCTTCAACTAGAGACTCCTGATTGGGTGGATGTCACTGTGCATCACAATGTTACTTCATGACAGAAATTCATTGTACCAAGAAAAACCAAGAGGCACCATCTAAAAGGATAGGAGCTCCATACTTGGAGAAATGAAAGGTACAAACCCCATCAGCACAAACGTTGGATTAACAAACCTCTCAATGTTTCTGGATGGTGCAAGCAGCAAGAGGGGATCAGATACAAAGATACTTGGGCTAGTGGCCATGGCTCTGATGTTAGAGTTTTATGGAAGGAGGCAAAGTATTTTGCTTCTCTATAAAGTGCACTTAATCTGAGATGAACTCTAGAAGTGTCCTTTTTTCTTACTCTAGTATTGCCAAAATATTGCAATATGCAAAATGTGAGCTATTCAGTCATCTTGCTTTCTGTGCTGTCTGTCCTGAATTTAGGACTGAGTTCTGAGCTCTAGAGAGAGACATGCCACTCATGGGCAGAGTCATGGGGTTATTTATATATTGACTTGGATTCAGCAATTTTGATAAACTGTCACTTTTTTCCTTGGAGAGGACAGTTGTGGGAACTACTCATGTGCTTGTTAAGAACTTTTTCTGTGTGCCCTGGTGGAGTAGCAGTTGGGCACAGTCCACTTACATCCCTAGGTCCCGGGTTGGTGTCCCTGGACCGGAGACAACAACCAACATAAACAATTAAATAAAATAAATAAAGTGCTTCCTCCTCCTCTCTCTTTGTGCCTTCCTGTATCTGCTCTCCTTCATTTCTGCCTGCACATTTTCTTTAAAAATTAAAAAATAAACAAATAAAACTGTCCCTTCATTTGCTATAGTCCTATGGGACTCATGAACACAAGCCCCATTGACTCTCAGGAGATTTGGGGGCTGTCCTTCAATTCTTATGTAAAATATTCATGCATATTCTTTTCAAATACCCCCCTTCCTTGTCGATCACTTAATTATTCTTGAGGACAAGAGGGTAAAATAATTCACTATACTGCTATACAATGAGGACCCATGAAATGACATAAGAACTGAGTGCTGGTCTCATCAAGAGAGCTACAACTAAAAGATTTTTTTTTGACACTCATGAACCAGTTGAGTGATGCCTACACATTAGTAACTGAGAACATAACCCTCATTGAAAAGGTAGAAAAAACTGAGACACAGCTCTGAAAACCCCACACTTGGCACAGCAGATTGTAATCAGGAAGGATTCTCCAGCTCTGTTTCTTCTCGAGGCAGGAAAGGTTTGAACCGCACACAACGCACACAAACTTTTCTGTCTCTTACTTGAAACGAGAGAACCCTTGAAAGGTGGGCAACATGGGATGAGGCATGAACACTGTACAGAGTCAGGAGGCATCCAGGCTGGGGCAGGCAGCTAGCCGGGCCTGGGTTTCAGAGCCCCAGGGGAGTAAGTCTCCACAGAGCGCAGTCTGGCACAGGATGTCTGAGAAAGGATGGGTTGAAGAGGATGCACGATGGGGACAGCAGTGGCGATAACCCAATGAGAGATGTCAGAGTCCACATGGGAGTGAGGAGACAGGTGTGTAGTGTCAAGAATGAGAATGGTTACATATGAGAGGACTGAATAAAATCACCCATGATGGGATCAGGTTGCTGTCAGAAAAGGAAGCAACAAAACAATAGTAGAAAAAACCATGTAGGAATGGAAGTTTTGTTAAAAAGTTGATGGCTATTGACACTTTGATATAGAACTACAGAACGATATAAGCATGTATATATGTGCACTGATATTCACTGAGGCAGTTTATGAGCAGTAACAACCCCAGAATAATTGGCACAGCTAAACAGAGTACCAGGTTACTAAAGACCATTCTCGCATAGAAGTAATCAGAACTATGAAAAGTGGTTGATTCCAGGACTGAGGCAGGAAAAGAAACACATGATTAACTTGAAGCCTCTTCTACCAGAAACTAAGGAAGCACTCAAAGAATAATGGGACAGATCAAAAAGGAGGAAGCCCAAATGTTAAATGGAAAAACATCAAAATGTTATGGAAGTAGCCTAGTAAATACATTTTACTATTTATCCTTCATATCATCATTAAAAAATCGCACTGAGACTTGAAGATCCTTGAGGAGAAACTGAGAATCCAAATTCCAACTCAGCAGTATCTTTAAAGAAAGAGAATGACATACTTTATATGCAATGCTTGGAAATTAACTAAAATAAATTAGTAAAAAGTTGAGAACTTTATCGAAGTTAATGAAAATTATTCATGTATATAATATAAAATAGAAGATTTTTATTAATTTGCCCATAGTTCCCATTGAATTATTGTTATTGTGGCTAAATATCAGAGCTTCTGGTTTGGTTTTCTCATTCTTCATTTATTCAGCAGCCATATGCTAAATTACTATGACAAGCACTGGAATTACAAGATGAAGATGAAACAGTCTATTTCTCAGCAAACATGGGAATTTTAAAAAATAGACAAACAGGCAATTTCCTTACAGAGTTTTATATATATGCATAATGACCAGTATAAAACAGCACACACTGACCACACAGAAGAGACACCCTAGTTTTATGTCAACATTGTGCCTTTTGGTTGAGGTGGTATGTAATTTGATACCTGAAGACAAAGTTTACTAGACAGAAGTGAAGAAACATTAACAAAGAGCTAGAGAGAGAGAAGAGCACTTGTGGAATTAGTTGTCTATTTTGGTACATGTTAGAACAAAAGGAAAGAGTAGAATGAGGCTTAAAAATCTGACAATAACCAAATTGAGTTGAGTGTTTTTATTCCATGTTAAGGATTTCTGAATTTTTCCTGAGGACCAAAGAAAAACCAGTCACAAATTAAATGTCACTTAAGTGACAGCTTTGTGAATTATAATTGCTTGACTAAGTATTACTAGAAAAGTCTGAGACTTTTGGATAGCATATCTCACTACCAAAAACCTAAAAAAATGATGAAGCCCATGTATTCTGGGAATATTTTCAGCAAGGTCGACAGTTCCATAGGGATGGCAGGAGTGAAAGACATAATCATAAATAAGAAACACAGATGTTTTAGGGTTTTTAAGGGCTACAGAATATGATGAATAAATATATTCTTCATTATGAATATCTATGCTTTCACATTTTTCATTAGCCATGTATAAAAAATACTTAACAGTTATTTATTATCCAGTGGAAAATAATGCCATTTACCATTTACAGATTATTTCAGAAATCAATACTATCTAAATTTAACTGATATATCTGGTAACATTCCTTCCCATAGTCTTCTAGCCATATTTTCATTCAAATCCTGCCACATCTTAAAGTAATCAAAGATTATTAGTAATGCTTAAGTCATATTTTACACTGAATATAGAAAAACTGTCCTTTACAGAACAGTTTCTTTATATCAATAGATTTTTCTTAAATGAAAATTCCACTTTATACATTTAGAACAATAAAACACTGCGGTATGGTCCATGTTACTTTTTCTGTGCATAATCTTAAATAGATTAATTTTACAGGAATCGGAAAGATACTGTCAAAAAGACATCAAAATTGTAATGGCAAAAATTATGAAAAATATTGCGTATTTGTATTATGACTGAAGAATTTCTGCAATCATATATATAGATTTCAGAAAATCTGCTTGCATAAAGGAAATAGAGTCAGTTTCAAAAATCAGTTTCTGATTCTTGAGTTTATACGATTTAGAAACAATGAGAATAATGTAACTTTCCTTTCTAGAAATTAGAAATTTTTGAAATATTTTAACTAAGAATACTGATAGTGTCTACTTAATTTTAGAATATGTGGGAACATTTCAAATTATAATACAATAGTTTGTCCACATCTGTGTGTTCTTATTTAAATCTTTCTTATAAAATATATCCTCATATTAAATGCTCAAAATAATATCTAAAATAGTGTAGTGAACATAATAAACTTTGTTGTTATCATGATAATATGTTATCTAATACTTGTACAAATGTTATATATGAGACATGTTTTGTTTACATGTTTTTCAATATTTTCAGCAAACATTTTCCGTAACATTTGTGACATTATAGGCAGGACTTATAAAATGAAAAATGTGATATTACCAGGCAGAGCTTAAAAATAATAACAATATACAGTTAATTTGGTGAATTTGTATAAAACATATTGCATTTTATCTTATTAAAAGGAAATGATACGTAAGGTAAATCACATTTTTACATGACTTGGATTAAGGAACTACCAATAAAATGTTATCTTTCCCTCCACAAGCTCTTTTCCTAAATTTTACTTCCATGACCTTGATGCTTACTCTAGGTCAGTACTGGGTTTCAGAGGGTGGAAGTAGCTTGAAGTTCAAAATTAATAAGGAGAACACACAATATTTTATTTATACTTTTCCATTTATCAAATATGTAGAAAGGTGAGAAAATTATTCACAGTAAGACAATGCATCTGAGAACTTTAATTTAAAATATTTTAATTAGAAGGATCTCCTCATAAATGGTAGTTTTCAAATGATGCCCCATAGAATCTAAAGTTCCACCAGGGACATTGCAGAATTAGGGGATAAAGAAGCAACAACTTCAGAGTCTTCATCCCTCCACTAGTGAGAAAGATCTACATGTCTCTAGAGTTTCATATTTTACATGAGACACAATAATGGCTCAAAGTGATTTGTAGTTTGCCTGATATAACAAACCAAATAGCCACAGGTATTATATTGAGCTTTACATCTTACTATGCTGAGTTCAATTCCAGCTACTTCAGCACATTCAGGTAAGACATAGATTTTTAACTATAACAAAGAATTAATGCCAAATATTGTGTCCTGTTGTTCAACAATATTTAGGCACAAGACATGAAATAGAGGCATTCTAAGAAGTTTTAAACTTTAAAGTCACAATTAATAGTATAATTCATATTTGTAGCAGTCAATTTATAAGGCATAATTTGTAAAACTCCATTTATGAAGCAGAATTCTTAAAATCCTAGGAAAATGAACTTGGAAGAAAATACTTTATTTGAGTCAAGCAAACTGAAAAGGAGAAAATTCGTTTTTAAAATAAAAACTTTTGGTTAACAAAATCAATCGCCAAATGAATTATCCATGCTGTGGGTTACTTATAACAAAATTTAAAATGTGAGACAGCTTTTTCTTTACCATCTAGAATACTTCTACCCAATCTTTCATTTTTGCTTGTTAAATTCAATGATATGAGCTTTATTTCAATTATAATTTTAGATCCAGTTAGAAATTATAGGAGAACCTGCATTCCCCTGGTCTCAAGTCTCTATTTGAGGACTTAGACTCTCTCTCTCTTTTTCATGAGAGGGAATGAGACCTACCTAACAGGTGAATTCAGGAAAAGGCACAAAGAGTGCTTACTGCTTTCAAGCCCCTTCATAAAAAGCCATGTCTGGGGGAATTCCAGTCAAGATGGTGACCTGGTAAGAGTGAGACTCACAACTTCCCTACAAAGCAATTAGGAATTCACTATTTTCCAGAAAAAAATACCGAGGAAGAACAGAGACAGAGGCTATAGGGTAGCAATCAGGACAACAAAGGGTAGGTGAAAACATCAAAGTTCAGAGAAACATGGAAGATTCAGGACTCCAGCCACACAGAGTGGGTGGAAATACCAGAAGAACCGGACCTCCCAGGAATTGCTCTAATAGCAGAGATCCTGCAGGACCATGACGTGGAATGAAGGGAGAGAGTATTGGTGTAGAGTGGAAGGAGAACCATGGCCTTGGTGGTTTCAGTAGGAGGCTTAGTGAGAAAATCATAATGGGCACTGCTATAACTAGAAGGCAGCTAGGGGAATTTCCCACTCCATCCCCTCTAACTATACTCCTCTGGGATGCAGGACACAGCAACCAGAAATCCTGCTCTCAGTCTCAAAGCAAGAAGAGTCTTCCAGAGAGAGAAACTGACAATACTCACTAGCATCACTACCCTGTGGGTGAAAATGAAACTGCAGTCTGATTGCTGATTGTGGTCAATATCTAGGAGGTCATTAGGATTTGGAACTGAGACTCTGGGGGAAGGTTCTGCATTCCCCACACAAATTTCAACCCCAAAAGCTGAACTCTTGGGCAGCAACAGAGGTTGCATATAACAACGTCAACCACTCCAACCTAGGTGATACCAGAGAACTCAAGAAATTCCAGTGTTCAAGCCAAATTCCAGTCTTACTCAATTCAAGTTGATACCCTTCACAAAACTATCATTGAAGGGAAATCTAATACACAGAAACATAAACAGAATGTAAAACAGGTAAAGAGAGAAATATATGCAAAATTATGGATCCAATAAAAAAGGGGTAAATCATAATGCAACAGATGTATGCAAACTACCCGAGAATGAATTTAGGGCAACAGTGATAAACATATTCATGGAAAACATGAAAACAGTAGAGAAAGTAAAAGAGAACGATGAAAAGAGAGAGAAGAAATGAAGCAAGATATCAAGCAAATGAAGAATATGATGGCTGAAATATAAAACTTAGTAGAGTTCTATATCTAGATAATATGGCAGAGGAATGCACTCAAGAAAACCAGCAAAGAGAAAAAAGAATGAAAGGAAACAAACACAGCATTTGAAACTATCATAACATCAAAATGAACAAAATTTTGGGTTCACTGGTGTCCAGAAGCAGAAGAGAGAGAAAAGGGTAAAGAAACTTTACTTGAAGAAATAGTAACTGCAAATTTTCCAAACCTGAGGAATGAAACAAGACTCCAGACCCAGGAAGCTCAAAGAGATTCCAGTAAGGGAAACTCAGAGACCTATACCTAGACACATTGTGATCAAAATTTCAAAGATACAAGATAATCTTAAAAACATTCAGAGAAACACAAGTCACATGAAAAAGTAGTTCCAACAATTTGTCAGTGGATTTCTCAGCTGAAACTCTACAGGCCAGAAGGGAATGGAATGATATATTCAATATGCTGAAAGAAAAGTATTTTTAACTTAGAATACTAACACCTGTGAGATTATCACTCAGAACTGAAGGCATGATGAAAAATTTTTTCTTATAAGTAAACATTAAAGGAATTTATCACCACAATCAGCACTACTAAGGATACTAAAGGATGTTCTATAAAGGGTAAAGAAATCCTATGTAAATACATAAGACAACAATTATAAAAGTGGGGAGGAGGGGAAGAGAACAAAAATGTAGACGGTTAGAATGAGTTTAAGACTTACCTGCTTTCAAATTAAAACAGGAAATAAACATAGATTTCTTAATGCTAACTTCAGGAAAACCCAAAAATACCTCTCCATGGAAAAAACAAGAAAATAAAAAAGGAAAACCAATAAAATATAAACATACCAAAATCCACCTAGAAAGAGAAAGAGAAGAACAAAGGCATTGTCTGGAATAACACACAGAAAACAAATTACAAAATGACAATAAACAGCTACATATCAACTATCACCATAAACACTAATGGAGTGAACTCACCAGTCAAATGACACAGAGTGTACCAAAGATTAAAAATCATAACCCAACCTTCTGCTTCATTCAGGAAACTCACCTTTCTTCAAAAGATAAACACTCAAAGTCAATGGTTAAAGAAAATCCTACAGTGAAATAGCAACCAAAAAAGCAGGAATGGTCATACTTGTATCAAATAAAAGACTTTAAACTAAAAAGCATAACAAAAGACAGAGATGGACTTTACATAATATTTGTGGGGCCAATTCAAAAATAAGACATTATGCTTATTAACATATATGCACCAAATAATGAACCATCAAAATGTATTATGCAAGTATTATTAGAACAGAAAAGGAGATATATTGACAGTAAAGCAATAAAAGCATCAAAATTTATTAAGCAAATATTATCAGAACTGACGATAGACATTGACAACAACAACACTAATAGTAACCAAAGTGATAGTAACCAAAGCAATATGGTACTGGAATACTAACAGAGGCATAGATCAGAGTGATAGAACTCAATAACCAGAAACGGACCCACTCACAGTCGGTTGATATGCAACAAAGGAGCCAAAGATATATGATGGACAAAGGAAAGAGCTTTCAATAAATAGTGCTTGGATAACTGGACGGACACATGCAAAAGAATGAAGCCACATGACTCTCTAACACTATTCACAAAAATTAACTCAAAATAGACTAGAGAGTTGGACACACAACCTGGAAACCAAAAAAATTCTTGGAAGACAACAAAGGAAAGACTCTCCATGACTTTATTCATATAGAGGTGTTTAGCTACTCAACTCCAAGATTATGAGAAACAAAAGAATACTAGACAACTGGGATTACATCAAGCTTCTTCATAGATAAAGAAAACATTACCAAAACAAAAAGGCAACTTACTAAACATGAGAAGATATTTAAATTTCATAGTCCTGACAAGGGCCTGATGTCTAAAATATACAAAGAACTCATGAAAATCAATAAGAGGAAAACCCAATACAAAAATGGGAAGAGGAATTGGAGAGACATTTTTCTTAAGAGGATTACTGATGGTGAACAGGCACATGAAAAGATGCTCCTGCTTGCTGACTATCAGGGAAGTGAAAAATAAAACAACAATGAGATATCACCTTACATCTGAGAGACTGACTACTATCCAAAAGACTGGAAATAACAAATGTAGCAAGAATATGGCGGAAAGAGAACACTTCTATACTGTTGGTGGGAGTGCAAATTAGTGTAACCCCTGTGAAAAACATGTGGAGATTCTGCCAAAAATTTGTAGATGGAAACCCCAAGTGATCCCTCCAGGCTACTTATGGGTATTTACCCAAAGGATATAGTTCACTCATTCTCAGAGATTTATACACTTCCATATTTATCACAGTCCTATTTGAAGTAGTTAAGAACAAAAATGTCCAATTGTTCAACGGTAGAGGAAAGGATACAGACAATGCTATATAAATATATATATAATATATATATAATGGACTACTACACAGTCCTTAGAAGAGATGCAATTGTCATTTGAATCAACATGGATGGATTTAGAGATTATGCTAAGTGACATAAGTAAAAAGAAGAAAGATAGGTATCAGATGATCTCACTCATAGATGAAATGGTAACATACAAAGCAAAGGAATGGATGAAAAAAAACCCAACCCTTGGAAAACAGAACTGAGGTTACCAATAAGGAATGAAGAGGGGGATGAGTGGTTGGGACAAGTGGTAGTTGAGCCCACTGGACAATTTTTAAGAACACTTGGTGATGTGTTGGAAGTAAGGTGTGTTGATAAATATCTGAGGAATGATGAACCTATATATACGAGTTTACTTTAATATGTAGAATAACTTACTACATAAAAATAAAAAAGAGATCTGTGGTGGATAATGGTTAGTATTATAACAATGGAGTTTTCAGAAATAAGATATTCGTACCAACTTCTATTATATTCATATAAAACATAAACATATTACAAAATATTAGCAATATCCCAGAGATCATTATCTATGACTAATTAGAAAAGTATATTTACATATGAATATTTTGAAAAGACAAAAAAATACATTTTGGTATCACATCATGCAGATCACAGTCTACAAGAAAAAAGTTACACACAGTGGTACTGATGGCTCAGTGGTTAATTCTGTACTCTGACATAGTTCATGTTAAGCCCAAAGACCTAAGTTCACACTTGTATATACGGTGAACTACCAACATGAACAACTAAATAGTGGATGATTGCTTCTTCATCCTGTCTCTTCCTGCTTCTTCATCCTGTCTCTTCCTGCATCCTGTCTGCCTACTTGAGTTCATTCCTGCCTGTTTCCTTCTTCTAAACAAATAAATTCTTTAACACAAAAAAGTACATACATGAAAATGCTCAATGGATCATTCAAAATAGAAAGGGGAAGGGTGAAAATAACATCTTTGATGTCTGAGTTGAGAAGAAAAGGGAAGAGGTAGAACTTTTGAAGAATGAAAAATGGTAGAGAAATAATGTATACAGTACTTTCAAAACTGGTTTAATAAAAAGCTAGAGAGTTTAGCAAGCACAATGTTCACAAAATAAAAAGGATGAAAAACAATGAAAGACAATCAGGCAACAAACTTAAGCACTCAGCAAATAGACAGAAAGCCCTGTTGGAGCTTCACAGAAATTGGAAAATACCCCATTCTGTTATCAGTGTGGTAAAAACATAATTCATCATTTAACTTTTAAGTCTGGCATATGATTTTGTGTGTATAATCTATTTATAAGAAAAGACAAAATAAAAAAGTCAGATCACGATAATTTTGTGAAGTTAAACAATGAAACATATGTTTTTAGATATTAAAATGTTTGAATGTTGAAGAGAATAACATTACTAACAAATGGAAAGATTACTAGAAAGAGAAACTTACAGAAATAAAAATTCATGGTAGATAACAAAGAGTGCACCTGACATTATATGCAAAAGTGGAAGTATCAACACTGTTTGAGAAATCATTAAGGAGTAAGTATACATTTCTGACATTCAGAAAAAGTTGCAGATTGTGCTGTGAATTTCAAAAGTAAATTATAATGGAATTTTTAATCATAAAATTATAGACATAAATGAGTATGTATTCATACTTTAATAAAGTATTATAGTTCAATCAACTGATTAATGGTTGAGGGGCCCTGAAATATTCAAATATACCCAGCAATCTCCTTTTCCACGTCACCACTTTTCTTCATTTCTGGATCTAAGCAATATTCCAGAGATTGTTTTAATTCAATAATTAATTGCTCCTTTTCATCTAATAATGTGAAGATTTCAAGAAAATTATTTCTAAGAATATAGACTCCCCTTTTAAAAAATATTTCTCATGAGCTCTTGAGTAATATTGTCATTTATAAATCTGATGTCAATAAAAACAAATTTCAACAGTAATAACTTTCTAAAAGAGTTTATATAGATTTTACATTGCTGTCATTTTTCTTGAACTTAAATTGACAAATTTTATTTTTAAAAGGGGAGATTTTTATACATAAACCAGTTTGATGCATTTTTAAAAGTTTAGTTTCTAGAGAAGCTCTGAAGCATTTTTCAATAATATATTTTTTAAAATCTGCATATTAAAATATTAAATATATTCAATCAATACATAGTTCAATATATTCCAGGTTTAGTTAAATGACATCTTACTGAGTTAATCTTTGAAATAATTCCATGAAGTCCCAATCACACTTTTGATGATCAGATTACTTTAGGATGAGATAAAGATTATCATTCTCTGTAAGGTTTATTCCATAGGTTTCAATTTCTCTTTATCCAGTAACCACTTGTATATAAATTTTGTCTTTCCTATATTATATGAAAATAGACCTTTTACCTGATTCTGTAGCTTTTCTATCATCCTGTTTTTCCATTTCCCTTAGACTACAAAATTCTTTAATGTATCATTTGTTCTCTTCTTTAACATTACAATCTTCCACTGTTTTAGTTCCAGTTATAATCTTTTAAGGGTCATCTAGAATCTTTTTTAGTAGAATCCTGCACTACTCATCGGCAATTGATATCAATAACCACATCTTCCCTTTGTTACTCTAATCCCACTTCATTTCTAACTCCTGATATTTAGTACTTGTCCGTTTCTCTTACTCTTATTTTTATTTTTTCATTATTATTGAAGAGATACTGCATTTTGGAAATGACTTGTTTTGAGGTTTACATAGTGGTATTTTTACATTTACAAATAGCATAGCAGATTTACTAATATTCCATCCTTTCTTCCTCCCTTCATTTATAGTTAATTCCTTTCATCCCATTTCCCCTTCCCCTCCCCCATCCCTTTGCTTCCTCTGAGTTTCCTTTTTGTCTCTCATCTCTAAGAGTCCATCGTTGGACTCTCTCTTTCTCTTTCTCCCTCCTCCCCATTTTTAGTGTTGTTTAATTTATAACATTTATTTGTTTTTTCGTAACCCATAATATGAGTGCTATCATACAATGGCTGTCATCCTGGTTTAACTTGCTAAGCATATCTCTCTGCAAGTCCATATATGTTGTTGCAAATGGCAGGATCTCTTCCTTTTGACTGCTGAATAGTACCCATAGTGTATAGTTATCACATTGTGTTTATCCTCTCCTCTATTCATGAGCATTTAGTTTCCCACTTTTAGCTTTTGTGAATTGTGCTTCATTAAACATGGGGGTGTCTATATCTCTTCAGATACAGGTTTTTGTGTCTTTGGGGTAAATGCCCAGTAGAAGAATACCTGGATCATATGGACTCTCCATTCTCAGTTCTTTGAGGAGTCTCCATACTGTTTTCCAGAATGGCTGCACCACTATATATTCCCACAGTGAATTAGAATTCCCTTTTCTCCCTATCCTCTCTAGCACTTATTTCCTTTTTTCTTTTTTTTTGGATAATAGCCATTTTTACCAGTATGAGGTGATATCTTATCATTGTTTTATTTTTCATTTCCCTAAAGACAAGAGATGTAGAGAATCTGTTCCTGAGCCTGTTGGTCATTTGTACGTCTTCCTCGGAGAGGTGTCTATTAAGGTCAACAGTCCATTTTTTGAATGGATTGTTTGTATTTTTGTTGTCCAGTTTTTTGAGTTGTTCGTATATCCTAGATATTAACCCCTTATCTGAGGTGTGAGAAGCAAATATCTTTTCCAGTTCAGTTGGATTCCTTCTTGTTTTCATGAGTTTCTTTTGCTGAGTAGAAACTTTTTAGTTTTATGTAATTTCACTTATTTATTTTGGATTTCGTTTGTCTTGCAATGCGAGTTGAGTTGCCAAAGATAACTCTTAAGACTATGTCTAATAATGTTTTCCCTCCATTGTCTTCTAAGTGTTTGATGGTTTCTGGTCTTATGACTAGGTCTTTAATCCATTCTGAGCTAATTTTTGTGTATGGTGTTAGTTAGTGTTCTGGTTTCAACCTTTTGCATGTGACTGTCCAATTCTCCCAGCAACAATTTCTTAATAAGACTGTCCTTGACCCATTGTAAGCCTTTGGCTCCTTTGACAAAAATTAGATGTCCATACATATGTAGATTTATTTCTGGACTTTTGATTCTGTTCCATTGTTCTGTCTTTCTGTTTTTATACCAGTACTATGCTGCTTTAATTATTATTGCTATGTAGTAGAGTTTAAAGTCAGGGAGCATGACTCCTTCGTTGTTGGTTTTTTTTCTTGAGGATTGCTTTTGCTATCCTGAGTTGTTTGCTGTTCCAGATAAATTTCATTATTTTGTGTTCTATGTCTGTGAAGAATGTCTTTGGAATTTTGATGGCAATAACATGGAATCTATATATTGCCTTGGATAATATGGTCATTTTGATTATGTTGATGCCTCTGATCCATGAGCATGGAATATATTTCCATTTCCGTGTGTCATCTTCTATTTCTATTAGCAATTTCCTATAGTTCACATAGCATAGGTCCTTCACCTTTTTGGTTAAGTTTATTCCAAGACATTTTTTTTCTTTTTTTTTTGGTACAATATAAATGCATTGTTTTCTTCAGTTCTCTTTCTGTATTTTCACTGTTGGCAGCAAATTTCTTAATATTAATTTTGTAGTCTGTCACTTTACTATATTTATTATTTCTAGTAGCTTTTTACTTGGTTCTTTGGGGTTCTCTATATATTATCATGTCATCTGTAAAAAGTGACAGTTTCAATTCTTTTCCTATTTGGATATCTTTTTCATGTCTAATTGTATTGGCCAGGATCACCAGCACATATTGAATAGCAATGGTGAGAGTGTTGTCCCTGATCTTAGGGGAAAAGTTTTCAGTTTTGCTCCATTGAGTACAATGTTGACTGTGGGTTTGTCATATATAGCTTTAATTATGTTGAAGTATGTTCCTTCTATACCTATTTTTGGAGGGTTTTTAACATAGAAGGGTGTTGAACCTTGTCAAATGCTTTTCTGCATCTATTGAGATGATCATGTGGCTTTTGTACTTTATTGATATAGTGTATCACATTTATTGATTTGCATATGTTGAACCATCCCTGCAATCCTGGAATAAATCCCACCTGATCATTGTGTATGATTCTTTTTATATGTTGTTGAATTCGATTTGCTAGTATTTTGTGGAGAATTTTTGCATCGGTATTCATTAGGATATTGGTCTATATTTTTCTTTTTTGTCGCAGTCTTTATCCAGTTTGGGAATCAGCATAATACTGGTGTCATAAAAAGTGTTTGGAAGTTTTCCATCTTCTTCTATTTTTTGGAACAGTTTAAAGAGGATTGGAATTAGTTCTTCTTTGAATGTTTTGTAAATTCACTGGTGAAACTGGTCCAGGGCTATTGTTTTGTGCAAGATTTTTGATCACTGTTTCAATTTCTTTGTTTATGATTGATCTGTTCATGGTTCTAGTTCTTCTCTGTTTCGTTTTGGGATATTTTACCTTTCCAGAAATGTCTCCATTTCTTCTAGATTATTCTGCTTGTTGCCATATAGTTGTATACAGTGTCTTCTTATAGTCCTCTGTACTTCTGTTGTATCTGCTGTAGTTAGTCCTTTTTTCATTTTTGATTCTACTTATTTGTGTTTTCTCCCTCCTTTTTTTGTGAGTCTGGCTCCAGCAGCTTATTATTTTTATTCTTTTGAAAAACCAACTTTTGGAGTCATTGATTTTTTTGACTAATCTTTCTGATCTATATTTCATTGATTTTTTTTTATCTAGTCTTTATTATTTCCTTCCTTCTCTTGGATTTAGGCTTCTGTTTTTCTGCTTTTTCTAGTTCCTTTAGGTGATGGCTTAGGTGTTTTGTGATTCTTCCTGTTTTCTGAGGTAAGATTGTATTGCTATAAATCTCCTTCTTCTTACTGCTTTTGCTGCATCCCATAGATTCTGACACATTGTTTCTTAATTTTCATTTGATTCCAGATATTAATATATTCCCTAATTTCCTCTTTTACCCATTGGTTATTCTGCAATATGTTGTTTATTCTCCACTGTTCTGCAATTTTCCTCTCTTTCTCCTTTTGGTTGATATTTAGTTTAATGCACTGTGATCTGAAAAGATGCTAGATATGACTTCAATCTCTGAAAATTTACTGGCTACCTTTAGAATTCAGGAGCACTATATGCTATTGTGTAAGGCTCTGATGCAGTCATTTATATTCATTCCACTGACAACTCTTCTCATTTTAAAAAATTAGAAAATGATAATTCCTTTAAAAAATATTGCATAATGACCTATTGTTTATTCTTGATAAAAAGAACATATTACATACAAACTAATTCATTTTCAAAATCTCACTGAAGGGTCTACATTATAAGAGTTATTTAGAATTCTAAACTAAATCAATATCATTATTTCTGCAAATTTTTAGACATACTATGTATATTAGCAGAAAATCACACTGCTATTTGTGTTCATATCAGCTTTACTAACAAGAGGAATTTAGTGGAATAATCCCAATATTTGCTTATGTTAATGGATAAAAAATGTGGTATAAATAAAATTCTTCTTTTAGACTACCATGATCTTTCTTCAATAAAATCTTACTATAAAAAAACTGTTATGAATTCAGCAAACTTTCTTTATAAACAGGAATTACAGTACTATAAGCAAGTAGTGTTAACCATAATACAGTAAGTATTTTTATCAAGGAAAACGTCCATATTATCCAAAATTCCTTTTCAGTAGAGCAGAAATGATGAAACTGATTTTCTGAACTTTACTGGGCAGATTTTTCTGAAGCTGATCTCTTTTGCCACCTTGCTTTTTTATTACAACTTTTAAATTAACATTTTCAATTTCAAGTCTAAAATGTATATTTAAAAATAATTATTCCCAGCTGCTGCTGCTGCTGCCACTGTTTGTTGCTTCATCCTGTTAAAGAGGTTCCCAGAGTGGAATGGGGAAAAGGGGGCTAAGTCGCTGCAGTCATGGAGGCCAACTGAACTGCATTCCTGTTCCAGGCCCATGAAGCCTCCCATCACCAATAGTAGGCAGCACAGAACAGTTTGTTGCCTCTCCTGAGCTCTGCTGTGATGCACCCAGATCAGAAACCATCACTTACAATATCAATAACTCAGAAACCTCAGGCTACACCAGAAACATTAAAGGATGCCATTGGGATTAAGAAAGAAAAACTCAAACTTCATTTGAGTTCACTTACTGCAGTAAAACTTTCAGGGACAGCTATCACCTGAGGCACCACAAGTCCTGACACACAGGGATCAAATTGGTGTCCCAGTCAAAGAAAACCTCTACCATGGTGGCTCCCCTTATCTCTACCATTGCTGGGGACAGCAGCCGAACTTTGTTGGTCTCAACTATTGCAATTTGTCAACAGTCACTACATCTTCCTCAGGCACCAACCCTAGCAGGAATTTCCAGTACCACAGCTATGCCTTTGACCCAATCTGTCAAGAAATCTGGTAAACCTGTCAAGAAGAACCATGCTTGTTAGATGTGTGGGAAGGTCTTCCGAGATGTGTATCACCTCACTTGGCACCAGCTGTCCCATTCAAACGAAAAGTCCCTCAAGTGTCCTATTTGTAATCAGTGCTTCAAGAGGAAGGACTAGATGACTTACCATGTGAGGTCTCGTAAAGGAAACATCACCAAAATCTATACTTGCTGTGTTTGTGGGAAAGGCTTCTCAAGGCCTGACCACTTAAGCTGTCATATAAAACATGTCCATTAAACAGAAAGCCCCTTCAAATGCCAAACATGCACTGCTGCCTTTGCCACCAAAGATAGATTGTGGACACATATGGTGCACCATGAAGGCAAGGTATCAGGTGACATCTGTGGGAAGCTCCTGAGTGCATCTTACATCACCAGCCACTTAAACACACTTGGGCAGAGCCAAAGTATCAACTGCAATACATGTAAACAAGGCATCAGTAAAACATGCATGAATGAAGAGACCAGCATCCAGAAGCAGCAGCAGCAGCATATGATAAACTGCCCAGGGAAGCAGGTAGAGACTCTTAGACTGTGGGAAGAAACTGTCAAAGCAAGAAAGAAGCTGCTAACCTGTGCCAAACCTCCATGACTGTTACACACCTGTGACTCTTATCATTCCATTCAATATAATGTCCACTGTGTCATCTTGGACTACGTCAAACCCACTCACAGTGGTAGCTGCAATGAGCATGGAAGTCCAGTAAATGTTTCAAGTGCAGTTAACATAACTAGCCCAATGAACATAGGACATCTGTAACTATAACCAGTCCATTATCCATGACCTCTCCTTTAACACTCACTGTCCCCATCAAACTCCTTACTCCAGTTACTGCCCCAGTGAATATAACACACATCACATGTCCAAAGAACCTGCCAACTGTAAGCTGGTTCGGCAATAAGAGGCAGAGACAAGGAAGCCCTTGGGCTCTTAAGCAAGATTTTATTGTCCCATGTGCAGGCCAGGAAAGCTCCTTCCCGAAAAGAGACAGAAAAGAGCAATCCAAGGGAAGCTGTGAGAGAGAGCTTTCTAAGGGGGCAGTCTGTAGCTGCATGCAGTGGGCTAGAGGTGGAATTCTGATAAGGCCATCAGGCTGAGCTGTTGATTTAGGGGCAATGAGTCGATGGGCTGGAATGTTAGGTGAGTGCACAGAGGTGGAGTCCTTGAGTTCACTAAACAGAATGGGGGTTGAACATCTGGTCTTGCTTCAGACTGCAAAACATTCCATTTCTCATGCTTGGATGGAAAGCAACAACTTTTAGTTTTTTGTTTTCTTTTATCTCCCGTATCACCAACAGCTATGACATTAACTGCCCATCTCAATATTGCAATGGGCCTGTAGAGAGCATGCCTTTCTTACCCCAAGCTTTGCCTATATCACTGCCTCAGTAAACAATATTATAAAATCAAAATATGGGTTAAAGTAAATATTTACCAGAACATTTTAGTTTATTAAAGAAAGAAGTAAACCATAAAACTGGGAGATTTTATTGTATTATAGTGTAGTAGCATTTTCTCCAATTTGTCTGGGATTGTTCAAAGTAGGGTGTGTATGTAACTTAACACCAGATCACTTTAGTTTAATCAGAAATTCCTTTTAACTGACAGCATTGCTTAAACAGGATAGTAGTTGTCAAGAAGAAAAGTACCTGAATTAAAACCAATCATAAAGCAAAACTCATTTCAAAATTAAAAAAACCAGTATTGTTTCTAATTTCAAGAAATCATTTGATTCTAAACTCTAACAAATCTCTGCTCCCTCTACAAAGTGGATGGTTGTTTTAATGTAAAACCATGGAATGAGAGCTAGTATGGAATTGTCTGTGTTTATTGTTCTTATGACTAAATACATGCACTGTCACAAAATGAATTTCAGACAACATGCATTTTACCTTTGGGAATATGTTAATTTTGGGCAGCATTCTCCATGGTAAAGGTGATACCAGCTCTGATATGCAAAGCATATGATAATTTATCATTCTAACTTCAACATATAATAAGGATTGTGACCTGATATTTGGAGATGTAAAAATGGAATATAGCATTGTAGTTGACTTAAAAAAAGATGAAAAAAGCCCAACTAAAATACAGAAATAGTGTTTTGGTAAGAAAAGACCACAACTGACAAGAAGTCAAGAATGCAGACAAGCAGATTCCTAAATAAATGGAAGCCATTGGGACTCACATTCAGGAGCTGAGAAGTATTTTGAAATAGTTAAAAATATTTTGCTTTAAATTGGAAGACACTGAAGGCTCTGGGATGATATACTCCTCTCTCTCCCAATCAAAGCCTGAAGGCTAAGCTTGAAGGAAAGCCCCAGGGGAAAATTCCTGTCTCCATCACCATCAGCTTACTAGTGCCTAATTGTAGGTGCTCACAGGTGCCTTGCCGAAGGCTGCTAAGAGATAGCCATCCAGATCTTCAGCACAAGAACAGATAGTTTAATAGTTCTACACAAGGATTTTCTGTTCTCCAGTCTCTCAAGGAAGATAATAGGAAGGGTTTCATTGAAACAGCAGCTTCCCCCTGCCTGAAACTACAGAGATATAGCTTTGCTACATGCTTGTTTCTCCCTGGAGCTTCCACTCCTAGGCTCCAAGTCTTATTTGCAACTCTCCACTTGCTGAGAAGGCCTTTACTCTAGAGGACAGAGTAATTGTCACAATTACTTTACTTTGGTTCAAGCTGCTCCTGGCTCTCTCTCCTGTAGCCTGTTTTGGGATTATGACCTGCTTGTGACTGAGTCCACAACTCCTGGATCTCTCCCTCTGTGCCTTTTTGTTCATAACTGTGATTCTGGGGGATATTTCTTTATTCTCTGCCCCAAATCCAACCCTGTAAAGTTAATTCTCAAATCATATTATAAGATTGGCTCCAGAGTTCCAGCAATTCCAAGGAGTGCTGAGACCACACACTATTTGATATCCCAGATAACAAAACACAGGCCTATACTCTTAACCTGACACAGGCCTTTACATTTGGGAAGCTTAACTCACAGAAATAAATGCAGAAAGCCAAAGACAATAAAAAGACAGAAAAATACATGCAAAATGATGGACCAAAACAAAAACTCAGTGGAAAATATGAATGAAAAAAAAATTCAGTAAACTATTTGGGAAGACTTAAATCAATAGTTTTAATGATACCTACAAAATTAAGACTGCAATATATGCACAACCAGGGAATTGCAAAAATGTTAGAGAGAATATGAGGCAGTTCCAAATAGATTTGATGGAGCTAAACAGCTCAATAGCAAAGTTAAAGGACACAAAAAGTGGTTGAACAGTAGATTGGAAGAAACCACTGATACAATCAGCAAGCTAGAAGAAAGGCATTAAAATGCACCTTAGCAGACCAGCAAGGAGAAAAAAAAAAGAATTGAAAGAAATGACAAAATAAAAAAGCTATTGGATAGTATCAAGAGGAACAACATTTGCATTACAAGGGTCCTAGAAGAAGAGAGAGAGCAAGGAGCAGAAACTTTACCTAAACAAAAAAATAGATGAGCATTTCCCTAACCTGTATAAGGAAACAGACCTCCAGACTCAAGAAGGTTAAACAATTTTAATCAAAAGAATCCCAAATATACATAACCAAAAAAAAAATTTCATTAAAGTGGCAAACATACAGTTAAAGAGAGACTCTTAATAGTTGCTAGAGAAAAATGAGTTACCTCCAGTGGGGCCCCATAAGGCAGTCTTTGGATTATCAGCTGAAACTTCATAAGTCAGGAGAGAGGCATGATATATTCAAAGTGCTAAAGTAAAATGATTTCCAACCATGCATATTCAACCCTGCAAGAGTAATACATGGAACTGAAGAAATGGTAATGAACATTATAGACAAACAATATTAAAGGAATTAATTACCGCTAGACTGTCCTAATAAGAAATATTAAAGTCATAAAAAATGAAAAGAAACCCCACTGAGTAGTAGCAAGATTCTAAATATATAAAATGGGGGAGGGGATAAGGAGCCTACAAATATGGGCCATTAGAATGAGCTCAAAATAAATTTGATTTCAAGTTCAACAGGATTATAAGCATAGAAATATATAGGTAAACCCCAGGTAACCTCAAAAAATATACTCACAGAAAGTTTTAAAAATCAAACAATCAAGACAATGAAAAAGGAAGAAGAAAAATACATAAAAGTTTTCAAAGCTCAAAGTCAGGGAGTAAGTGGAGAATAAAATGCACAGTAACAATCTGCAACAATGCTCAGAGAACACATAGCAAAAAGGCATAGTTACATATCATTAGCAACCTTAAATCTTAAGTACTCACCAAGCAAAAGGCATAGAGTTATCGAGTGAATTAAAAAAAATGTAAAAGAAACTCATACAAGAAACTCATCTCACTTCTAAAGAACAATGTAGATTCAAAATCAAAGGTTGGAGGACAATTCTACAATAAAATGGCATCCCACAAAAAGCAAAAACAGCCATACTTGTATCAGATATTTACTGACCCTTTTTTCTAATGAGAAGAGAATTCACATTTTTCTCAAGTGTCCACATGGCATAAAATTAGACATCAGCCACCAAAAAAAGCTGGAAAAACTCCAAAATATGTGGAAATTAAGCAACATTTTTCTGAATGACTTTTGGTTAATGAAGGAAATTGAAGGAGAAATTAAAAAGTACTTGCAGACAACTGAGAATAAAGAGACAAGTTACCAGAACATATTTATTAAAGGAAAAGCAGTACTAAGAGGGACAATTATAGCAATCCAGGGATACCTCAAGAAATAAGACAACTGACAATCGAAACCTACAACTAAAACGAATAGGAAAAGAAGAATAATTGAAGACTAAATTTATTAGAAAGAAGACAGTAAAATAATTAAAACAATAAATGAAATAAACGAAATAAAAATTAAAAAAGACAACTCAGAATATTAAAAAAATTAAGGGCTGCTTCTTTGAAAGAATAAAATTGAAAAACCATTGGCTATGTTCAATGAAAAATAGAAAATCCTCTAACAATTTGAATCAGAAAAGAAAGGGGAGAATTTAGTATAGATAACTGAGAAATATAAGGCATCAATAAAGGAAAATATAAGGACTATTATTGGTACATCCTGGTAGCTTAGAGGATAAGTCTGAAGATTCCAGCCAGTGAAGTCCATTTGAATTAAGGTTCATAACCTGGGGTATGGGGGAGAAAACAAGATGAGCCACTAAATACAATGAATAAATACTTCTTCCTCTCTCTTCCTTCCTGCCTATCTACCTGCTCATCTTCATTCTTACCTGTTCCTTAAAAAATATGACACTACCTAGACTACTGGTCAAGATGGCAAGCTGGTAGGAGTGAGACTCACATCCCTCCCACACAACAACTAGAAATTCACCAATTTTCCAGAAACAAACACCAAGGAAAAGCAAGCAGAGATGCTATAGAGACACAGAAATAATCATGACAATAAAGGGTAGGTGAAAACATCAATGTACAGAGCTACACATGAGACTCAGAATCAGGGTTCTGGCCATGGTGGAGAGGGTGGAACTCTGGAAAGAAAATCACTCCTAAGAATCGCAAAACCAATAGAGATCCCGTACATTGGGACCTGGACAAAGATCTGGGGAAGAGGGTCTAATCTTAGGGTGGAAGAGGCACCAATACCCCAGTTTTTAAACAGGGAGCCTGGCAAGAATATTATGCTGGATGCCGCCATAACTGGAAAACAACAAGGGGAATGACACAGGCCCCGCCATCCCCTTCCCACCATATTGCTGCAAGACCCACCCATGAGAAACTCTGCCAACCAAAATTCTGTCCTCAGGCTTAAAGGGAGAAGATATTCTCCCAGAGGGAGAAACTGCCAACCCTTTTCACTAGTTCATCTTGTGGGTGTAGGTGAAATTGCAGCCTGATTGCCAATTGTATGTCAACAGCAAGGTGATCATTGCAGTTGATAGCTGGGAAGCTGAGGGAAGGCTCTGCATCCCCCACACAAACTCCAATCCCATAGAGAGAACTTTCAGGCAGCAACAGAAGGCCCACATAAGAACGTCAACAAATCCAACCAGTAGTGACACCACAAAACTCAAGAAATTCCAGTGTCTAAACCAAGATCTAGTCATACTCAGCACAAGTCAGTACCCAATACAAGACCATCACTGCAGGAAAACCTAATAAACTGAAGCATGGAATTGCTAAACAGAGTGAAGACACTGAGAAATATACATGAAATGATGGCTGCAATAAAAAACACAGGGGAAACCTGAATTCAACAGATATCTGCAAACTACCTGAGGATGAATTTAGGGAAAAAGTGATAAAAATACTCATGGAAATCAAGAAAACAATAGAAGAAGAAAAAGAGAACAGCAAAAAAAAAAAAAAAAAAAAAAAAAAAAAAAAAAAAAAAAAAAAAAAAAAAAAAAAAAAAAAAAAAAAAAAAAAAAAAAAAAAAAAAAAAAAAAAGAAGAAATGAATCAGCTCAAAACAGATGTCAAAGAAATAAAGAATAACATAGCTCATCTAAAGAATGTAATAGAGGGACTCTGCCTATTCCCCTAACATCTTCAATGCAATTCACTAGTGAGTCAGAACTCTTTCCTAGTTACTTCAAGGCAGAGTCCAAGCAGAAATAGAAAACTCTTCTTTTAAATGTATTCTTTTCTGGCTAATTATATAATTAAACTAATATCAAAGCGGTCATTCTACTTCGCCTGTGTTCAGTTTTCAATTTAAAAAAAGATATGCAGCTTTAAACCTTTTCCATCACAGGAAGAGATGGACTTTGTGAAAGGTTTGAACAAAGAGGTACATTTGTAAAACGCATAGTTACCTCCTTCAAAATTGTTATCAGCTTCAATATGTTTGACTCAAAAAGTTTCAATATAGTTGATTCAAATAACCAAGCACTTTCCACATAAAGTCCAACATAAACCTTTGCAAATATGTACATACATATTATATAATACATATGACACATGCATACCAGTAAATAAAGAGATAGATGTTTAAAAGAATGAAAGTTTTACTCCCTGTTTTATATAGTAGCATTTGGGTCTGCTGGCTCAGGCCAGATGTACAGAGAACTGAACTCAGGATGGTATTTCAGGGCCTTGGGTAACAAACAAGAAGAACAACTAATTGAAATGGTTAGACTGTTTCTTCTTTGTCTTTTCCTGCCTGCACCTTTCTTTTGAGAAAGGAAATAAAACAACATTTAAATAAACAAGTAAATAAATGAAAGCATTGGTAGTACAGAGGAAGGATTAATGACACCTTGGTTGATAGTCAAGGGATAAAATCAGACTGATATGCAAAAACAGAAGTCAAAACTACCAGAAATGAGAGGTCTTTGAAAATATCCCCATGGTTGCTAGACCATTCAAAGAACAGCATTCAGGCCTTGTCTCTTCTCTATTTCATCCCTACATAGAGACCATTCCACAGGCAGAGAGGTTTTCATCCAGGCAGACACTGCACACAGGTTCTTCTCTAAAGAAAACTGAGCCACCTCTGGGGACATACTGTCTTGAGGCCTGGACTGACTCTTGGGCCTCCACAGTAGACACTGTGGTGGGCAGTTATCATTCTAAATCACTCAAATTGCAGAATTCAGCTCCAGTTTCTTTCATGTGTCTTTTGTTTACTTCAGGAACATGAGTGATTTCCCACCTTAGCTGATTCTATTCTTGTACCTTAAGGATGCTGACCTGCTGGTACCCCTGTCCACTCACAGCCCCCACAGAAGTCCATAGTCATCCTCCCACTCAAAACTAAGACCTGCTGGGAAACACCATCCCACCTGCAGTGGGTTCCCACTCCAGATACTATTCAATGAAACCTCCTCCTTGTTTATGAAAATGGACAGTTAATGACTCATGCTTATTTTGCAAAAATCAGTAGTAAGAAAGACAAGGACAAAGACATAAATATGAAAGAGACAGGGTGTATGTGTGTATGTGGGTTGTCTCTCTGTGCGTGCATATGCACAAGAGAACACAACTAACCCTGGAGGAAGCATGTAGGTGACACGTAAGAAATTTAGAAGCCAGTCAAGAGAATATAACATCATATTATATTGAATATTTCAACACTGTCAAGTTATACCAACAAAGCAAGACAAATTGGTAAGAAAAATCTGAAACAACAAAGAAATATTAGAAAATTTAAAAAACTAGAAATATATGTGAAATCAGTGGCTCAGAGAGCTGGGGAGGACTTGGGAGAGCTGACAAAAATGAACAACAGAAGGTGATTTTTTGGAGTGATGGAACTGATCCATATTTTGATGGTGGTAGTTGGCAATCCACTACTTGCATCTGTCAAAGTGCTTGCAATCCATATTCCAAAGAGTCTGAATTTTACTCAGTAAAATAATGAGTGAATTTTAAAATATATTGAAATAAAATAGCCAGCTGGAAGACAAAGCAGTGGGATGAATGAGCAAGTGTTTTAATCTTCAAGATAAATTGTAGAGAGAAGACTCACAAAATGAAGAGCAAAAATGTAAAGAGATGGGCATTATGAGAGAAAAGGTAAGCAGTCAGTAAATAAAACCACTTAAAAGGAGGTTCAGAACAATAATGGAAGCAAATAAAAACCAATATAAATCTTTATTCCAAAAGGTCAGACTAAGTGTCACTAAGAAAAAACCTCCCTCAC